>JASCZW010005392.1:0-210077 GCA_034211315.2 Aedes japonicus | reverse complement strand
TTCCGATGTTTCTGGGATATCTCTTTCCTTGCGTACAGTGAAGTTTTGTGGTCCGGGTTTTATAATCCATTTTAACATAAGTTTCATCGTTCATGATGATACACCGGGAATTTTCACGCAAAATTGTATGATATAGTTTCCGGGCTCTCGGTTCGCTGGATAGATGTTTTTCACCAGCATCTGCAGTCGCTTCTTCTGGGTAATTACCTGCTGCCCCGACACGGCCTATCTTGACTAACGGTTCTACATAAAAATGTCTATATTGCTACTTGTTCACCGATATCCAACCGTTCTACCTACCTCGCGACCCAAAGCGCGGACCGTTGAGGCCACCTTGCGGTCGGTCTTTCTCTTCAGTTTCTACTGCGCTTTAGGGACGCGCAGCATTGCCTTTCTCTAGAAGGGAGACGATGTTGTAAATTCTGGATTGACTATATCCGGCCGACACGAAGTGCCTCATGATGTCCAACTTTTTTGCACCAGGGTAAAGCTGATAGTGCGATTAACTCATCCTGAGTAGTTGCTTGAATGCTGTTGCCATGGCTTCAGCAAATGAACTGATATCACTGTCAATTCTTTTTTCTGTACTCGACAGGGTTCCTACGATTGTTGGATTCACCACTGTATTGGTGGCTACGTGGCGTCATGACATGGAAATTTACAAAAAATAGTCTATTTCTAGACAAAATAGTCAGCAGTTTAGGTGCAATATTTAGAACAATGACTTCTACTGTATTTTCTGAATTCTGTTTGCCCCACAAACCAAATAGCGCCAAGAAATAGATACAAGGAGTTATTACTCTTCCCGTTGGTAGTAGATGTAGATGTTAGCAACCTGGTACTGGTGAAATTACGTTTGTGTCATTGTTTACAAATGTTACTTTCGAATTTTTGACGATTTTGGTTTAGATTTCTTTATAGATACCAAGGGGCAAGACATTATCGCTAGCAATTTCAGAGTTGTTTTATGGGGTACCTTGAGTAACTGAAGTTGCTCAGCAAGCGAGTCATTTGTTTTCTCTCTGTTTTTGCACATCAGCTTATGCTTTGTTCATACTACAGCGTTGCAACATAATACAAGGCTATCTTGATGACATTTTCTTTGTAGATACTTTTCAAAACACCCTTGTATTATGTTACAAGCCTGTAGTCTGAACAAGGCATTACAAGCAATTTTCAACGTATTTCATTTTCTCTATTTAATTCTGATTTTGAACAGCCGAACGTTCAGCTGTTGAAAGTATAGTAAAAAAAATCACCGAATACTGTAAAATTTTCTAAGTGTGTTTATTTCAATATACTCGTTAATTTCAATTTACCGCTGACGGAATTTTCCGAGTAGAATCCACTGGTATACTACTTTGACGTTTCATTGCTTACATCCACCTCAAAGATCTGCCGCATGTCAAAAAAGTAGACGTGTTTAGTTCATCGGAAGTTAATGCCGAAGTTTAAAGCGATTAATATGGGTGGCTACAGGTCCGAAATCTGATTGTGCGTAGTTGCAATTGGAACCATACGCAGCACGCAGTTGCCTAGAGATATGGAGTGAGCCGTGGTGCAGATCAGAAGATTTTTCTGTAGCATCAGAAGCTTGGAAGTGTTGCTGATCGGCTGGGACATGAATGCACACGTAAAACAATCCACAGAGAGGACCGTGAAATGCAAGAGCAACTGAGCCTACCGATTTCGGATCGCGTTATGCATCGACGCTCGGAAGCGATCGTTAATCAGCCGGATAAACAAGGAAGAACAGCTCAAATTCGTCGGAACCCATGTAACTAAGCCTTTGGAGTTCTGGAAGCGTGCTGTGTGGTCGGACGAATCCAAATATGAGCTGTTCAACAAGAAACGGTGGTAAAGAGTATGGTGCAGAATTGATGAAGGACTGCAGGATATGCATCTCCAACCAACCATGAAACACGGTGGAGGTAATATTATGGTCTGGGCTGGTTTTGTGGTTTGGAGTGAGTAATCTGGCCCATATCTATGGGATCATGACAGCAGATGTCTATATCGATATTCTGTGCGTAAATATGGAGGAGTCATTGCTGAAAATGGGGTTTGAAGGAAACTCAACCTTTCAGCAAGATAATGATCCCAAGCAAACGGTCGCCATTTCGGCGAGGATCGGCTGTCACGTCAAACCCTTAAAAAAGGTCGCCCCAGAGACCTGACTTAAACTCAATCGAGAATCTTGGGCGATTCTTGAAAAAGAAGGGAAACAGACAACTAAGGAAACGTAAAATCGTACATATCATGGCGTTGAGAAGACTTGGAACGAACTCGATCCCTGCTATCAGAAACCTGGCATACCAAAACGGTTACAGGGTCATACTGATAACTTATTACTTGATTTTCAGCGATTTTTCTGTTGAATTTTGAAATTGATCTATTTTTTCGTCATGGTCTGAAATGGTTGATAATTTTCGTTTGTGTTAAAACAAACATAACCAATAAGCCAAAGCAAACTTCTATGTGTATAAAACTGAATCTTTTGACAGGATGAATCACAACGCCCAGCTCTTTTGCAAATCTATGACTTTTCATTACGGAATGATCTTTTTTTTTCGTCGGTCACTGTATAAACCGGGAGTGCCGGTACCGGAAATACCTTGCACACACCTTGCAGTAAGTGTTCTGGGCTAGAACCGTCTTCAAATACAGGCAATCTTAACGATAATGATGAAGCAACTTTTCAATCTTCTTGATAACAATACTTACGCATTTTTATTCGTAGATTCAGATTCCGATGCATCGTCTGACGGCAAAAATACGGATCCGTTTGTGTTTGACCTTGGATCTGGTAGTTATGTTTCAATGAAACCTCATTATTTCTCTACCGTTAAGAAGGTTCGCGACATTGTCAAGGTTTCAGTCCCTCACCAGAAGTGACACCAAACGACGAGATTTCTTCAAGTATGATTGTATGTTTTAATTATTTATCTCTTGACTGCAAGACTAGATGGAATAGCTTGCTTTCTCAATGCTTAAGAGGTTTTATGAGATCAAGATCGCGGTGGGCGATGATCGGCCTTAGAGGACAAGTGAAGGTGAGCTTCTTGGCAGATTTAAGAAAGAAGATTTGAGTACGCTAATCTTTTGGAATTTTTGTCCAATCCGGCCGCCAAAATGGACGATGAGTAACGATGAGTAACAACCGCACGGAATGTTTTGATAAAGCAGGTAGATGACAATGAAACTACAGAAGGTTTGTAACGATATCGAGGAAACTGTTGATAAGACACCGTCAAACGATGGCTAAACACAAGAAAATAACGACAATAATCGGACCATGGAGGAGAAATTTGAAAAAGACTCCAGCTCCTGCTTCAGCAAGCTCGGTGACTCCTGAACAGTCTTGATAAAAGTCATGCTCGTTAGGTTCAAACGCCTCGATTTTCAGGCAACATAACATTGACTACCTATTAGTTCCATCTGAAAATCAAATGATAACTCGGGACAACAAAGGTAATCAGAAGAATGAGCATTTGATTTTTGATTTTCAAAATGCTTTGATATTCATTTATGTAAGACAGATTCCATTTTCACCGCGAGTTCTCGAATGTCACAATAGTCAGAAATCCAATAAACCACAATGAATACCAATTACCCGTCGGGTTCGGAAAATATGCAAGGGCAGCTCAGGTCCAGGGTATTCTTTGTTCAACATTGCTAGCATCTGCTCTATCGAACGATTGATAGACGGCTCTCAGGTTGATCCGGAGGTTCTGTTATTAGATTCAAAATCACTCATTACCTATAAAAAATCATCACAAGAGACATTCGTCTGCTGAAATTCATGCTTACCGATTGACTAATCAAAACGACAGCGAGCAGGATTGTTGACCCGCACTTTAGAGCTGACTTCATTCAATGCAGCAAACAAAATTCAGTGCGACAGCTGTAACCAAGGAAAACCGCGAAAGTGAACATCACCAGCTGGTTACACTGGGATCAAATCATTTTCACTTCTCATTGATATTTTTTGAAAATCCTGAATTCCTAAAAACTCTGTGGAATGAATTTGCCTATTTTGAAACACGGAGTACTGTTCAACCTACATCAGTTGATTCTGGGAGAGAATTTTCAGTGTCTGGCAATTTTGCTAGTAAAATTCAGTCTCGCATTGAAGATAATACTTTGAACATCCTGTTCATTCTGAAGGCCTGCTTCTATAAACATTATGTTAAGAGTAAGGATAAAAGCGTTACTAAATAAATAATTCATTTTAATTTTTTTTCTACAAATTCGATTTTTTAAAGGGTGTATTCGATTAAAATGGCACACACATATTTACTCTCAAGAATTAAACCGATTATCGGATTTTCTTGAAATGTTTTGGAATGGAATTATAAACTACATGTAATATGATTTACTAAATTTGAGCCGGTTTTAATTTTACCTCCAAATGACCGCAACCTTCCCTTCACCTTCATTCATCCAATTTTGTACTCCAAATTTCCCCAGTGTTTTTGTTGTTTTTACCCAAGTTTTATCAAACTCTATCTCTGTTTTAATAGTTTTGGGATGTTTGCCATAATATTTGCCATAATTCTTGTCGAAATTCTTCATAATTGACCAAATTTTTTTCGATTGGGCGAAATTTCGGTGAATTTGGTTGGTTCACATCTTTTGGCACAAAATTGACTCCGTTGGCTGGGTACCACTCCAACACGTTTCGACCGTAGAGGCAGGATTCCAGATCAGGCCAAAACAGAGTTGATCTTTTGTGCGTCCTTATAAACGACAAGAGACGCACCGTTGGTTGTTCCAGAAGTGATGAAGGGAGCACTTATTTCACCACATCCGCAAATCACCTGCCAGATCGGGAACTTCTCTGCAAATTTCGATAACTTCTTTGTTCGAACATCCTCTGGAACATCAAACGTAGACTTGTCAACAAAATACCTTTGTCCAGGAAGTTGACGAAATTCGGCCTTGACGCAAGTTTCGTCATTCATCACGATGCAACACGATTAACTTCGTGTAAAGATTTCGGGCGCGGGTTTTGGCACTGATGTTTTGCTTTTCATTCCGGGTTATGGCATTTTGTACCTTTTAAATATGTGTCATGGTTTTCTGCACAAAACCGACTGACACCTTGTAGTTTTTAGCGTAGTTTCGACGGTTCTTGAACTGTTGCCCCACTATCCTGGCCAATGGACTGTCTATTAGACCACATACACGACCACTCCCTTCTTCCCTTCGGACACTCAGACGCCTGCTGGAAGGTTCTTATCTCACGAGACACAGCCGTATTTGTAATTTCAAAGCTTTTTGTGATCCGTCGGTGGATTTTGGATTTTGATTTTGATTGTAAGTGCACACCATTTTTACAAGGACCATTTCTTGTTTCGAAGACATGACTGGTACTTCGGTATGAATAACTATGAAACTCAATAGATGTAAACGATAAAGGGCGATACGATCAAAATTTGGTCAATATCAACTTGACGTATTTCTTTCAATTTTGCATTTAAAAAACCTGAACACCCCTCATTTTGAAGGTGTGTGTGTGTAGAATGTTGCTCCTATTTTGATTTTGGAATTCACTCTTCAGTTGTCAAAATGCCGTCCAAGCAAGAAGAGCAGCGTATCAAAATTTTGCTCGCGCATCGCGAAAATCCGAGCTACTCGCACGCAAAGTTGGCAAAATCGCTAAAAGTTGCCAAATCAACCGTTACAAATGTAATTAAAGTGTTTGGGGAACGTTTGTCGACAGCCAGGAAGTCTGGATCGGGAAATCGAAAACCGGAAGCCGCTGAGACGACAAAGAGAGTTGCCGGTAGTTTCAAGCGAAACCTAATCCATTCTCCGAGATGCCGCAAACAAGCTGGGTGTATCGTCTACAACCGTGCATCGAGCCAAAAAACGAGCCGGACTATCGACTTACAAGAAGGTAGTGACTCCAAATCGCGATGATAAACAAAATACGACGGCCAAAGCGCGATCCCGGAGGCTGTACACGACGATGCTGACGAAGTTTGACCTACGCGTGGTAATGGACGACGAATCCTACGTCAAAGCCGACTACAAGCAGCTTCCGGGACAGGAGTTTTATACGGCAAAGGAGCGGGGAAAGGTAGCAGATATTTTCAAGCACCTGACGAAACTGTCAGAGTTCGCAAAGAAACATCTGGTTTGGCAAGCCTACCTGTACCTGTGGCTTGAAAAAGCAGCATTTTTCATAGCTTCCGGACCGTCAGCCAAGAAATTTACGTGAAAGAGTGTTTGAATAAACGTCCTGCTGCCTTTCCTGAAGAAACACGGTTGTTCCGTACTGTTTTTGGCCGGATTTGGCATCCTCTTGCCATTTATTACGGTAAAAAGGCCACGGAGTGGTACGCCGCCAACAACGTGCAGGTGGTTCCTAAGGACAAGAGATCACTCCCAACACGCCAGAGCTCCGCCCAATTGAGAAATACTGGGCTATTGTCCAGCGGAACCTAAAGAAGACCAAAAAAACTGCTAAGGACGAGCAGCAGTTCAAGGCAGACTGGCTTTCCTGCGGCGAAGAAGGTTGGACAAGGTGGCTGTACAAAATCTGATGGCAGGGGTCAAGCGTAAGGCCCGGCAATTCCGGATTTGGAAAAGCGGAAGCCTAACCGAATATTTTCCTGAATTTATATACTAATTGAACTTGAAAAAAGAAATTTAATTTGATTTTTTTAAATAAACGATTTCACCCGATTTTTTATTACCGCGTTTTCCCTTGACCATATTTCTTGACCGTATCACCGCTTTAACGGAAGCAGGAAACGGCAAAGCCCGATCTGAGTATGCCTGCAACTGCAACTGTCAAAATTGCCGTTTTCCGTTCCGTTTCCGTTTTCATTGTGTTTGGAAGGTAAGGGTCGTGATGGGTACCGTTAGTAGTAACGCTGCGAGGGGCTGTTGCGGCTAAAACTGCTATTATTTTGGTGTACGAAATTTAATGTGGACAGGCTTTAGAAACGTTTTCGCTATCCTGTAACGTTGTAACTGTGTGTATACGAGCTCTGATTGTCGAATGAAGGCCTCAAAAATTTTTGTTTACAAATTCTAATGTGGTCTTTTCAATAATGTCTCTTGATTTGCAAAGACAGTATGTTCTCAATAGATATTACGATTTGTTAATCCTATTTCGCCGTTCACACTACTCGAATTATCTTAGATTATTTAAAAAAAAAATTGGGAATGTGTAATAATGCTAATTTATAATGCTTAATTTCAAATAATTGTTTTTCAGCAAATATTATGATTTGCCCGATGTTGTCGTTGATATTTCAGGAATAAGTAGAAATTATCTTGAAACGTTATATACTTCCATAGTTGTTTATCACTAAAAAATCTCTTCAATTGTAGAAAAATAAACGTGAGAATTTCAGTCAAGGATTCCAAAACTGATGCGAACTATCCATAAAAAGTTCCGTTCTCAGTCTGCCCTTTGACAGCAGACCTCGGTAAAAATATTAGTCATCAGAAGCATCACTATTGCATGAATATCCCTACCCCTCATACCAGAATGAGTAAAAACACTTTCGAGAAGCACATAAATGAATTCAACTATGTTGGAGCACCATGGCGTTAAACCTGATTGCAGAAACTGGCAGCACGCCTTCTAGTGGTTAATTTGAAAGGTTGCCTTAAGATGTTAACTTTATTATCGGAATTCGCAGCCTCTGGCTTAAACCAATCTTCAGTTTCGCGTGACTCATCAGAGAGGGGTCGTTTAACCGCCCTCGCCGAGGTCCCCAAGTCGGTCGTAATTATTTAATTAGCAAATCAAAACAATAAAACGAATTTTCACTCATTAGCTTTATATCATGTTATCCATCCCAAAATCGAACCGGTTCGCGAATACGACTTTTACGGTTTTGAGCTTCTCGTTGCCGTTGGAGAGATGATCTAAGATGAAGTTGTGAAAAAGAACTGCTTGGAATATCCAGCAGCAATCCAAAGTGAGTCCGGTGAAACCAGGAGGTTGAAACCAGCCAGAGCTTTGCATTGTGCTGCATTCAGTCCACATTTTCTGCACGAAGTCCAACTGCGCAGCATTTGGCTCGAGTTGATAGCTATGCGGTCAACAACGGAACAAGAGCGGCTGCGTTTCGCAGATGGACCGGCGGACGGGCTTGGACGGACGGACGGAAGAACAGGTGTGGTCGTAACGGTTGATTTCACTTTCGCCGACGCGCTTGGCCATGTATCGATATATAAATGGAAATTGCCTTAAGATATGGAGAAGAAAAGAGATGAAGATGGGCCTTGTGAAGTGATGCAAACTCACGAGGAAATGGCAGCTGTCTTTTAGAGGTAATGGGTACTACGGCAAATAAGGGTGATTTGTGCTCGTTAATGTTTCTTGTGTGCGAATTGATAGATTTCGAATTACGAATGTCTTCGATGTGTCATTTTTTCACACATCAAATTGGGGAATCGTAACAATACCGCACATGTGGGTAATATTTCTCAGCTTGACGTTTGTCTTTTCAAACAACCGCCCAACAGCTTTCCAGCAGATCAAATACCAGTACCGAGCCATGTTTGGAAACAAAGCCATGTGATCCATGGTTCATTACTCGCCGCAAATGGATTTATACCACCGCAGCATTCTTTGGCATGGCGATTGGCTTACGGTTGACTAACTTTCGAAATTCAGGCAGAACCAATCGATCTGGAACCACGACGAACGAGGGAATTTCTCCCCGCACGGTCGACTCTTGCTAATAAGTCACCACTAAGCAGTTACAAACGAAGCAAGAAACAAATTTCTCCATCACCACCGGGAACATTCGGTAGCTGGTTGAGGAATTGTGCTACTGCAAGCAACTGTTCGCTGCCGGCAAAGGAGCGGTGGAACCCATCTACTCTAGGTGAAATTGGATAGCTTGATTACCTCAGGCCCGGTCCACGAACAACGAACGGTTTGATGTTGTTTGTCATACAAAGTCATTGCAGTCATCGCGCTTGCGGAGCAAGAAACGGATATTTGATACCATTTTGCATGGTGTAACTTTCCCGAGTCCATGAAAGGAGGCTGCAGCCAGCCTTGCAATTTCTCGGTTTTGCTACGGGCAGAAAGGTTGTAATTTGTAATAAATCATACATTGAAACTGTCACCCTGTGTGGTCATTGCCATGTTGAAGAGTTTTGGTCTACTTATGCTAGATGTTGTTTCTCCGTAATGCGTTGAAGATTTTTGGGTTGCGGCGAAGATCACCAATAACAGAGCACACAGCTCCTCTTACGTTTTGCGCCGACATGTCTCGAAGCGCCCTCCATTTGTTCCAGAAACATTAGAAACGAATATGAATGTGTGATTTCATGTGAGCCATCGCCGTTGTGTGTGTGTGTGTTTTTTTTTTTATTTGAATTTGTTTTGCTCAACATCAATAGCAGGCATTGAAACTTTTATTTATGTCATACTTTGCTTGTTCCGCTGAAAATGGGACACAAAACCTGTTGTGTACCGAGATGTTTGAGCACTTCCAACGCAGGAAAGAAATCGTTCTTCCCAGGGATCTGGCGGACAGAGATTTTCCTGTAGTCAACATCTCTAACAACCAAACGTCAAAAAAAATCATTGTTTGTAAACAATGCTGGCGTTACTACCCGTAGTAACAAACGTCAGACGAGCCTTATTCAAATAAGACCCATGATATGTTGGATACTGTCAAACGCTAGTAAATAGGATAGGGTTGCCAGGGCCCTGGTTCTTCCGAATAATGGAGACCCACAGGTAATTGCAATAATATTGTTGCCGCAAGTCTACCGATCAACAATGGCCGTGAAACTGGCAACCCGGTACCTGATCGCGACGCGACGAATACAACGTCACCCGCTGTCACCGGTGATTGGACAGGCTGAGCGACGATCGTGCTGTCAGAACAGAAACCTGCATCGAGAGGAAAGCACATTTTTTGGAACAGTGAATTTGTTTATTAAATCTAACCCTTAAACAATATCGTTAAATTGAATAAAAGCACTAAATTGTAAGTCTTTATTAACTATGCTAGATCGTATAAACTTGAATTGTTCATTTTTTGTAGCTTTGAAGCCTACGTAATAAATAGCTGTCAAAAATTAGTGCCAAAGGGTTATTTCCGCCAACAAATATTTTAGCATCAACTTTAGCACTTATTGGTATTTTGAACAGAGATACAGCTGCCTGGAAACGTTTTTGTAATACAGACAATCTTCCGGATAGTATTGTCATCTGTAAAGATCACTTTTTAGACGAGTATTTCATCAATGCATGCAATAAAAGCAAGGCTAATTTATAAAATCAAACATTTTCTTCATACATCATCTTCATGTTGACTCAATTACACGGTGTTCAATAAGTTCGAATACAAGTTTTCATCATTGCGTAGGTATGCGCCGCGTACGTTAGTATTCTGCATTGGTATTGGTGTCGGCTTTAGCTTCATTCATACGCTACCGAATGTGCGCGGTGTTGACATTCTGTTAGTTGTTGTTCGTTTGTTACGCGCGATGAAAGAGTATCGGGACTTCCGTAATCAAGCGTTTTTGAACGGTGAGCGACCCGGCGATATATTCCGGCTGCTGAAATCGCATGGGGTCAAGCGGAACTTTGTCTACACGACCATCAGGCGATACCGGGAGACGTCCTCGACCAATGACCGTGCGAGATCCGGTCGGCCGCGTTCAGCGAGGACGCCACGGGTCATCAAGATCGTGAGGGAGCGAATTCGGCGCAAAAGAACCGCTCAATCCGGAAAACGGCTGCAGATCTCAACGTTTCCATTGGAACCGCTCACACCATACTCACCAAGGACCTTGGTTTCAGGCCTCTACAAAACCGTAAGGTCCATGGCGTTTCGGAGGCTACCAGCGAAAAGCGGTTGGATCGAGCTAAGAGGATCCTCTCTCGGCACGCTGGTCAGGAGTTTGTTTTTCGGACGAGAAACTGTTCGTGCTGCAGCAGCCGCACAGATGTGCAAAATGACCGGGTGTGGGCGCCATCGAGGGACAGCATTCCTGAATCCAACTATAAACATCCCTCGGTTCCAAAGTGCCGCGTCGGTGATGGTTTGGGGGCAGTATGCAAACGTGGTAAGCTACCCTTGGTGTTTATTGAAAAAAACGTCAAAATCAACGCGGCGTACTACAAAACTGAGGTTTTGGAAAAGTTGTTGCCCCAGTCTCCGAAGCCTCTACGGCGATGAGCACTACGTGTTCCAGCAGGACGGTGCACCAGCCCATACGGCAAATGTGGTTCAAGCCTGGTGTCGGGACAATTTAACCGACTTTCTGGACAAAACTTTGTGGCCTCCCAGCTCCCCGGACTTGAATCCTCTCGACTTTTTGTTTGGTCCTATATGATGGCGAAGCTGAACGAATACAAGGTCAGCACTTTGGATCATTTCAAGACGGTAATTCTCAAAATCTGGGACGAAATGCCCATGCAGTCCGTGCGTGCCGCCTGCGACGCGTTCGAGAAACGTTTGAAGCTCGTTAAGGAGTACAAAGGGGGGGTCATTCCAAGAGAAATGTTGTAAACGTTCCTTGTAAACATAGCTTTCAATAACATAAATCCAAAAAATAAAAAAACATGTTTTCATTTTTTTTAACAAATTTTGAAAGTGTATCTGAACTTATTGAACACCGTGTACATATTCGTGTATAGGCTACGTCGATATACTAGTCTCCGGGGTGCTGGTTCCGCAGCGTTTCCTGAAGATAATGAACCAATGGGCGTTGAAAGCACTGAGTTCGAAGATGATGGCTACGCATGTAGTGATTTCGTGGAGGTAGCAGGAGAAGTTGAAAATCCTGCGAGGCGTTCATCAGAGCTTTCGGAAATCCTTTTATCCAACGCTCGATCCAACGTCATAGCCCATCAGTCAGCCATATCTACATAAGTCGATCACGATTACCTATACGATCCGGTTCGTTGTATAATGATGGCCGAAAAAATGGTCTACAAAGAGGAAAAAATGATTGGGCTGAAGAAAGAACTACGGTAGAAAATTCGGACGATCAGCAAAAAAAAGTTCATCATTCGAAGTCTTCGTACCGAGCTAAAGAAACTTAAAGATGCTCTTTGTCTGGATAAGGAGGACACTCTGGTGGATCTTGTTCTCCTAGAAATTCAGGCCAATAAGTTGCGAAAACGTGGTAGCGCTCGGTACTCGGATGAGATGAAAAATTTGGCTCACGTTTTTCAATATTGTTCCAAAAAGGCATACAAACAAATGCGGCAGTTGTTTGTATTGCCTTCTATAGATCATTGCACGATGGCGTCATCAATTCAATTTTGACAGTTCAGGGAGCTTGTTTACTTGGACTTAGAATATTTTCGGTGAGATCGGTTTGAGATTTTGTGCTCTAAATTTATTACGGTTGAAGTAAAACGGCAGGAAAACAGACACCAGTGCTTATTTTAACATCGTTTCCCGAATCTTATCGCACAGAGTCCGGAAAAAGCTAATGAAAATTTTCGATTGAGCGGTTCAAATTCTAACACCTTGTAAACAAGCTCCCTGAACTGTCAAAAAAGTGAGGTTAATACATTCGGTGCAATGATCTATTAGTACGTTGCGAAACTGGCTGGCCAGGGTCGATGTGCATGAGGGCTTCTCAACGACTATTTTGAATTTATTGAGGATCATCGCACAATCGCTCCATGAAGATGAAAAACTGGTTTCTATCTTCTTTGACGATATGGCGATAACGGAAAGAATTTTCTTATTTTGGTAACGCTCAACCTGATTATTTTACAGGTTTTCCGACCAAGTTTCGCGGTGCATCTCATGTAGATGTGAGTTCACGGGCGAACTCTGTTTTGGTTCTGATGGTTAAATCTTTGAAATCGAGTTTTAAGCAGGCCTTTGGGTACTATTTCTGCCATAATCTTAAAAGCACCGACCTCAAAACTATCATCGATAAAGCTATCCAACTAGTTTTTGACGTTGGTTTGGATCCAATTTGTTTGTCGTACTTTGTTTCTTAGAGAAATATGATATGAAATCAATCAAAAAGATCATCGCATATACTGCACGAAACTATCCAAACTCTTACCAGAAAGATGCTCTATGATGTAAAGCATCACTTGCTTGCAATAAGTTCTCCCCCTGATTAAAAGGTGCCTCATCCTACCTATCTACATGCGAGTTACAGTTCATTACGTTGACTGTCGTTTTCTCAATATCTACTTTTCCACGTAAGACTTACAATTACAGGCAACATGCTATATAATTAACTTACAATTAAGAAAAACGACAACTTTATAAAATGGTTTTACACTAATAACACTGGGCGAGAATTGTTGTGGTTAGCAGCATCTGTTTTAACTTGAGTCCCACTAGAGATGGACATTTTTCTTGTGCTGGTGGAGATTTGCGCTCTTTGGTTGAGGGAATGTTGCACGAAGGATACATTTCCCTTATAGCACACTTGTTGCCATTCGGTTGAGATAACATAAATATGATTTGCTAAGTCATAATCAAGTTACTACAACTTATTATGACCGTAGTGTGCTACTTGGGTTTCAGGTCCTCAAGGGATGTTTATTGTCGAATTGATGTCACAGTTACACCTTTGTTTGATCATACACACACACACACACATATTAATGTCATGTTGCTCGAAGTCGTTTTGGGCGCTAACGTACATGAAGTATACGGTGTATATGGGAAAAGTTGACACCTGTGTGTCTTGTTATTGGCGGTCTTCGCCCTAACCGAGTGTACAAACGTCTTCTTTGCAAAAATTATTCAAAACGAATCCACACTAACCTTCGGCGCAACCCAAAGTTGTTTCTGGGCCATTTGTAGACACAAAGGAATGTTAATGGAGCTGCGGTTGAAATTCATCTTGGCGACAGAATCGCCAGCACACCAGTGGACAAATGTGATCTCCTTTCTAGGCACTACAAAAGTGTATGCAATAAAACCATGCTAGCACTGGAGCAAGCCAGCGAAGCACTCATAGATACTCCCAGAAACGCGTTTGACTTTAATATTCCTGCGATTACATTGTACCTCATTGAATCCGCAATCCAGAAACTGAAACTCTCAAACGTAGCAAGACCTGACGGTATTCCTTCATGTGTACTAAAGAATTACTCTGCAGTGTTTATGATTCCTCTTTTGATACTGTATCTCGTTAAGCCAGGGAAAATATTCATCATCTTGGAAATCTTCGTTCATGTTCCAGGTTTTCAAGAAAGGAGATAAACAAAATGCCGAAAACTATCGAGGAACCACATCGCTCTGTGCTTGCTCAAAAGTCTTCGAGATCATCGTCAACGACTTGTTGTTTGCTAGTTGCAGACACTACATCTCTCCTGAATAACATGGCTTTCACTTCAGAAGATCGATCTCAACCAACCTTGCACCTTTCGTCTCCTTGTGTCTGCGAAATATGGAAGTTGGATCTTAAGTCGACGTTGTTTACACGGATCTCAAAGCTGTTTTTGACCAGGTCGACCAAGATACATTTTTGGCAAAGTTTGACAAACTTGGTGTGTCAAATAACTAAGTTCGTTGGTTTAAATCTAACCTAACGGTCTGTGTGAAGATCGGCTCAGTTCAATCGAGCTACTTTACTGATATGTCGGGTATACCTCAAGGCAGCAACTTAGGACCACTGCTGTTCTCAATTTTCATCAACGAGGTTTGACTGATACTTCCACCTAACAGCATGTCGTTCTATGCAGACGATGTGAAAATTTAAGTGGTTGTGCGGTGTTTCGCTGATTGTTTACGACTACAGCACTTGATCAGTAGCTTTGAACAGTGGTGTTCTAGGAATTTCCTCACTCTGAGTGTAAACAAATGCTTCATTGTCACATTCCATCGAAAATTGAATCCAATTGTATTTGATTACATAATAAACAATCAACCTCTGCAGAAAGTTGATACTGTTCGTGACCTTGGAATCACGCTTGACTCCGGTTTGACATTTAGACGACACTACACGGAGATGATTACCAAAGCCAACAGACAGCTCGTTTTCATGTTTAAGATCTCCGATGAGTTTCGTGATCCCACCTGTTTGAAAGCACTGCTCTCTCGTGGATTGAAACCGATCAAAGAAAATTGATCCTGTCAACATTCCAGCGTACCAGGATTGTTGCTCACTCAAGGGTATTGAAACATCAATTACGTTCAATTGGGGTCTAGATAACTTCTGTTTGCTCTAGTTCACTATGAATTAGTTTTTCCTGGGATTGAGTTTTTCCTGGGATTATGACTTACAAGTTTTCTTTAGAACAAATTATGAAACTCTGCCGACGGCATAAGCTAGGCGTAAATGTGTGTAAATATGACTGAATCAATGAAACCTTCCCCGCAGACAGACGTTCGTCTTCATCTCATTTACCTGTGTAAAAACATGGCTTCTCTCAAGATATAAAGTAGCAATAACCTAACAGATGGCGCCACATATTTGTTTTCATTTGTAAGAAAAACATGGGCTGCCAGTTAAACTGTCAGACTTAATGTAGCAACAAGTAGACTTGGCGGCGCTCCTGTGAAATACGATTTAAAATTTTACACAACAAATTTGAATTGTTTTGTTCTAACTTGAATGTCTGTGTGTGCCTTCCCTGTTCGTCAGTTTACAATTGGATTCCACATAATTTTCTCGTATACTCCAAACATGAAGATCTTGCTTTTGTATTTTGTGTATTGTTCAGAGGTTCTAAGGATTAAAAAATTTAACAATTTTCGTCAGTCACTTGAGGTAATGGCCATAGTTCAGGTTTAACTCTGTCAGGCAGCTGACTATCTGTATCAAAAGCAACATGTGCCGTTTTAATTGACATTATTGTTTTATTAAATGATTGAAGCAAATACACAAGAGGCTTGTCAAACCAGCAGAGAATGAACAAAATATTTTAACCGTCAACGTCACTTTCGTGAGATGTCATCGAGGTACGGTGGGGAAATTCGTTAAACGCAAAAGTTAGAAACAAAAAGTCAAATACAGTATTACTAAAGGCCTATCAGTAGTTATTATGTTTTTGAGAACACAATTTGAACGGATGTTCGTTGTGATCTCTGAAAAAATCCAAGCAAGGTGATTTTAGAGTGGGGAATTCGTTTAAACGCACAACGTAACGTTAAGCCTAGAATTGAGCGTACCTGTGCTACTGTTATCTTGCGAATCTGTCATATTTACACTGTATAGCCCTCGTCCGCCATAAACACGAGATTGAATTTGCGTTACGCGGTAGTTGTTGTTTGTTTTCGGCGAAATGGGTAAAGGAAACTATTCAAGTCAGTCGGAACAAATACTGGTTCTAGAATCAAAGTCGCGGTGTGAGCAATCACGAAATTGCAGTGGATCCACAGATCGGAAGCAGCAATCAGGAACCCTGCTGAGAAAGAAGCGAAATATGGCGTAAAAAGTAAAACAACGGGAAATTCAAAGATTACCAATCGTGTCCGGAACCAAATCATACATACAGGTGACTCAGAAAGCTTCATCTGTAGCGCAAATCAAGCAGAACGGTACGTTTCCATTTCTAAAAGGCGTGTACGGCAGATTCTACATGGATGTGGCCAGTTAAAGTACACAAAAAAGCCAAAAAACTAATCTTCAACCGGCTCACATTAAGGCTAGATTGAATTTCGCTAAAAAAAAAAACAATTTGGATAGCCTAGACTGCACCGCATATTATTGGCACGATTTGAAGAAATATCCGTAGGTGAAGTTGAGCAGGAACTTTGGAGGTGGCACTCGAATGTCTTGGGCCGCTTTTTCGATCCATGGAAAGACCCTTATTGCCACCATTTTGACCAGGATGAATTCGGAAAGTACTTGGAGCTTCTGGAAGATGTTTTGATCCCGTTAAATGAAGACTTTATGCCGGAAATTTTCGTATTTCAACAGGATAATGCAGCAAGTCATGTCAGCAAGCAATCTTTGAAATGATTTTCTGAATGAGAAGTGGCCTGGATTGGCCAGCTCGTAGTCCGGATCTAAATCCTATCGAGAACTTGTGGGGCATCCTGGCACGACAGGTTAACAAAGGCGGAAGGCAGTTTAAAACAGTTCGTGAACTTGAGTCAGCCGTAAGAGAAGCCTGGAGCTTAATACCTGATAAAACTCTGCAGAAGCTGGAGAAACCCATGCAGAACAGAATTTTCGAAACTATTCAGAAAAACGGAAAGCAAACGAAGTATTAACTATTGTTTATTGTTGATTTTTGAGCTGTGAATTCGATTTGATTAATAAAACAACAAGTGCGTTTAAACGAATTTGCCCCAACAAAATCACCTCTTGTGAAATTTTTTTAGAAGTAATTATGAACTTCCAATCAAATTGTGTTCTCAAATACGAAACTTCTGAGTCAGAAGTTCTGACAGGCTATAACAAACTATATATGATTTTTCGTCTCGATCTTTTGTGTTGAAAATAAACACTAAAATGACATTGAGTTTAAGCGAACTTCCCCTACTGTATTATATAGAAGGCATGAAGAAACATGTTTTCGCTAAGTGATCAAATTTTAAATGCGAAAAAAATGACTGAGATGTCGATGAATGTTTTTTTGAATAACATTTCTTCCAGAGAAAAAATCGAAATAAAAAATAAAAAAGTTATTTTTGTGTGTTTTTTCGTCAAAGTCATTGAAACATTGCAGCGCTGGTGTTGTTTAGTAAAGAAAACAAGACCATAATTAAATTTACTTTCCATATATTGGAACGAATTTTTCACTTTATAATACATAGTTTTTATTTATCTTTACAGGTATGGTGACGCATCAAGAAATTATGATAATGAAACCTTAGATTCTATCAAATGTGAGTAAAACCATAGACTTACTCTAAGACCAGTAGGTCCCATACAAATACGATTTTTTCTTGGCTCGGTCAGTACTAGCACATCGGTCGCAAGCTCAATAAAGCGCCCCCAATTTTGAACTCACACTAACACACTCTCAAATATTCTGTCAAAATAACACAGCAAATCAAAACAAAGGCGCAAATATGTATAGCAAGGTGCTGGCTTCAAGGTGTACTGCGGGCCAAGAGGTTCTACAACAGTGAACCAATTTCAAATCGCTAGTTGCATATTGATTGTTGGTAAAACTTTTGCCCATGTATCACAACTAGTAATAAAATTCCACAGGATGCTATTTTTTCAGTTACTATTGCGATCTACTACGATCGCAGCAATCCAGTTTTCACAGTAACCAGGAGCTGCACCTGTTTTTTCACCTATTCTCTTCGCCAGTAAAAACCAGCTTGAAATGTCATACCTTTCAGAGCACAGCACGTACCGCCCGAAGGCTTGGCCTTTGAATATTCGCTCATATGGTTTACTACTGTTACAATTGCTTTCCACACCGCTGCAATGTGATCCAGGCAGGTGATAGAATCACCTATCTAACCAACCACCCCGATGAGATGAAAAATGACAACGAACGCAGTAAGACGAAGACCCAGGCCAACGCTCATGAGCGTGGGCTGGTGTACTCTTCGTTTCTATGTCAACTGGAATGCTCCCACACCAAATTAAAGCAAGATGCTAGTCAAAAGTAGCTGGTAATTAATTAACTCTCCGCAGTACGTTCACGATATGAATGTCAAAAGGGTGTCGCCTAAAACGGAATTTCGCAAATGATTTTCTTGGTTTGCATTATGAAACTGAAAATAATAATTAAGAAGTGAAAACATTTCCCCAGTAGTGCCGGGTTTCCGACATTACATGAATTGATGTGCATACCTTCCCATGTTCTGTGAGTTGAGCCTTTTGCCTCTGAATAATCTTCCAATAATATGGATAAAAACCAGGTTTGGATTTACACAGCCACGACTCACAGAGTACGAAGAATACCAACTGCCGCTGCCATCAGCTGTGGTCCGGTCTGCATGATGTTGCCGGTTTTCTCACTTGCAATGTCACTGTCCTCCATAACAGCTGTCGGTATGTATACTATCCACAAACCGTTCCGTAATCGCCAGAGCTGTGGACAATGCCGTGCCAGCGGAATTGAAGTGTGGCAGAGAGGTAGGTATGTGGATGCAAATAATAATAAAAATATAATATTGTTTATGACGCCTCGCTGCTCACGACCTCTTGCACTTCGAACCGGTGTGCTGCGGTGGATTAATTCGCATTTCGCGTACTTTTCGCTTCTTCTGGCCCTTGTTTGCTTCTCAGGATGATCGCCTGCAGTGGCGTGCGCAGGAATGGGGTGATATGAGGGAACAGTAGAAGACGTGAAATAAGTGTAAATTATGTAAATGTTATCAATAGAGAAATGATAATTGCAGTACACTCAGCCAAATAATCTTAAGAATTTCATAAGGTTCATCTTATGAACGATGCTTTGGAATTTCATATGGCTGACTTATGAGCAGATTTTGTTTCACACGACGTTGTTCTTGTACGCCTTTAAGCTTTCCTGATTACAAGTGATTGTTATTGATATTGACAACGGCACAGGCAATAGCGAACATCCATCGACGAATGGACAAAACCAAATAATGGCTTCAAAACTAAGCGGTTGCTCTGGTCAAGAGAATATAGTCTGTCCGTTAAGGTTGTCTTCATTTTCAGCCCATTTGAGGGCAGATGAATTGATTCTTAATACTTCCAAGTTCAGTACAAACCATTCGATTCGGGCCGTGACCAAGAAGGTCAATTCTTCTGTCTGGTTCGTCCAGCAGACAATGGAACAGGCCAGACTTCATGTCTTCAAGGTAAGGAAGGCGCCTAACCGAACCGATAAACAGAATACAGTGACCAATTCCCATGCCAGGAAACTTTGAGTGATTGGTGTGGTCGAAATCCATCGGAATGGACGACGAGACGTACATTAAAGCGGACGCCATGAAATCCCCGGCCTAGAGTTTTTCGTCAGCAAGCCCCGCCCGGATGTTCTGGAGAAGTTCTGGAAAAAGAAGGTCGAAGAAAACCGATCTGTGGGTAAGGCAAATTCAGCAAGCCGTACATAACGACCGGCACCATCAACGGCCAAATATAAAAAGAAGAATGCCTCCAGAGGCGCCTGCTGCTCTTCCTCCGGTCCCACGAAGGTGACACTCGGTTTTAGCTGGATCTGGCATCGTGCTATTGCGCGAAACCTTTGATAGAGTGGTACGATGCCAACGATGCTGTTTTTGTGCCGAAGGAGACAACCAGCACTACCAACTTCATAGCAGGCCTCTTCAGTTTGCCTCCAGATGTCTGCACTTCTGGTCGACGAGTCACTTCATCCTTTCCCGGAATCGTTCGGACTACCCGTCCTCGGTGTTACGTCCCGAAGCCACTTCGTCCGGCGAGTTTTCGTTGGCAGACACTCCCTCACCCAACGACGCCAGAAGTTTTCCAAAGTGTGTTTTACCAGATTGAAAGTACTCCGCAGGGCCATTCCAGCATCCATACGGAACTTCTCCGGTTCGCGAACTATGCTTGAACTTAGCAGCAGGAAGTGGTAGCACTGTAGCAAATGACTCGTCATCGAGGTTCCGAACTACAGGAACCAATGCTGGTGCTGCTTTTACTGCGCGAACCATTCCATTGAAAGGTTAAAGTTTTTTTTAAGTTGTTAAGACCGTTCAAACAATCCCTGAGTTCAGATCTTGATGTTCTACATGATCAACAAAGCTATCTACAATGTCTTCATCGTACGTATGAGTTATAATATCACCACGGGATATCACTATGACATGTTTTAGTGTTTTTAGAATACCTAAGGTATTCAAAACTATCCTTGTGTTCAGATCTTGATGTTCTACATGATCAATAAAACTACTAAGGGTGTCTCCACCGTATATATGAGTTAAATTAGCTCCATGAGACATCATAATACTGTAATAGATCTGTTACAATACTTCTAGAATACCAACGGTACTCCAAACTATCCTTGAATATTTACAATGTCTTCACCGTACTGATAAGTTGAAATAGACTCACGGGACATCATAACACTGTAATAGATATGATTTGGTACTTCTAAAATACCTGCGACACTCCAAACTACCCTTGAATACAGATTTTTATGTTCAACATGAACAGCAAGACTATTAAGGGGGTGTCTCCACCGTACTTATGAGTTGCAATAGCTCAACGGGATATCAGGACGGGACGAGTTAGTATTTCTAGAACGGGACGAGTTAGTATTTCTAGAATACACATAGTACTCAAAACTATCTTTTAGTTCAGATTTTGATGTTCTTCATGATCAACAAGGCTATATACGATATCTCCATGATCTGTTACTTCTAGAATACCTACAGTACTTCAAACTATCCTTAAATACAAATCTTGATGTTCTACATGATAAACAAGGCTGTTTACAATCAATGTCTTCACCGCACTGATGAGTTGAAATAGCCCCACGTTACACTATAACGCTGTAATAGATATGTTTTAGTACTTCTAGTATTTGACGAACCAGCCACCAGCTGAAAGTCTTTCAAATAAAGACAAACAGACAATACTTCTAGAATACCTGCGCACTCCAACTATCCTTCAATACAGATTTTGATGTTCTACATGCCGTACTTATGAGTTGGAATAGCTCAGCGGGACATCAATACCTACAGTACTCCAAACTATCCTTGAATACAGATCTTGATGTACTACATGATCTACAAGGCTATTTACGATGTCTTCACCGTACTGAAGAGTTGAAATAGCCCCACGGGACATCATAACACTGAAGTAGACATGATTTAGTATGCCTAGATAAAGGGTGTCCCAGTTCAAATTGCATCATGAAAAAAACGCTGTGGAAAATTACCTAGTTACCTAGAAAATTACCCATTTTCAAACTTTCAGACAATAAAAAATAACGGCATATTTATTTTATTCAACTTCAATACCATAGACGTACGCTCGCACCTTATGCTTAACTCAACTAATTAGGTTCTGTACAACATCTGGCTGCAGCTTCTTCTGTACGGAAGCCGACTTTTTCCTCAAGTCTTCCTTAGATTTGACCTCCCTTGGAGGCTTCCGTAATAGCCCAGTATTTTTCGATAGGCCTTAGTTCCGGAGCGTTGGGGAGGGTTCATGTCCTTGAGTAAGAATGTGACCCCGTTGGCTTCGTACCACTCCAGGACTGAATAATGGAACGAAGCTAGATCCGGCCAAAAGATCGTAGGGCCCTCGTTTTGCTTCAACAGAGGAAGCAGACAATTCTGTAGACACTCTTTGAGGTAGATTTTATCGTTTACAGTCCCGGTAGTCACGAACGGCGCACATAAGTACACATGAGCTGATCGCTTGCCAGATCATGTATTTCTTGGCAAACTTTGAAAGTTTCTGCTTCAATACTTCCTCCGAAACAACAAATTTGTGATGGGCGGTGAACAGTACCATCTGTACCAGCTGCTGGAATTCTGCCTTCACGTAAGTCTCATCACCCATGATGAGACAATGAGGCCTCGTCAGCACTTGGGTATACAATTTCCGGGCCCGTGACTTTCCCACCGTATTTTGCCGTTCGTCACGGTAAGGAGCCTTCTACATTTTGTACGTATGCCGTCCCTCCCGGTCCTTAGCTCTCTGAACGAAAGATTTAGACAGATTCAACTTTTTGGCCACATCCCTGACTGAAGCATTGGGATTCCGCTTAAACGCTTTCACAACACGCTTGTGATCCTGATCACTAAAAGAACATTCACTCTGACTGCATTTCTCCTTCCGTTCGATTCTCAGAGTTTCTTAGTAACGTTTTATCACACGACCGTTGACTGCCCGACTTCAAGTTGTTTTCCGATGCCCCGATGAGAGAGTTAAGGATTTACTAGGTGCTTGCGCAAAATCTTTTCCAATTATCAAAAAACTGACAACGAGAAAAATACAACAACAAAAAACACTCTAAACTACTTCTACCCAAATTTTCAAGAGAACATACCCAATGGGTAGTTTTCTACAGCATTTTTTCCGTTATGCAATTTGACGTGGGACACCCTTTACCTTAAAAAAGAAATAAAAACGAAAAAAATAAGGATCAAAATTTTCTACTATGACTAATACTGTTAAAGGGTGTCCACGATAAAATTTCACCTCATGGAAATTACTCGAACATTAGAATGTATGAGTTTGATTCATCGGAATTGTTGAAATAGAAAAAAAATCAATGTATTTTGCTTGCATTGTGTGAGTTTCAGCTCGTTAATGAGAAATTCTGAACAACATAAATAAAATTGTCGCATCGTGACATAAGAAAAAAAACGAAATTTGTAAAAAAAAAACCTGAATCTAACCAATAGTTTTGTCCACAAGCCCAAAAATCGAGCAGGATTATGTAAGTATAAGGGTAAGAAAGCACCAAATCGTAATGGAACGTAGAATACGGTACGAAAACATGGATGGAAGTTATACTCGTGGGCCTTGTTGTTGTGTGCTAAACAGCGTCAACTCCCTGTAGTCTATTGTCGAGTATTCCAGTGTCAATTGTCTTTATTCTCTCAAATATTTGTGGTACCACACCGTAGTCACCTTCGAGCATTGACTGTGAACGCTTGTGTTGATGCTTTGCTGCACACTATTTTGTTATCGGATTTACCGCATTATCTATTGCTTTGGTTATCTATTGTTCGTTGACGTGGATGATGGAGCTAGCACAGAAAAATTTGACGGTTCAAGCAAGTGTGATGGGCCGATGTACAGTTATTCCATTCCATACAAAAGGCGGAAACAAGTTCAAAATTGGTTTTACGTTGCTTAGTTATGTGTTTACAAGTAATTTTGGGCCGCTGACTACAAATATGCTATCTTATCTGTCATATTAAGTCACACTTCAGAGATATGGCCACCTTATGGTCCCCTCGAATAACCGGAACATCCGATAAAATGGTAAACTCATTAGTCTCGTCCTAGAGCAATACGATTTTTTTTCAAAACCATTTGTACACACAATGTGGAGAACAATTTATGGCTCAGAGTGGTCATTTAGTGGGCTTCCAAAAGCCCCGGAACATCCGTAAAATTTTATAACGCAGCAATTCCATAAAATATAGATAAAGTGGATCATAACATTTCGCAATATTGGTAAGTTTGTTCCTCTGCGCAAAATATTTGATTACAATGTTTCATTTTCTCAGAGAGTTACCCATTTTGAGATATGGTGGTCCAAACACGAAATTTTTGAAAATATAAAAATATTTTGAACCACTGCAGTTTACGAGTTTACTCAAGTATGAGGGAAATTCAGGTAAAATGGTCCTAAGGTCAAATCAAAGCAGTATCATCTTAATTCGATTCTGCGGATAATTTTACATAAGTACAGTGCAAATGGGGATAATAGTGATGGGTCCAATTATCAAAACCTTATGTTATTTAAGTTTCTGTAGGTATGAAGGAAATTCGGGTAAAATGGACCTCTTCTGAAGGTCAAATCAAAGCAGTATCATCTTCATTCGATTCTGCGTTTAATTTTACATAAGTACAGTGCAAATGGGGATAATAGTGATGGGTAAAATACTCAAAACCGTATGTTATATAAGTTTTCTAAAATATGAGGGGAATTCGGGTAAAATGGACCACTTCCGAAGGTCAAACCAAAGCAGCATCATCTTCATTCGATTCTGCGGATAATACAACATAAGTACAGTGCAAATGAGGATAATAGTGATGGGTCCAATTCTCTAAACCCTATGTTATATAAGTTTTCGCAAGTATGAGGGAAATTCGGGTAAAATGGAAAGGTCAAACCAAAGCAGTATCATCTTCATTCGATTCTGCGGATAATTTTACATAAGTACAGTGCAAATGAGGATAAAAGTGATGGGTCCAATTCTCAAAACCGTATGTTATATAAGTTTTCGCAAGTATGAGGGGAATTCGGGTAAAATGGACCACTTCCAAAGGTCAAATCAAAGCAGTATCATCTTCATTCGATTCTCCGGATAATTTTACATAAGTACAGTGCAAATGAGGGTTATATTGGTGACATCAATGTATAAAACTAAATGACATATGAGTTTGAGGTATAATCATGGGGATAATCGGGCAAAATGGACAACTTCCCGTGTCGTGCGGTGGCTGAAACCATCTCCAATCGATTTCTCGTGATTTTTTACACTAGAAATGCTCATCCTAAGGGACTGAAACTAGCGGCCATAAAAGATCCGTTTTTTGGCTCGTTTTTGCCCACCGTGCATTGGGTTAGAGCATTTTCCAAGGAGCCGGGACGTAGGATCGATTCACCTTAGGGACTATTCATAAACCACGTAGACTTTTCTGGGGGGAGGGGGGGTTTTGGCAAAAGTCTACGCTCCATACAAAAATTAAAAAAATTGTATGGAAGAAAGTCTACGAAGGGGGGGGGGGTGTTGGGATGTTCAAAAATTAGTCTACGTGGTTTATGAACAGGCCATTAGGCATCTCGGGCCTTGATTCAGCGGTCGGCTTCCCAAGCAATATATATTATTTATTTGTCAAAATATAAGGCGTCACTCTTAAAACGAAAGTGATACACACATCTTCAAATATTCATGATGATCCTGAAGACCATGCAGTGACTTGTTGAAATCGCAAAACAGAAGTGAACTCGTTCTCACATTACATGTAGTACAAATTTAGTACAAAATATAAACCTAAATATATTCACGAATCGTGTGATCTTAATATGGGACTCGGGTGAGGTCGTTGTAGTCCAGGAAACTTGATAAAATCACCATTGCACTTGTTATTGAGTTCTCATGTTATTTGATGTGTCACATAAGAAAAGGTCCATTAAGTATGTCACGCAGTAAGGGGGGAGGGTGGATTTGCAAAAACGTCACGATCCATACAAAAAAAATAAAGGTCCATACAAAAACCGTGACAAAAGGGGGATATAAAAAGTCACTTTTTGCGTGACGTAATTAATGGACGTCCCCTAATGGGTTTTTGATGCAAATTCGAATCTAGCTACTTTTCCGGGAGTAGCCGGAACATTAACTCGGATGTTGTCAATATGGATCTGGAATTTTGGTATTATCACCATTGGATCAATATTTGCATTATCACGTAATTTGAGGTGTCACATGATGGGTTATCATCTTAGTCAGAAACTGGCTCTTCCCCGGGGGTATCTACGAAACCAGCCCACCAATTTCAATCAATTTCGTATGGGACCACAGTACCTTTCATTTGGCGGTTGTTTCATTCAAATCGGTTCCTTAGCTGCTTGGGAAACTGTGTTAGAAATGTCGTTCCACACGTACACTCGACACACACACAAAGCCACTCACACATGCCACATCGAGCTGGGATCGTTGTATATAACACTCGGCCTTCCAGGCCTTGGATCAAAGGTCTGTTTTCTAATATTTATATTTATACACTTCCTTGTAAGAAGGCAGTCTAGTGCGAGATTCTCACGGGTTTTCCAGACATTCCAGGACTCTGGCCTCCCGGAACCGTAGTTGCGCAAGTTTGCGCAAGATGAAACAAAGATTTCCGGAAAGCTGGCAATATTGTGTTGTGTTATATGAGAGTAAAAAACCACGATCATGTAGGACCCATACTTGACCCATATTGTAGAGAGCACAATTTTCATCGTATCTTCATAAAATTTTTGAAAAAGAAATTTCAAATAGTGTACAAAATTTGAAAAGTATATTCATTGTAAAATGAGGAAAATGATTTATTCCTTGGAATCACTGTGCGATGGCGGGGATTTGATTGATTATTATGATGATACCGGAACAATGCAATCTTATAGTGGACGCACTTTACCGCTTTCGGAAGTAATATGCTTATCCTTGTAACGCCGATGTGAAAGCTACTAACTATCGATATCCGATGTTCTTAAGGAAAGGAATAAGAAAAATGCTTCATTTCAAACCAACAGCAACAAATTCTAATGCATAACCCACCCCTCTCATTGCCTGCGCACACCCAGGTCCTGAATCAAAGCCATGGTAGGCTGACGTGTGCACATGGCGCATTACACTTCCAGTTTAATTCAGTGCGGCATGGGCGTGGGAAAGTGTAACGGTCCGTCCGCTTCGTGTAGCCACCGTGGTCTCAGGCTTTGCGGTAAGCCGGTTGCCTCGCGGAAGAACAAAGACCGTTGCACTCGCGAAGAGCGCAATTTCGTCAACCGGCGCGCGGCAACTACCGAGCGACAATTTACTGTCGAAATGCCAAAAAAAAGAAGAAGCTATTAAAAAGTGACCACAACGAGCGGTATCTGAGGAAATTTGTTTTTCGAAACATTAAAGGCCTCTTAATTTATGTCTCACTTTTTCGTCATTCGGATTTCCCACACGCAGTTCATAAATCTTTCATTTTTCGACTTTTAGGGTTCAAGTTCGACCATCGGAGGGGGGATTTTTTTTTATCTCCGAAATGATCGTTCAAAAGATGAGTTTTGTTTGGAAAATTGACACAGTTTGAGATTTGGGATACCTTGGGAGAAGGTTTTCGTTACTTTTACGACCGGACAGTGGAATTGCGATAAGTGGCAAATTAGTTGATGGAAAAATTTGTAATTGGAGCAATGGCGATTGGAGCTGAGATACACTGACGAGTTCTATGGAATGATTTGTTGTTTGTGACGGTTGTATCGAGGCTTATGGGCCATTGTTGTCTCATTTTGTTTCATTTTAGTGGATTTTCTTCAATTGTGTTGGAAAAAGGTTCTCGATAGTTGCACTGCATGGTTAGTATTTAATTTTACAATGAAAATTCTTGATTCGGTATATTAGATTTATGAATCTGTTTAGGGGAAACTTTGTAGTGGATAGTAGTTTTTTTTTTCAAATAAACGAATATAGGCTCGTTGAAGGAGTGTAATTATTGTTACAGGGTAGGCTTCAATAAGTGACGCATGAATAACAGATTGTATCTCCCAAGAAATGACAAATAATTTAAATGTTATTCTGGTTCTTATGATTTATTGTTTATGCGTACATATTTACATTTCGATTCTATCGCCGTTAGCTTTATTTATTGCCCTTAGTCTCTTCGGACAGGCATTACTAGCGGCAGGCATCTGATTTTCGGGGATTTTATCCCATATCTTCTATAGCTTTGAATGTTTCAATGCCCATTGGTCTGAGATCTCGAAAGTTAGCTTCCATGATTCCCCAAATAGAGAAATCCTGAGGATTTGCATCTGGCGAAAAAGCTGGCCATAGTTCCTTAGGAATGAAGTCTGGCAAATTATTGGTGCACCATGCTTGGGTAATCTTTGCTCCATCAAACATCGTTGAAATATGCTTCTTCAAATGCTTTTCCTGGACCTCTTTTGCGTAGTATGCTGCGTTGATTTTTACACCCTTTTTCAATGAAAAGCAGTGGTAGATGACCTCCCGCAGAAATCACTCCCCAAACCATGACCGAAGTATGATTTTGAAGCGTTGAACTGCGCGAATTGAAGAAGGGATATCCTAAATACTCGTTGCACAAACCCTGTCATTTTGAGCATTGGAACTTTGCTGCAATACGATAATTGTCTCATCCGAAAACACAATCATGAGATCACCGTGCCGAGGAAATGTTCGCGACAACGAACGACTGCGTACTTCTTGTTGGCTTCCGAAAGTCCATGAATTTCTCTTTTCTTGTACGCCACCAATCTCAAATCCTCTGAGAGCTAATCTGATAGTTTTCCTGGAGACGTCGGTCAGTTTATATGAAGAACGACAAGGATTTCGGCGATTCGCTCAAGCACCGCCTTTACAAGCCGTTTGGTACGCACACTGCTGGAATGACCTGGTTTTTTCTTTGGATCGATGGTTCCCCTCGTCCTCAATCTTTTTAGCGTCCGGTCTCGGCTAGTATCTAGTTGGGACGCTTTCCCGCCAAATGCAACTGCAAAATCGGTTGTCTTTTAAAAACTTTATTTTTCTTCTGCACTTCCTGTCGACGGAATCTAGCGAACACTAGTTTGTTTACATATTAATCAGTCTCTCTTTAGTATGCTGGCAACCAGATGGTTCTTGCGATGGCTAGAAGAATTACACGCAGAAATAACAAATACTGCATCACTTATTTGGGTCTACCATGTACACGTATTCCGTTGAATTTCTTGATGATACTTTCCTGCCGCTACTGAATAATGTAACCGCTTTTTGGATACGTTTAATTTCGACTGGTTTTAGTTTTTTTTCTCTAAATTTGAGAACACAAACAAATTTAGATAAGGTTTACTCAGATAATGAAATACGCTATTTGGCTGAACTTTGCCTATTTACATAGACAGAACCGAACAGAAAAATATGTGTTTGAAATTTTGCTAATATCGATGATACGATGATGATGCGATAAAGAAGATTGAGAAAGCCGTGCGAGCAGCGATCAGAACGTTCAGTGAGGATGACACGTTTGAGGATAAACCGAAATCGTTAATGCTAAGAAAAAAGTACCCAGCGGAGCAGCTAAGTGTTTAAAGCCAACTTTGGGTATAATCATGTTTACCTACCGTTGGGTTCAAATAACTTAGTTTTGGGTAAAATTTTATCCAAAAGTAAGTAACTTGTACCCAACGGTAAGTAAACATGATTATACCAAAGATGATAAATGAACAAGATGTTCAAGATCTTATTTTGATGTATGATGTATGATATGTACTACCACCCATTGTAGCACGGAAACTAAGTCCGACAGCAGTGAGCTCTCCTCGCTGTTAGACTTGATCAAGCTTTAATAACCACTGATTATCCTAATCATGCCATTGTATGAAGGGCCAAAAAGGGGTTGGGTAGATCGATAGGCAACATCACTTATACGTATCCACAGGGATATAAAGAATCTCCTTCCAACAACAAGATTGGACAATTGGTCAAAAGAGCAAGCAATCTAACATGAGGATGCCCCAATGGGCGGGGAGAAGAGCCCGCCCTCTATTCACAAACTGTTAACAATGGGGAGTTGGCATTTCCACTCTCCCCATCCAGAGTGCTTCAATCGGGTGCCCTGATGGTCCCTCCCATTCCCATGAAATATTTATATAATAGTGTATGTATTTATGTAAATGAAAAATACTGTAATAACTCGGTATCTATTATTTATGATCTCCCTTTGGTGGATCCTGAAATGTAAGAAATGTTGTAAAGTGTTAAAGTGTAGAGTTCTGTGGTTTCACGCTTATGCACGTTTTTGTTTGTTTTCAGCGATAGCAGCAATTTCCCAAAATCTTGATTTGAGGTATCCTAAAAAAGTTTGTTAAATTATACAAAAATAACATATATACATTTTAATTTACTGTTGCCATGGTCACTATTTGATGCTTGATGTTGATTTTATAACAGCAATACGCTTTTATTTTTGCTGGCTATATAATTATTGCTCCTGTGTAAGGGAGTTCAAGACAAATGGAAAAAACAACAAACAACAACAACAAAAAACAACAAGAAATTTTTAAATCATCTAAGATGTAAAATCAATAAAACAATTTCATCAAATATGATGATATTGTGAGTTATGATACAGACACATCAGACACTATCCGAATGGCAAACAGCTCAGATTTGGAAAAAGGTCCATTTGCAAACAAATTTAAAAATACATTAGGTAATAAGTGCAAAGCCTAGCATAGATTCCGTCGCAGCTTCTTTTTGTTCAACTAGATACTTCTAGATCCGGTCTCGGCTAGTATCTAGTTGGGACGCTTTCCGCCAAATGCAACTGCAAAATCGGTTGTCTTTTTAAAAACTTTATTTTTCTTCTGCACTTCCTGTCGACGGAATCTAGCAACACTAGTTTGTTTACATATTAATCAGTCTCTTTAGTATGCTGGCAACCAGATGGTTCTTGCGATGGCTAGAAGAATTACACGCAGAAATAACAAATACTGCATCACTTATTTGGGTCTACCATGTACACGTATTCCGTTGAATTTCTTGATGATACTTTCCTGCCGCTACTGAATAATGTAACCGCTTTTTGGATACGTTTAATTTCGACTGGTTTTAGTTTTTTTTCTCTAAATTTGAGAACACAAACAAATTTAGATAAGGTTTACTCAGATAATGAAATACGCTATTTGGCTGAACTTTGCCTATTTACATAGACAGAACCGAACAGAAAAATATGTGTTTGAAATTTTGCTAATATCGATGATACGATGATGATGCGATAAAAGAAGAAATTGAGAAAGCCGTGCGAGCAGCGATCAGAACGTTCAGTGAGGATGACACGTTTGAGGATAAACCGAAATCGTTAATGCTAAGAAAAAAGTACCCAGCGGAGCAGCTAAGTGTTTAAAGCCAACTTTGGGTATAATCATAGTTTACCTACCGTTGGGTTCGAATAACTTAGTTTTGGGTAAAATTTTATCCAAAAGTAAGTAACTTGTACCCAACGGTAAGTAAACATGATTATACCAAAGATGATAAATGAACAAGATGTTCAAGATCTTATTTTGATGTATGATGTATGATATGTACTACCACCCATTGTAGCACGGAAACTAAGTCCGACAGCAGTGAGCTCTCCTCGCTGTTAGACTTGATCAAGCTTTAATAACCACTGATTATCCTAATCATGCCATTGTATGAAGGGCCAAAAGGGGTTGGGTAGATCGATAGGCAACATCACTTATACGTATCCACAGGGATATAAAGAATCTCCTTCCAACAACAAGATTGGACAATTGGTCAAAAGAGCAAGCAATCTAACATGAGGATGCCCCAATGGGCGGGGAGAAGAGCCCGCCCTCTATTCACAAACTGTTAACAATGGGGAGTTGGCATTTCCACTCTCCCCATCCAGAGTGCTTCAATCGGGTGCCCTGATGGTCCCTCCCATTCCCATGAAATATTTATATAATAGTGTATGTATTTTTATGTAAATGAAAAATACTGTAATAACTCGGTATCTATTATTTATGATCTCCCTTTGGTGGATCCTGAAATGTAAGAAATGTTGTAAAGTGTTAAAGTGTAGAGTTCTGTGGTTTCACGCTTATGCAAGTTTTTGTTTGTTTTCAGCGATAGCAGCAATTTCCCAAAATCTTGATTTGAGGTATCCTAAAAAAGTTTGTTAAATTATACAAAAATAACATATATACATTTTAATTTACTGTTGCCATGGTCACTATTTGATGCTTGATGTTGATTTTATAACAGCAATACGCTTTTATTTTTGCTGGCTATATAATTATTGCTCCTGTGTAAGGGAGTTCAAGACAAATGGAAAAAACAACAAACAACAACAACAAAAAACAACAAGAAATTTTTAAATCATCTAAGATGTAAAATCAATAAAACAATTTCATCAAATATGATGATATTGTGAGTTATGATACAGACACATCAGACACTATCCGAATGGCAAACAGCTCAGATTTGGAAAAAGGTCCATTTGCAAACAAATTTAAAAATACATTAGGTAATAAGTGCAAAAGCCTAGCATAGATTCCGTCGCAGCTTCTTTTGTTCAACTAGATACTTCTAGATCATAATGATAATTGGACATATAAGACATAATAATTTAAATTATACATAACCTATTAGGAGAAATTATTTAAAAAAAAATGTTAAAATATAAATCCCAAAAACACCAGTAATAATAAAAATGATAATGATGGTGATAAAGAAGATTGATAATGGTTATGAATAAACAATGTCCTTTATGATAATATATAGTCGAGGGATATTATAATATGAACTGAAAATTACATCTGTGCCGACTGCTGTTTTGTTGCAATTGTAGACAAACTTCCGCATCCATTATGAACCAGAAAATTTAGACAATGTATGACTGCCATGAGAAAAAAAAATTAATATTAAATGTTAAATTATTTTTTAATACCTGATGACCTGGTAGACCTGAAAGATATGATAATGGAAAATTATGACATGATTTACCGGTCGCACCCCCTCACTTCGCTATTGTCGGATTGACAACATTGCCCAGGCTACGCCAACCAGCGTCTCCATGTTTCAGCTGGCAGTCTTTTGTGATCATATGACTCGTGGAGGCGTGAGGTAGGAACTTGTGAGGACCAGAGGTCGGTCGCACCCTCCTGCCAAGTTGTCAACTCACCATTTGTAGCCCAAGATGTTCAAGATCTTATTTTCTAGACAAATCTGGAGGATACACTCTTTTTATATGATGGCAACAACGTCTGGTGACAGCACATTAATATTCGATCATACGTTCACACGGATCATAGTGTGCGTGCACTTGTTTGACTGTCGAGATGTTGAGGGTTTTTTTTTATTGTTTTGATTCAAAGTTGAAGTGTTTTCAAGTGTTCCACCAGTAAATAATTTATTGAAATCATTCAACTACCATAAACCGGAATCTCATAAGAGCAGCTGCTATGAAAATTCATTTCAAGTCGCAACGAAACGAATCGATGCTCGAGAGGAAATGGCAATTTTGTTCTGTTAACTTTTTGCTCATGTGTTCGGGCATGAATATGTGTGTGTGTTTTGTTTGTTGTTTTGTCTATCAATGTGGTTCAACGTTAGCTCGTTGGCGATGAGAGTAGCGCTGCTATCTGTTTCTAAAATTTAGAAAGAGTGAAGGGGGTCTGATTATACCCAAAGTTGGCTTCCCACACTTAGCTGCTCCGCTGGGTACTTTTTTCTTAGCGTGTGTCGAAAAAAGATCCTGCTAAGCGTCGTTTGGATACACGTTTAATAAAGGCATTTGTGCACAAGAAGGCGATTTCAGGTCCAAAAATAGTTGACACTTCGAAGTCCAATGTTCATCTGGCCAAGGAACGTTTGAATCTTCGAATTTATAAAAAGCAGAAGTGGCCAGATCGGAGTTCGAAACAAGAATTGCTGGAAATTCGAACTGTATAATCGTGGATGAAAAAAATCTACGTAACATTGCGTATTTAAAACAGAAATGTCAACAAGGGTTCAAATTTCTACGATCAATTTCCGGGACATGGTGGGGTATAAAAACAACTATTCTTTCAGTTCTCGAATATGGCTCGTTTTGCTTCCTCTCGGCAAAAAACAGACCATCTTATTAAATTGGAACGCATTCAATATCGTTGTTTATGTATTGCCCATGGCTGTATGCACTCAACGCATAATTCGAGCCTGGACGTTCTGGCAGGAGTGAAACCCTTACATCACCGCTTCTGGGAGCTCTCATCTAGAATACTGATAAATTGTGGAACCTTGTGATTGAAAACTTTGTAGAAAACCCCGACTTGAGTACCCAATCTAGATTTTTACGAATCTACATTAACTATATCTCATCCGATATTGGTCTTCTATACTGTAACTCTCCTAAAGTAAAGCATGTCAGTATTCATTTTTTCTTACTCTGTCAAATCATTATACCAAGTCAACGCACTATTTTATACCAGTGTATAGTTTTACTGTCAGTTCAGATATTAAACTTTGCAACGGTGCAAATAATGTTAACTCTGATCTTACAATTTTCAAAATGGCGTCGCAACTACAGGAAGTGCGAAATCTTATTTTGGTTTAATGGCTATAAAATCCAAATCATTATCAGAAAGCTGTCGCAAATTTGTTCGGTGTCACTTAGGAAACAGTATTGAGTGTAATCAACAAGTTTCTGCAGACTAAAACAATCCAAAGAAAGCCGACTAAAAATTAAAATGAGATGTGTTCTGAAATCATCCAAAGATCTGAAAAAAACTCGTAGGGAAGACAAACGACTAGATAGGGAAAAGGTCGGACCCAAAAACTATATGATTCTACTAGCAGATTGATTAGGACGATGAGACATATGTCAAGGCCAATATTTCACAAATTTCCAGAAATAAATTCTACACCACCAAGGATAAAGAATATAGAAGACTAAGTTCAAAGTATAGAAAATGAAAAAAAAATGTGAAAGAGTATCTTTTGTGGCAGTCATCTACACATGCGGAAAAACAGTCAACCATTAATAAAACTGGAATTATAAAAAGTGAACTTTACATCCAAAACTCTCTTAAAAAGCATCTGTTACCTGTCTTCTGAAACAACATTCAAGGATAAAGGATGAAACGGTCAAAACTTGGTCGACTCAAATATGACGTAGTTTCATTCATCGTGCATTTAAAAAACTTGAACACCCATGCGCGCACCTCGCATACGCACGGAATGTTGACATTTTTTTGTTTATACCATTTTCTATTCAGTTTTCAAAATGGCGTCCAAGCAATAAGAGCAGCGTATCAAAATTTTTCCCGCGCGAAAGCAAAATCCAAATTATTCCCAAACCGACTTGGCGAAATCACTAAATATTGCCAAATCAACCGTGACGAATATTATAAAATTGCTCGTAGAACGTCTGCTGACTGCCAGGAAACCGGGATCAGGAGGAAACCGAAAACAGGTAGCCGCAACGACCGGAAGAATAGTGGCCAGCATTTTCAAACGCAATTCCAACCTCTCCATCAGAGATATCCGAAACGAATTGGGAAAGTCCCACACAACAGTGCAAATAGCAAAAACACGAGCCGGACTGTCAACATATGAGGGTACAGTGACACCAAATCGAGATGATAAGCAAAACACAACAGCCAAAGGAAGAGCGCATACGTTGTACCCGAGTTTGTTGATCAAGATTGATTGCGACGTAACGATGAAACATACGTGAAGGCTGATTTCAAGGTTCAAGATAAGTTTTAGCAGAAGAAAACGTCAAATCTTCCGAAAAAATATTTGGTTTGGCAGACGATTTGCACCTATTGGGCTAAAAAGCAAAAGTTTCGTGACAACTGTCTCTGTCAACCAAGAAATTTGCTTATTGCCTTTCTTGAAGAAACATAATTAACATAATTGTTCCGTGCTGTTTTGGCCAGACCTCGCTTCTTGCCACTACGAAAAATGGCTCAGGAATGGTATATAGTTAGCAAATCGTACCCTAGGAGAAAAATCCTACAAACTCGCCGGAACTGCGCCCAATTCAAAAATATTGAGAAATCGTAAAGAAAAGATTAAAGAGAACTCAAAATACAGTTTGATGTGGCAAATTCGCGTTCATTTTCAAATAACAGCGGTGGATATAACAGCGGTACAAAACTTAATCGAAGGTGTGAAACGTAAAGCCCGACAGTGTTTTTAACTCTTCCACCCTTTAATAAGGTCGATTTACCAAGTTTTTACTCTTCCACCCTTTTAATAAGGTCGATGTGGTGCCGCTTGATGTAAGTCCTCAAATTTGTCCATAACTTCGACCAATCTAGCGATTCTGGGCAGTTGGGAAAGCTGATCGTCGGAAACTGGGAGGTCAAGTTTGCCAGTTAATATTGCCTTGTAGGGTGTGATTTGCAGAGCGGGGATATACACAAGCGGCACGGTCTTCAGGAAGTCTGTACTTAAGGCGGAATCTGGTAGGATTGGGCATATGAGAAATGCGTCGAAAACAAAATACATGAAGGGATGGGGCTCACGAGAAAAAAATTTTCACCTCTCACCACTAGTTCAGATCGATGGTGATTAAATCGAGGCGACAGACGAATTTGTGTATCTGTGCGCATTGATGACCAATGATAATGATACTAGCAGAGAGATACAAATGCGCATAATGGCTGGCAATTACGCCTACTATGGACTCCGAAGAACGAAAAGATCGAACAAAGTTCACCGAACTGCAAAGTTGACCATCTACAAGACATTAATTAGATCGATAGTCCTCGGTCGGTAGACATCCACGAAAAATGTGCATTGCCAGCGAGAACCAACGCGTCCTTGGTGTCTTTGAACGGAAGGTGTTGCGTACGATCAACGGAGTGCAGATGGATGACGGAACGTGGACGAGGTGAATGAACCACGAATGGCATCAGTTGCAGGGAGAACCTCCCATCGTACATATCGCTAAAATCGGTCGACTAGGATGGGCTGGGCATGTCGTAAGAATGTTGGACGATAGCCAGTTAAAAAGATTCTCGAAAACGAACGATGGGCACAAGAAGAAGAGGTGCGTGATGATCTTGGTGGATCTATCAAGAAGAAGGCGACCTGCGGACTCTATGGAGACTGCGAGGCTGGCTAGGTGCAGTAATGTACCGAAAAGAATGGAGACATGTTCTGTATACAGTAGTGGCCTCCCGGCCTTGGTCTAATTGCTAATGTAAGTAAGAAGTTTTCCAATGAAGCTCACGCATTGTTAATAATGCACGTTGATACCTGTCCACTCAAAATTTCGATAAAATTAACCCGAGAGGTAAAATGTTACAGCTCTTTGAAAGTAATACAGTTACAGCTACTGGCAGAAATAACGTGCTCAAGTTTTTTTGTGCATATTTATACATATAAGCTTTTTTGTTCACGGTGGTACAATATTTGTATATTAGAAAAGACAAGGTTTGCCAAGCACGTTCAAGGGTTCCCAAGAGCTTGTTTTTGTTGGTAGCCTCGCCTTTGACAACTTGCTGATCTAGAATAGGCCAAAAGTTCACAATTGGTGGATGGTGGATGGGCGACAATAAGGAAATTTTATGTGACATTCACGGAAAAAACGTCATGGTTTTTCGAGCGTAGGGCTTTGAGTCATTATCCTGTTTGAATATGAATTTGTCATCTAGCCCGACTTTCAACGAAGAATTCTCCAAATTTTCTTTTATGGTGTCATTTACCCGATTTTACCCAGACTCTAGAGCTTCCTTTCGTTCCGAAAAGATCGAACTTACTTTCCTCTATTCATAGTACTTCATAGTACTTGTTTTGCGAAAGGGAGTCGCTTCAATCGATTCCTTTTTTGAATGAAAGGACGACGCACTGCCACCTTGCTCGTTAGGCCCGATTCTTGTAGCCTGTGGCATTCTGATAAATTCATCTGCAAGTTTTCCTTGATGACTCGGCTGGTAAAGGGTGTCCACGATGAAATTGCCACACTATGAAATTGCTCTAACTTTTTAACCTTTGGGTAGAATTTAATGAAAATTTGGGTGCATTTAGCTCATAGTGCATTATTTACATCCTGAAAGTTTTAAAGTCCTGTGATCAAAACGCGGAAATGGAGTCGAAAGAACAGCTCGTGCGTGATAAAATCTTGCGCATTCATCACGAGAACAAGGATCTCTCGCATCGTTCCATCGCTAAAACGTTGGGAATTGCGAATTCCACGGTGTCGCGAGTGATTAAGCGGTTCGAGGAACGGTTGACCACCGATCGGAAGCCCAGAAGTGAAGGAAAAAGTATTCCGTACAACACCAAAAATCACAACCGCGTAGTTGGGGCCTTCAACCGAAATCCGAACGCCTCCGTTCGGGATGTGGCTAAGAAGCTGCACCTAAGCCGAAGTTTTGTCCAGAAGGCCAAAACTAAGGCTGGGCTTCGAACGTTCAAGGTACAAAAGGCCCCTAATCGCGACGAGAAGCCGATCAAGTCCGCCAAAACCCGTGCCAGGATGTTGTACCACAACATGCTGACGAAAGTTGAATGCTGCATCATGGACGACGAAACATATGTGAAGGCCGACTTCAAACAGATCCCCGGCAACCTGTTTTTCACGGCCAAGGATAAGTTCAGCGTTCCGGAGCAAATGTCCGCACTCAGAAGATGTCCACATTTGCGAAGAAATTCCTGGTTTGGCAAGCCATCTGCACGTGCGGGAAGCGGAGTGCACCTTTCGTGACCCAGGACACGATGAACGGACAGGTGTACATAAAAGAGTGCCTCCAGATGTGGCTGCTTCCTCTCCTGAAGGCCTACAACGTCCCAACAATCTTCTGGCCGGATTTGGCCTCATGCCACTACTCCAAGGACGTGCTGAAGTGGTATGCGGACAATAAGGTCAATTTCGTGCCGAAAATGTTCAACCCTCCCAACACTCCGGAGCTCCGCCCCATCGAGAAATACTGGGCGATTATGAAGCAGCACCTTCTTAAACGACCTAAGGTAGTAAAGACAGTCGAGGTACTGAAGAAAGTATGGGTTTACATGCAAAAAACGGTTGATTCACAGGTTGTGCAGAATCTTATGGCCGGGATTAAGGCCAAGGTGCGGGCATTTGCGTATGGACTGTAAATAAAATAAGAGTAAAATGGTAAAATGAAGTTTAATAGTTATTTCTCAATCCCTGAAAATTTGATGGCAATCGGATGAAAACTCGAATTTTGCGAATCAATTTTGTGTGTGGCAATTTCATTTTTTTTCTGGTTTAGCGGCAATGTTTGCATCTTAACGTAGTTTGGATTCACTTTCTTGGTACTTTTTATAAATTTTACGTACTCTGAAACAATTGACAACGTACATCGCTGCAGTTTTCCGTATAGGTGTTTGCATTTGACAATCTCTCATGATAAGTTTTCGCACAGATACGGCAATTTGTTTGGAATCTGTTTTGCAGCGTTCAAACAAAATAAAAATCACGTGGATCAGAAACAACAGAAAGAATAGCGACACCTATTGATGGGTAAAACAAGCTGTGACAGGTAAGGAGCAAATACAGAGCGAGGTACACTAAAGAAAACACACACGGCATGTTGAATAGATACTGAATATTTGTATCGATACAAAGTAGTATCAAAGATGCAATCAAATTAGATCCATTGAGCATTTTTTTTCTGCCAGTACTGTATACCGTGGACATCTTTAATTTTTACAACAAATCTTTTTATACTATAATAACGATTTTTCTAAGCATCATCTGCCGTAAAGTTTCAAATCCCATTCATTCCCCTTTCACTTTTGATGATCCACGATAGCAAAACTTCAAAGATTTCATTGCCTCAGATGTAATGCTATCCATCAACTGGTCATTACAGAACACTCCGACGGATTATTATCGGTAATTACAAGTAGACACCAGCTCATACAATCACATTCATCGCCATCCCGCAGTTGCACCTGCTTCGGCGGAGAAGCAAATGATCATCTTCTGTAAAGCATGACTCAACAGGTGTGTTGTTAATTCCAGTTCCAATCCCTCCCTTTCACGAGGGTTCCACATCGTATTCACATCATTTCGTGAGAAGAAAGTTTCACGTTTCTCTGCAACCCCACAATCAAACGGTTTGCGTGCCGCGATTACCCAATGCGGAAAACATAGAACAATGACAGTTGCGAATTTCGGTCGATTCCTCCAGCTAATAAAACCTGCTCGGGGTTACTGCGAATGATTGTGCCATACTGAATTCTAATCCTCCACCAAACGGAGAGACCTCCACACCGTCGTGGAGAAACTGGAGCAAACAACAGCCAAAACCGGTTCCGATCGATCACTTTCGATTATTGCCGTTCGTTAGTCTATGGTCCCAGTGGGATTCATCCAAGCATCTATAGTGAGAAAACATCTACATATAGAAAATCGTAGCCTAAAGACCTTGCGGGTCTTTAATGGCGAGAGAAAGAAAAATAATAAGAAAAACTCGCTTCGTCACGATCTTGACGCCACAGCTCGCGAGTTGATTCTATGGAAGTTCGGTTCCCCTTTGGCGACTTCTTCGCCAATCACGCGGCGGCGGAGGATGCCGTGCGACATTCATCGGAATCTCTTTCACTTTCAATTCACTCGCGGAATCTTAACGTGTCGTGTAGTGTGGTAAAACGGTTAAGCACCTTGCCTTGCACGTCGGCCGAGTCGCGGAGAATCGCAATCTGGCTGGAGTTTGATTATCGATCCTCCTACTCATCGCGATGTGAAGCGAGTTCGCAATATTTCTTCTATGTTTTTTTTTTGATCTTGCTCTACACGATGGGAAAAAGTTGCAAAACCTTTTCCTTTGAATTTAGCGGGGTGATTGTGTTGGGGAGGGCAATTTACATGGCCATAATTATGGCGTGCGGTGTCTGTGTGTGCAGTGAGTATGCTGTTTACATTAATCTTAGACGGTGCCCCCGGTTGGTAGCGGTCGGCGGCAGTCGTCGGTGGTTGGATTTATGCCCCATTGGTATCGGTGTGATTCGGGGTAGTCAATCTACTCGGTCGTATCAAATAGTAGCAAACTGCTCCGGCGATGTGATTTGATGATATTAACTATGGTTTGCATGCATAGAATGCACTTTAGCAGTTACAAACTGAAATTGAAAATTACTATGATCATTAGAACGGTGTTGAACAACTGAGTTACAAGATAATGTTGAGTAACGTCTTGGATGGAATCTTCAGAATTTTAGAGATTTATGACATTTTAAAGTCGAGATGAATATTAGGCTCTACCCAAATATTGTGGAGCGCTCGTTACTAATACAATATTGAACACTCATCATCGATTTCTTGGATATATGGGAAAGGCACAACAGTCCTCACCTGAATCTCCATCCAATCATCCATGTCTCCAAAATCGGTCTTGGTTTTCCAAACACTATAGGACAACTTCAAATAATCATATTTTGCCACTGTAGGAGGTCCAAAATACAAAAAAAAAACAAGATCGTATGAGATTACGGCGAAATGGTTGTTTATAGACGTAGGGTGTCTCCCGTTAATTTTCACAGCATAGTTCGACAAAAATTATCTATAACTGACAAACGACAATGGCTTCTTCCGTAAATTACTGAAGGGACAAAGTTTATCTATGTAAGCCACCGATGTTATCGGATAGGACAACTATTTCTCTTCTAAATGATCATGGTGAATTATTGATGAGAGGTTTCAACGTTGACAACTTCGTGACAGAATCCATTGTTTACGCTTGTCAAGTAGGCTCTTATCAAAAGTTTTAGTCGAATCTGCGCCATCTGTTTCAGCAGCAGCAATTTTGAAAATAGTTCTCCTGGAAGGAAGGTCAAAATGTAGAGATAGGAAATTGACGTATTTAGAATGTTCTACCTTATATTATAACAAACAACTTTGATGAGAACATCAAACTCCTATCTGTTTGCTCTATTGGATACAAAATGGAGGGTGTTTAAGTTTTTAAATGCACGATTAAAAAACTACGTCATATTTAAGTTGACCAAGTTTTGACCGTTTCATCCATCAAAACGTTAATTCGATTGCTGATTTCTATTAAATGATCAGTGCACTACAGCGTCCATCAAATTCTTCTCAGAGGTTTTTGTGGACTTCCTGCTCTGCTGACCAGTTTTTCTTAAAGTCTGACATATTGTGGGCCAATGCACCTGCCTTTTTCCGCTTGACGATTTCCCAGTAGCGTTCAATTGGTCGCAGTTGGACACAGTGTGGTGGGTTGATACATTTTTCAACGAAATCAACGTTGTTATATGACAACCACTGGCATAATGAGCAGAAGCCAGATCCGGTCAGAAAAGAGAAGGAATCTAATGTTCCAATAAAGAGGAGGTAGCCTCTTTTTTTTGAGGATCTCAGGGGATGGGGATGAGGGCGCCAACTGCTCGACCCACTAAAATCCCACCCGTGCCTTGAGCCCCGGCCCTCCCCGGAACCACCTTTCGATATTACTTCAGGGAGGGGGCTAGTGTGCTTTACGCACCTACTATGTCTAACTACATAGGTCTTTAGTAGTTAGTTTCGCCGACCTGACACTGATTCGATCGAGATGTTCCTGGATCCAAGCAGGGTTCGGGACGTCTGGTGGTCAATCCAGATCGTCCGCGATCTCCCTACCCGACCACTTACGGTACCTGCTGAACCTCGCGTCGTATGGTCCCTCCTCCGATCGAGAAAGTCAGGGCCAGGACCAGGGTTGGAACGTCTGGGGAGTGCGGCATTACCCCAGGATCGTCCCTGTTCCCCATGTCACGACCGCTTACGACCTCCTGCCGGATCCCGCGCCGTATGGCCCTTCCCCGTTGTAGTTCGTTTAGCCGTTAAGGGGAGCTTAACGTTTCCAGGGGTGCACCGCGGAGGAAGTGAACTACTTCCACACCCCAAAGGGAGCCTCTGACTGCCCGCTTGTGTACACTAGTAAAAGCTTAGTTTGGCAGAAAGCTAATGGAAAAACTGGCAACAACACGTAAATGCAAAAGTTGCTGGATATGCAGCAATAAATAAACTGGATATGCTGGTAGTAATCAGGATTATTTGTGGGTATTGACATTGAGTTAGGGTCATAGGAAGTGTTTTGCGGCATATCGTCTGATGATTATAGTCAAAATTTCATTGTCGCAAAGACCTTAACTTAAAACGACTTTAGTCGTCGCACTTGAAAGCGGGACCTCACGGTACAAATTAACCGTGAAATTAAAAGAACTTCAATGAAGTACTGAGTACTTCAGAAAAGTCCGGAGAATTTGAGCAAACATCAGCAAATTTCAGAGAACTCCAGCGAGTTCTAGAGAACTTCATTGATGTCTCGAGAAATTTAATTAAGTTCCAAGGCTTAAAGAAAGTCCCAAAATAAATTGATAACTCTCTATTGTTTCAAAGAACTTCTAAAAACTCCGGATAACCCTCTAAAACGTCAGAGACCCGAGAAATTCAGAGAAGTTCTGAAAACTTCACAGAAGTTCTAAGAAGTTCCGTAAGCTCCAGAGAATTTTCGAAAAGTTCAAGAAGTTTCTTGAACTTCAGCAAAGTTCCAAAAAGTTCAGAAAGTTTCGAAAACTTGCGAGAACTTCTGAGAGGCCCTCGAAAGTCCTTGAAACCTCAGATAACCTCACCTACTTTCATAGAAGTCCTAAAAACTTCAGATTTTACCACGGAAAAGTCGTTGGAACTTGAGAGAGAAAAAACAGAGAAATTCACGAATCTTCAAAAAAGGCAACGGAGCTTTTGAGAAGTCCTTGGAACATCAAAATAGTTCTCGACACTTCAGAGAATTTCACGGAACTTTAGAGAAGTTCTCAGACCATCAGATTAGTTCACAGAACTTCAGAGATGTCATCGGATAAGTTTAAGAGATAAACTCTAGAGAAATTTAGGGAACTTCAAATAAGTTCTCGGATTTCTAATAAGTTTTCGGAGCTTTATGGAGGTAGTCGGAACTTTAGAGGTGAGAGGTCGGAACTTTAGAGGTAGTGAAATTCAACGAAACTTCAGAATAGTTCACGGATATTCAGAGAAGTACAAGAAACTTTTGAGAAGTCCTTGGAAACTTTAGAGAAGTTCACGGAGCTTCAAAGTGGTTCATATAACTTTAAAAAAGTTCACAGAATCTTAATGAATTTCACGGCAATATAAAGAAGTTTACAGAATATCAGATAAATCATAATTAAAAATTTTATCATCGGGACTTCTGAAACGTTCTCGAAACTTCAGAGAAGTTCTCGGAACTTCAGAAGAATACTCAGAACTTCAGAGAAGTTTTCGAAGTTCAGCGAAGTTCTCGGAACTTCAGGGAATTGTTCGAAGAGGCTTAGGGAATTTCTAAAAGTGTTAACGAAACTTTAGAGAAGTTCACTGAGCTCTACAAAAGAGATTTTTAGAGAAATTCACAGAATTTTAGAGAAGTTCACGGAACTTCAAAGGAGTTTACAGAACATCAAAAACGCTTATGGATTTTTGAATAGGTTTAAGGTACTTAGGTTAACCAAACTTTAGAGAAGTTCACTGATCTTTACAAAAGATTACGGAACTTCAGAAAAGTTCACGAAATTTCATAGAAATCCTTGAAGCTTCAGAGAAGATTAATTACGGAGAAAAACTCACGAAACTTCAGCGAACTTATGAGATATTTTTCCAAGAGTCTACGAGAGATTTTTAAATACACAAAACTTCAGAGAAAATCAAGGATATTTAGATAAAATCACGAAACCTCAAGAGAGTTTACAGAATTTAAAAAAAAGTTAACGGATTTCTGAAGGAGCTAAGGACCTGTTCATGAACCACGTAGTCTCATTTTTGAAAATCTCAGACAACCCTCAGACCCCCTTCGCCCCCCCCCCTTCCCACCTCGTAGACTTTTTCTCCATACAAAAAAACTTTAGAGAAATTCACTGAGCTCTGCAAAATATCACGGAACTTCAGAGAATTTCACAGATTTTCAGAAAATTTCTTGAAACTTTAAAGAAGATTACGGTAGAAGAACTCACGAAACTCAGAGAACTTTTGAGACATTTTTGAACCTAAAGAGAGATTTTTTAAGAAATTCATAGAACTTCAAGGAAGTTCTCGAACTCAAGAGAAGTTCACGGAACTTCAGAGTAGTTCATGGAACTTTAAAAACTTCACCGAATCTCAAAGAAGTTCACGCATCCGAAGGGGTTTATGGATTTTCTCAAAAAGTTAACGAAACTTTAGAGAAGTTCACTGAGCTCTGCAAAATATCACGGAACTTCAGAGAAGTTCACGGAATTTCAGAAGAATTCTTGAAACTTCAATGAAGATTGCAGAGAAAAAACTTCAAAGAACTTACGGGAGCTTTTTCCAGATCTTAGGAGAGAATTTAAGAGAAATTCACAGAACTTCAAGGAAGTTCTCGGAACTTTATAGTAGTTCATGGAATCTCAAAGAAGTTTACGGATTTTCGAAGAGGTGGAAATCTATGGAATTTCTAAAAGGGTTAACGAAACTTTAGAAGTTCACTGATCTTTACAAAAGATCACAGAGCTTCAGAGAAGTTCACGGAATTGCAGAGGAATTCTAAAAAAAAAAATGGTTGACTTCATACTGCAGGAACATATTGCTTGTCATACCAGCACTTTTCGCCCAAACTTCTCCACTTCAATCGGCCTATCTGCATCGCTTACATCCTCTCCTAGTGTAATATTGTGGGCCTGACCTCCTCAGTGTAATATTGTGGTCCTGGAAGAGTTTTTGAGTCCTTCAACATAAGTTCCGTTGTCCGTCAAAATTCGTGCATCCGGTCGCTGCAAAACTTGCGAATTCATTTCCGAACCCTTGTTGCTGTGCGTTGCTTCTGTTCTGCACTTTGATTTTCTGCTTGTTTAAGGTCTTCAGGTTATTCCATTTTTTTATCCGTTAAATAATTCCGACGCCGGTTTCCGCTTTATTGGCTAAATCACGTATGGACATTGATTTGTTCTTCTGAATTAGAGCTACCACTTTTCGACTTTAGAGTTGGACGATTCGGGGCTTCTTCCGCTTCCTGGAAGTTTATTCAAAGAACAGTGTTCCCCAAACTTGGTGATGACGGATTTTACACTCGCGTTTTGACTTCCAAAGAGCTTCGCCAATTGTCGCATAGTTACACCCTTTTCACGTAGCCACGTATCATAAACCTTATTTTTAACGTCATTTTCAATGCCTGCCATTGCGAAACCGAGCAAACAAGTAAACCAACGAAAGATGACAGTCAAACGCACAGCATGCTATGTTTGATACATGTTGATAAAAGTATCCCAAATACACGCGTACAACGCAAATGTACGAAGATAGCTTATTTTCGATACATTCCTTAGGGGCTTATCGCACTTCCACCAGTGGTAAATTCTTCGTTTGATAAACTTCTTGTCCCAAAATCTATTGTTCAGGCCAGCAATGGTCCAGCGGTGCGAAACGTTCTCCGGGTGACTGGGACCGCCACCATGTAGCAGGATGAACGTCGACGAACAACTGCTAATGGTGGCTTAATGACGCGGAAATATGTTCATAAGTCGAGCTCGTTTCGCACACCTGTCTGATGCCACCTTCAAACGGTGCACTCATTGACGCATGGGGCCGGTTAATCCGCAAACCCGGATGGTATCGCTACGACCATGTGCGTAGAAGGTGCCGATTTGATCTTTATGATGATTGAACGCTGTTGACGCTGCTGCCGCTGCTGCACGCTCTCTCGATCCACTTTCGTGGGTCAGAACAAGTTTGTCCGTCATCGCCAATTTCCACCGCCACATAACTATGGTGTTTTCTCTAGTGTACGGAACCGGTACTTGGAGTACCCGCAAACTCCCATATTGCGTGTTGTCGGCTCTTGTCCGCTATTATAATGAAACGCAACCAGGTTTCCATCGAAGGTAAAGCTGCTTGACGAGCGTGTATCTGCCGCAGTACCACGACAACCTCAACTGTTGGGTCCACCAGTTTAGCGGAAAAAGTGAGTGGCATGTTTGAGACCTTCTCCAGCCATCATTTCAAGGGCCTCAAGAAAATGTGGTTGCTATTTTTATAGTTAAATAAAACAGGAAAGCTTGCCATTTTCTGCAACGGGAAATGGCAAACGTTTGGTGGCTGTGTGACCATAAATGCATGCAGAGCTATGGGGGAAAAGGTAATTCCGGTTTCCCATTCCTAAAAAAAAGGCAAGGAAATCCGTTCCGAAGTCCGCACAAGAACGTGATAAGCAGCAGCCAGATGTTACTGACCTTTGTCTACTTTCTATTTCGCAAGATCAATGCCAAAGTGAATCAATTTGCAAAACACATACAGAAAATTGAAAGTCTGACTGGTGACATAGATAAATTGTCATCGATGGCACGATTGTATGGTAATACATGTTCAATATTTCTTTGCGCTCGTGTTCGTCACCGTCCGGGAACCTACTTACCAGGGGAAAAACACTTGCTTCGAGTTGTTTGTCACTTGATTTAGGAGGGAGTCAATTTGTCATCCTACACGAGCGTTTCGCGTTCTGGGGTCGTCCGAGGACCCAACTTTCTTTACTATTAAAAGCGTCATCATCATCATCATGTGGAATTCTCGCGTGATCGGACTACTCAAGTACGCGCTATACTCTTTGTCGGCCGCCGAAGTGTCCCCAAAAGTCCACACACCCAGCAACCTGCGGCTTTACAGGTTTGGGTCAGCACACTCTCTCGTTCCAGATTGGTGCGGAGTGCTCCGCTCATGACGAAAATATTTGGCTTATGGTTTATTCGTTTATCTTCATCCGGGGCTCTCATTACCATTCATGGCGCATGCATGTACACAGCTTTACTGCCCCGGTCTTGAGCTTCTCGCTGGGCCTCTTCCTGCTTCTCCAACATACGCTCCATGCATAGAGTGATGTTTTGGGAAGATGAGGAATAACCGTCTGGAGCGGTGGATTTTAAATAGCACAGATATGCCTCTGCTGGCTGGGGCAGGGGGCTCTCTCTCCTGCTGGGTATCTATTTTTTTGTGTGTGTGGTCCATGTGCAAACATGCATCTCATGAGCCGCACTCGATTCTTTGTGGGCAACTGAAAGGGGTCAGCTCGGTTTGTACAGTAACCGTAAACAAGAGATGGAGGAAGTGGAAAATATTTCCACGGGTCTTTCGGGTTGTGGTGGCAGATAAGAGGCATCCGTGAGAAGGGGTTCGATTAAGCGGCGTATCGATCGTGCCGTGATTGATTCGAGCGGGAAGTAGTTTGATAAATGTGATTGTTTTGCACTACTTAGCAGTAAAAATGGGTTGCTGGCGGTGTTTGAAGGAAAGCGAATTTCTCTACTCCTTCCTTTGTTTGATGTTGGATGAATATGGGGATCATATTTCCGTCAACGAAAGCTCGTGCTTTTAATTTTGGAAATATTATAGGGGACTTTAATTGCCGTTGTTATCATAGCTAACTCGTCCTAAAACTCACAGATATCTAGAGCACGAATCTAATCTAAATTGGGGTGAATTTGCAGTAGTAATTTCATGAGCGAAGTCACAGTCACAACATTTAACGAGTTGTGTGATTTAAAAAAACATCTTTTCGTCAGTTCAGATGTAAAGCTCGACTCAATGTAAATCTGGACGCACGGTTTAATACACCACCGCGTCCCTGGTGGTTGGAACAAAAAATGTTTGACGAAGAAATTGTTGACAAGTTTTTCTCGATCGATCGACGCATCTCGAAATTACGGATCATGGAACTTGAGCAAAGAAAATTAATTGTGCACAAACATCTAGAGAATTCTTCGTGGTCTGCCCCAAAAATAGTAAAACGTGGTTTGGCAAAGAAATACGATTCCAACTTTTCGTGCGTAACATCATTTCAAGAGAAGGATATAAGTATTTTTTTTGCCAGTAAACATCCGAATCGCTCCCTTAAACAAAATTTAGTGGCCGAAAGCGAGCACGATTACTATACGAACGAGTTTTGAATTTGATGGCTGTATTTTAATAGATAGCGAAACATATGTTAATAGATAGCGAAACATATGTCAAAATGGATTGTAAACAAAGACCAGGACGAAAATTTTACCTGGCAGCTGGTCGTGGGGATGTCCCTTCAAGGTTTTTGCTGATAAGTTTGCTCGTAAACTAATGATTTGGCAAGGAATCTGCAGTTGTTGCCTTAAAATCATGGTTTTCATTACATCTTACACAATGATGTCGAAGGTTTACATTAAAGAGTGTCTTTCCAACGTTTTTTTTTTGCCAGATCTAGCCAGCTGCCACTACTATAAGGAGGTACTAGAATGGAATACTGCAAACATTGTTAATTTCGTCGCCAGAAAGATTAAACCTCCGAATTGCCCTGAGTTCAGCCCGGTGGAAAAATATTGTCCAATTGTCAAGCGAAAACTTCGAGGATGCGGTAAAAAAGTGACAAATGCACAACAAATGCGTTTAAAGTGGAATAAGTTCGCCGGTACAGTGTCACCAGCGACTGTGCAGATTATGATGGCATCGATCACAAGTGAAGTGTGACAGTTCGTTCGAAATGGTGAAATGTAATAATTAATTATATATCACGGTTTAATGCTATCGTAGAAAAACTCTCTTGTGAACATTAACACCTGTAGAGTGTGAATCTAGTGTTATAAAGGGTGTTTCGATCAAAGTTTGGTCGACTCAAACTTGATGCATATCCTTTCCTTTTGAAGATGTGTGCATGTAGCATCATGCCTCTGTTTTGATTTTGAGATTAGCACTTCAGTTATCAAAATGACGTCGAAGGAAGAGAAGCAACGCATCATAATTTTGCACGTGCATGGTGAAAATCCATTGGCGTGAGAATAGCCAAGTTAGCGAAACTGTTAAATGTGACTAAATCAACTGTTACCAATGTATTAAAAGTGTTCGATGAACGTTTGACGACAGCCAGGAATGCTGGATCGGGGAGAATCGAAAGCCGGAGGCCACAGCGACGACAAAAAGAGTTGCCCGCTGTTTCGAGCGGAACCCCAACCTCTCCGTCCGAGATGTCACAAAGAAGCTGGGAGTGGCGTCTTCAACCGTGGGTAGAGCTAAAAACGAGCTGGACTGTCAACTTATAAGAAAGTGGTGACTCCAAATCGCGACGATAAACAAAATGCAGACGAAATTTGATTGTGTGGTACAGGACGATGAAACTTAAGTCAAGGCAGACTTTAAACAGTTTCCTGGACAGGAATTTTATATGGCAACAGGACGGGGAAAGGTGGCAGATATAATAAGCACATTAAACTGTCAAAATTCGTGAAGAAATATCTGGTGTGGCAGGCCATCCTTTACCTGTGGCTTGAACAGTAACGCTTTACATTGCGACCGGAACCGTCAACCAGGAAATTTATCTGAGCGAGTGCCTACAAGAACTTCTACTGCCTTTCCTGAAACGAACAATTGTTCCGTTCTAGTTTGGTCGGATTTTTGTGCATCTCCACTCATTACGGGAAAAATGGCATGGAGTGGTACGCCGCTGCCAGCAACGCGTTCAAGTGGTGCCCAAGGACCAAGAACCCTCCCAACACGCCAGAGCTCCACCCAATCGGAACAATAGTGGGCCATGTATCATGAACCGGAACCTTAAGAAGACTCAAAAAAGTTGTTGTGAGCGAGAAACAGTCACAAGGCAAACTGGCGTTCCGCGGTGAATAAAGTGGGCACGGAACTGTACAAGGCTTATATGGCAGGTTGTTAAACGAAAGACCCGGCAATTCGCATTCGGTAGAAATTGAACTTAGCTGAATATTTCTCACTCGTATTCTGTATTAACTGAACTTGTAAAAAGAAAGAAAAATGACTCATTAATAAAAATTTTGATTGACTCACACAATACTAAGTTTGACCAAATTTTTGATCGTGGAACACCCTTTATAGTAGTCTTGAACCGAAGTTACACTGTTACGAACTTTGCCTGCGTCTAGCCTGTTGAATGAAAAATGGCAAACAATTTCCTAAGCTGTTTATGCCTCCTTTTACGCACCTGTTAAAATCCATTAATTTTTCTCTGTGTAATTATTAATGTTAAAATCCTGACCGCATTTCGTGATGCCCCAACTTTTTACAATTCAAACGTGTACTCTAGTATTGAAAACATAGACATAGTGTTGCATTTTTTCGAGAACCAACCAAAAGCCAATAAAATTGAAAAAAGCGCCAACAGCAAGGAGTTGTTTAGCATATTTTAGTAATATTTCTGACGCATGAGGGTACGAACCTTTATGGCAAGATCTCACTAGGTCATGGTGACTCTGTTACAAGTTACTTGATTAATAAGTATGAACTTACCTTAACTAACGAGAACGATAGTGCTTTAATTTTTATTTTGGGATGAAATCAATTATTAATACAGTAAAACCAAAAATGCATGTAGTGCGATTGAAGAGAAGTAGCAATTGGTTGATCTTCAGAAAATTCATTTCGATGCATTGTTTAAAACAGGTTGAATGATGGCATATGATAATCATTAAGAATGTTTTCATGCTTCTTTGTTCTGTGTTCAAAATCCATGTTTAAGAAGCGAGTGATATATATTGATAAAGCCACACCGCAAAAACACAGTTTTTTTACTCTCCGTGTTTACAACGTTTCAATAGAACATCATTTTTAATGGTTGCTAAAATAATAAGTGGTTAGCTTTTAACAAACGCACATTTTGAATTTTAAGTGGTTCATAGCTTATGGTTTGTGTCCTCTTTAATTTAATTTAATTTTATTTTATCTGATATTATCCAAACAGAAAAATCAAGTTATAACTTTTTGAACCGAAGTAGGTCACTAATGTAAAGCAAGCTGTTATTTTTTTACAAAATTGTTGCTTCTTGCAATCCAAAAACACGAGTAATCAGCAAATAATTTAGGTAATTTTATTCTTCAACGACAAATAAGTATGCGTCTCCATCTGCTATTCCTCAATATTTTGAAAGCCAGGTTCAGATATACTGGTGCATCTTAGTTTTTGAAATTTTAACCGATTTGCCTTATATGATCCAAGTAAAACACGCATTTTGCATAATTTTTCTCTTCGTGTTTTTATTGCAGCTGCATTCATTTAGTTTTGTTCGTTTGTTTCTTTCAATTGCATGCTGGAAATTACTATACTTACTTTTAAAAACTTCAAATGTCCATTTTATGGTACTACTAGATAACAATGAATCAAAGAACTGTTTTAAACTTCCACAGTAAAACAAAACAATGCACACAATGTGTTCTGAATCCACCAGCAACGCAGCAAACTTTTCCAAAATCAAATGTTGAGGTGGAGAAGTAATGAATATCGAAATTGATTGCAGCTTTGCTACTGGTTCATGCGAGTGTTCTCGGACTTTTTGTGGTATGTATTTGATTGATAAACTTCCTGTCAATGAACCTATTCATCTTATTCTTATTTCGGCGTATTGTTTTATGCCACTGCCATGCTAAAACAGTAAAAGAGTGCTTATGTATGTATTCAATTCACGTAATTTTAAATTGATTCGCATCAATTGTTCTCAACAAGCTCCTACTTTCTTGGATACCTGTTGTAAAAATTAAAGTTTACGAAAAAGAGAAGTTTGCTTTGAGAGCATCCGGCTGTGAAGACGGTTGCGTCGATGCTTTATTACGCACCAATGGCACGTTTCGTGCCATATCGGCTATTTATAATTCGGCGATACGCAGTGATCGCCGAGTACACAGTGTGCACAGAAAAAAAAACAATAAACATGATTCCTGGTGAGATGTGGTGGATTTCCGGGAGGGTGAATCAAGACAACTTCGCGCTATTTCATTGAAGGCTTAGGAGCAATCTCACAAACATTTAAAATATATAACAAAAATTCTACAAACATTAAAATTCTAAAACTAAAATCAAAAAGTTAGGGGGCAACGGCCCCACTCTGCCTCAACGGCTGCGCCACTATGCATACAAAACAAAACAACACGTACATTTTGTGTTTGTTTCATTTTGGATTTGTTACGCTGAAAATGCGGGGCCAGCAGCATAGCATGAACCATCTTTGATCTATACGGTTATCATGGCTTATGACCATGCTCGATACAACGGCAAAATTGAGGCCGTTTTTTCTGCAATACAGAGCCAATTTTTAGATTACCCCAGTAAGTTGTTCCGTTGCTAAACCTTATTTTTTTGTCCCATTCAGTTTTCGGTAAACATCAATCGATAGAACGTTTTTTTTCCACTGATAAAAAAAACATACAACGAAAAACAACAATCAATCGATAAAGTTCTTTGTTTACCTATACAAGCATGCACCCTTCATTAAAATCAATTGCTCAATTTCCCGAAAAACATCTTATCCATTTCGTTCACCTGCCCCCAAGCATTACGCAACTCGAATCATTGATGAAGCAATTGCGTATTTTCCGCTGCAAATGATCGCAATTAGAGTCCGATTACAGTCCCGAAACCCCATCGTTGATTAACACTTTTCTCGTTTTTTTCTTCCCTCTCTGCTCTTTCCAGAATCGCCAGCAGAAGTAGAACAGCGCTGATTGCGGGCTCGTGTAATTTCCAAATCAACGGCGGTTGGCGCGAGCCAAGCACTGAGAGTGAAGCCATGTGCAGCCCGTTAGATCCGCGTGCAGCTCAGTAGGTCAAAATCTAGATAACTGTCTGAAAAAGAGCTTTTGGCAGGGAGCTGAATTCATCCGAATGAAAATGACGTCATCGAATGACATCGGGGGAGGTGGGGGAGGTGGCCATAACGGGCGCGCAAATGGTCACCATCATCATCATCACCATCGAAGTAGCAGTAATAGTCAAAACATCGTCGGGCGAAGGATGAGCAATGTCAGCGTGAGCAATGTCAATCACAACAGCAACAGCAACAACATCAACAACAATAACAACAACCACAACAGCAGTTCGAACAACATCAATGGTTTTAACCACAACAACAATAGCCCAAGGATGGAGAAGGAGAAAGACTGGGATTTTAAGGTATGTCTTAATGAGGGGGGTCGTAGCTGTAAAGAAGCCATTTATGCTAATCGCGGAGTGAGATGCCTAACGGTATACTTCACACCGTGCAAAATTGGTGGTCAAACTCCGCGTTGTAAACCGATCGCATTCCACGAACTCGTGCTTGAAGACGACGTAAATGGCCTAGCTGTGATCGTAATTGATCGGTTTTCGATGATTTCCCTATAGCAGGGTGGATCGCGTATGCCGCACCAGCTGACGGTTCACAAGCCATCGTTGGAGAAAAGGAAAATGCAACTTCTCAAGAGGAGGTTCAATCGTCGATCGAAGCAGTTCACAAGTAGAGGAGTAGTGGCATGAACTTGCGGTTGTTGTGATGAAGATGATTAATAGTAATTTTTATTTTTGGGCATCTCCGAGGAAGACGAGAGTAAACGAAATGAGGTGTTTTGAAAAACAGGCGGGAGAATCAGCTTGAGCCATGACCTAGCACACGAGTTGGCATAATTTTCTTTTCGATTTTATAAATAAGGAAATTCGGGCGATCTCATTTTTAAGTATATGGCCAGGCTGAACAGATCATGCATTCAATCGATTGGTGTTATAGAGAAATAAACAACAGTTGAAAAGCATGTGTTGCCCTCCGGAATTTGGGGTAACGATTTTGAGCATTAGATCTGATTTGGCATTGATTAACCATGCGTATTGATCATGGATTCATCCTCGTTAATTAGTTCATTGCGTATATGCTTTCTCTAACACATTTTTCCAAATTTAAACCTTCACTGCTGTTTCATTATGGTTCATTGTCATTATGAATAGTTAACTACATCAGGATAAAGTTCATACTTATTTCAGTTTCAAACATGCATAACTGTATACCAAACATTCTCCTCTGCTTTCATTACACAAAGTATAACCAAGGGTTTAACCCATATGCAGTTCCAAAGCGTCTTTGCCGCAGCCTATCAAGCATTTAAGCTATCTTAAAAGCAACATAAATGCCACATTTGGCCCAATATACGGCTGCTTTACTGCAATGCTATGATATTTACAGGCTTCTTACAGGCTACAAGCATTTAAATAGCATTTGAAATCCAACTTAACAACAGATAACATTCAAAAAGCTCATATACTGCTAATATAAAGCTTGTAGCATCTGAAATGCAGATTTAGGGTTGATTTACTGCATATGCTAATGCTTATTGGTTACCTGGGTAGGATTTTGACTAGGTACTTGTAGGGTAAGGTTCCGTCTTAGTCTTACATTTTTTTGACCGTGGAGCGCAAATTTCAACGTTAAGATTTACCCAGAATTTATACTTAAGTAACATTGCCAAACCCATCCAGCTTTACTATGTTTTATTAAAGTTTTATGAAAGCCACAAGACATCATTTTGGTTTTATTATGGTACCAAGAGGTGCCAATAGGTGTCATATTTTAGTCAGGTTTACTGAGCTTGTGTACAACGATCTTAAAACCTTGTTTTTTAAAATTCTTATTACTCCTATCAAAAGTTTTATTACGACTTTATGAGCTCGTAAAATGCTGTTTTGATATGCCGTTTTAGGACCCATTCATATTATCTTATTATGATCAGTTGAAAAAGCATTTTAAAACCATTTTGCCTTCACTAAATGCAATAAGCCGCAAATTGGCATTGAGGAAACTCACCAAATGACCAAATTGTTTTATAGTAGCCATTATGAAGATAAATTGGCTTTTTGGCAAAACTGTGATATTTTCCATTCATTGAAAAGTGGAAAAATAAATGCACCAAATTTTAAATGTAATGCAAATGAACCATAGATCAAAGACCGATTTTGGCGTTCCAAGCTTATTGAATTCCATCAATTTTCAGGAAATGTATGATTAATTTATCGCACATATTTGTTTGAATTTGTTTTTGTTGTTGTAAATTTGTTTTGGATATTTTGCTATTTGCAAAATTTCTCGCAACACTAGGACTTTTTTCTTAGATATTATTTACTGATAAATGAATCAGAAGAGCAGAGAATCGAACAAAGCAAAACAACAAAAATCAACCTCGATGTCACAGTGAAGTTTCTCTGGCCATTTGACCCTATGCTGGTTCTGATGGCAGCCAATATGTTTTATGAAGGTTCTCAAGTGGTTCTAACATTCACTGGAATATTTTCAATAGCTTTATGGTTTTGTAAAGGTGATATTGTTTTGTTTTCACAACCGTTTATAGAGTGGACCACTTGGACACATTTCGGCTTTCAAGATGCATAGAGGAGGTGATGGTTCACAAAACAGGTTTGAATGTAGTTTTATCAACAAAGCCGGAGGAGTGGTAAACGGCTGGAATTAAACTAAAATTGTTACTTGGGTACCTTAGTTCAAGCGGGTCTACAAGGCGTTCAAGCGAATCAATACGGATTTTGTCTACACCGTATATCAACATAATGTATGGTCTTAATGCTTCACCAAATGATCTAATGGGGTTGAATTTGCAAGAATAACAAATGTTTTTTCTAAGATTTTCCGGACCTTCCAAACAATCCTTGAGTTCAGATCTTGATGTACTATATGATCAAAAAGGATGTTTACGATGTCTCGACCGTACTTATTTGTTGGAAAGGGGCCACGGAACATTATAACACTTTAATAGACATATTACAGTATTTCGAGAAGGGAGCGACCCCTGCTTAGTGTTTAGTATCCATACCTTGCATGTCAAAGTCAGAAGCTCGAATCTCACCTCCAAAAAAGTTACGAAAATGCCCAAAAGGTATTTAAGTGACTACGACGGGAAATGAACCAGCCCAGGGCTGAAAATCTCGAAAATCAAGGAAGAAAATTAAGTCTTTCGAGAATACTTACGATCATCCAAACTATCCTTGAATTGCAGATCTTGATGTTCTACATAATCAACAAGGTGGTTTACGATGCCTCCACTGTACGTATAAGTGAGCAAAATTTCATGAGATGTCATTACACCTTTTTAGACATGTGACAGTATTATCAGAATATCTATGGTATTCCAAACTATACTTGAGTTCAGAGCATAATATGCTACAACATGATCACGGATTTTTACGATGTCTTAAAATGATGTCAGCTGTCCTAAAGCAATAGCCTTCTATAAAAGATGCATGGAGGGAGTAGACCACGTCGGCCAAATGATCACACTGCATGATTTTGACAGGAAAGTTTTTGAGTATCGTAGATTTTTTGAGAATACTGTATTATGACCAATTGTGCAAAGATGTCCCATGGAGCTTCTGCAACTTATAAGTATGCAAAACATGAAGATCTGAACTCAAGAGTAGTTTGGAGTGCCGTAGATTAGCTGAGAATACTGCAATATGGCTTAAATTGTGCGATAATGTCTCATAGAGCTTTTCCAACTCATAACTTCGATGGAGACCTCGTAAATCAGCTTGTTGATGATGCAAATTACCATCATCTTAACTCGAGAATAGTTTGGAATGCCGTAGATATTCTGAGAATACTGTAATATGACTATAATTGTGCAATGACGTCCCATGAAGCTATATGAACTCATTAATGCGATGGAGACATCGTAAATCACCCTGTTGATCATGCATAACATCAAAATCTGAACTCAGAATAGTTTGGAGTACCGTAGATATTTTGAGAATACTGTTATATAAGTATAGTTCTACAATAATGTTCCATAGACCTTTAACACATCATAAGTACGATGGAGCTTTTCCAAATCATAAGTAAGACGAAGGCCTCGTTAGTTGCCTTGTTGATCATGCAAAACATCGTGATCTAAACTTGAGAATAGTTTGAAGTATCATACATATTCTGAGAATACGGTTATATGACTATAATTGTGCAATGCTGTCCCATGAAGCTTTTGCAACTTATAAGTAAGATGAAAGACCTCGTAAATTGCCTTGTTGATTATGAAAAAAGATCAAGATCTGAACTCAAGAATAGTTTGGAGTGCCGTAGATATTCTGAGAATACTGTAATTTGATCCTAATTATGTAATGATATCCCATGGAGCTTTTGCACCTCATAAGTAAGATGAAAGCCTCCTTAGTCGCCATGTTTATCATGCAAAACGTCATGATCTGAAGTCAAGAATAGTTTGAAGAACCATAGATATTCTGCGAATACTGTAATATGGCTATAATTGTGCAATGATCCTCCATGGAGCTTTATCACCTCATAAGTACGATGAAGGCCTTGTAAATCGCCTTGTTGATCGTGAAAAATATCAAGATTTGAACTCAAGAATAGTTTGGAGTACCGTAGATATTCTGAGAATACTGTAATATGTCTGCAACGGTGTCGAGATTTTCTTTGTAGCTTCTAAAGCTAAAAAGTACGGTCAAAACACCCTAAACCTCCTTGTCGATCATGTACAACATCAATATCTAAACTCAATGGCAATTTGGATGAACTAGATCATCATTGTGTTGACTTCCATGCCACGACCAGAGTCCCTGGCCTCCCATAACTGTAAAATTGTCCCATGACAATAGCAACGGCACCGCGGATGTAGGGGCTGAGGCGACTGTTACAAACGATGAACTCATTGCGAGAGGTAAGTTGCTGAAGGTAAAAAAAGCGTCAGTGAGGGTATACCGAACCTGGCCAGGGTGGTGATGCAAAGATGTCTGGACGAGGGCGTCTTCCTGGACTACTGGAAAATCCAGACACTAGTATGTTCGACCACTGACAGGGTAAGCTGTTGCGGAAGGTCTTCCATACAGGCTATTGGCCTGTCCAACGACCAGTATGGCTTGTTAAAGGAAAGTCAACGCCCTCATACGGTCACCGACGGTGATGAAGAGCAATCAACGTAAGAGGCGGAGAGTTCGTTACTGTGCAATAGTCACCATGCACGTAAGACATGCGTTTAATAGTTCCAGTTGGGAGATTATCGCCAATTCGCTATATAGGATTCTGGGCAACTACTTCCAGAATCGGTTACTACTGTACAACACAATGGCGGATCAATAACGTGTTCAAGTCACCGCATGAGCTCCGCAGGGTTCAATCCCGGGCCCGATGCTCGTGAACACGATGTATGACGAAGTGTTGAGCTTGAAGTTCCAAAACGGGGTGAAAATTGTCGGCTTCGCGGATGACATTACCCTAGAGGTCTATGTTGAATCCATAGCCGATGTGAAACTAACGACCTCGCACTACATCGATATTGCCGTGGGATGGATGCGCTGTAGGAAACTGGTGCTAGCCCACCGCAAGACGGAGATCACGGTGGTCAATAATAAGAAATCGGAGCAAAGAGCTACGATTAGTGCTGGTTTTTCCACTGTCACTTAAAAATGGTCCCTGCGGTACTTGGGGGTTATGATCGATGACAAGCTGTCCTTTAGCAGCCACGTCGACCACGCCTGCAAGAAAGTCTCCTTGGCTATATCGGCATTATCCCGCATGATGTCGAATAGCTCAGCGGTACAGAGAATCAAGCGTAGGCTCCTGGCCAGCGTCGCCCTGTCCATAATGAAGTACGGCGGGCCTCGGCAAGCTCGAAAGTACCCACAGGCTAATGTGCCTGAGAGTGGTCAGCGCATACCCCACGTGTCCCGTACGCGACGCGGTATGCGTTCTAGCTGAGATGATGCCCATCAGCATCATCATAAAAGAGGACGTAGAGTGCTTCGGGCAAAGGGGCACAAGAGGTATCCGCAAGACCACCAGAGTCACATCAATGGTCAATTGGCAGAACGAGTGAAATAATTCCACCAAAGGTCGGGCGACACCGGGAAGCTATCTTCCATTTGGCACAGATACTATCAGGCCACGGCTGCTTCAAAAAATATCTGCAAAAGTACGGGCACGCCGATTCCTCCACGTGTCCCGTATGCGCGGGAAGCGGAGGAAGCTGCAGAACATGTGTTCATCGTGGGGCCTCGCTTCAACGACGTGAGTAACGGCATGATGGCCGTGAGCGGTTGGGACACGACCCCGGATAATCTTGTCCAGACCTTTGGCACACCTGAGGCGCTCTAAACGTGGTGGCCTCTTAGATTGTCCTAGAGCTCCAGGATCAAAGGGGAAACGACAGGTCTGAGGGACCAACTAACTACTAAAGTCCTATTTAGTTAGACATCAGCAAGTGCTTAATTCACAATAGTCCTCTCCTCGAAGTATTACCGAAAGGTAGTTCCGGGGAGGACCAAGGCTAGACGCACGGGTGAGTTCTCAGTTGGTCGAAGAGTTTGCAACCCCGCTCTCCAGCTACATAAAGGGTGTACCGCTTAAGAGCCGCACAAAAAAAATTCATTTTAGAAATTTGAGTTTTATCCAATTATAAGCAAATTATCAGGGAGGGAGTAATTACATCCGTAAGGTTCTGTACGACCTAAGAATTTACAGTTTTTGGCATATTAGCCCATTCTTTCTCAATTTTTTCTACATCCTCCACAACTTTTGGTTATTGTAGACGGTCCTCCTTCATAATGGCCTAGTATTTTTCTTTTGGGCGCAGTTTTGGAGTGTTTGGCGGGTTCAGATCTTGCGGCACGAAATCGACATCATTCGCTTTTTACCACTCTAACAGCACGTCTTTCGTGTAGTGGCATGATGTCAAATCCAACCAGGAGGTCGTCCGACCATCGTGAATTTTCTGAAGAGAGAGAAGCCGCTTTTGGAGACACTCTTCCAAATACACCTGTCCATTTATATGGGCTTTCGGTGACGAAAGGTGTTCTCCGCTTTCCGTTAATTCAAATCGCTTGCCAAATTAAGAACTTCTTGGTGAACTTAAACATCTTCTGTGTCCGGAGGCTATCCGAAACATCTGGTTGAAGTCCGCCTTCGCATATGTCTCGTCATCCATCACGCAGCAGTGTGGTTTCGTTAACTTCTGGTCGTACATTTTCCGAGCACGCCTTTTTGCAACCGTATTATGTTTCACGTCATGGTTTGGGGACTCCTGAACCTTAAACGTACCTAGCCTAGCTCGAGTTTTGGTATTCTGCCTGAAAGTCTTGCTCACATGCAACTTTTTAGCCACATCTCGGACTGATGCGTTTGATTTCAGTTTAAAGGCCCCAACCACGCGTTTGTGATCGTTCTCGTTGGGCTGACGGCTTTTTTCCGGATCTTCGCTTCCGATCAACAGCCAGGCCTTCTTCGAACCGTTGTATCATACCAAACACCGTGGAATTCACAATTCCCAACTTTTTTTTCCGATGGTACGATGCGACAAATGCTCATTCTCTGTTCTTTCGTCGCCATTTTGAAAAGTTTTGCGCACCTGATAAAATCAACTCACAGAGTGTCAAAAATACACATTAATCTATGTCTACGCAAAATTTCAATCAATTTTACCCAACAGATCAACAGTTATACCAATTTGAGCGTGTGTGAATTTTAAACGGTGCACCCTTTATGCCCCATTCGTTTAGAATGAAATAACGTTAACTTTAACTTGTGCTCTCACGCTTTAAATATAAGAATTTGAACATCGAACTCTTATACACAACTGTAGAAAAAAAACTCTTCAAGTTCATCATACATCGTATTTTGAAATTTGGCTTTTGATATGAATTACTGACAAATAAGTCAAGTTCATTATAAATGAGTCGTCCCATGCCTGCTCTTCGGTATACAGTGTGTCTCACATTAGGTTTCACTTTTTTCAATCATGGTTTATTTCAGCTGGATAATTTTAACAGCGGAATTGATTATATTCGTTTTTGAGTGTATTCTTTTGACAGCTTATCACTGAAGATAAATCAGCGATTCCGTTTGTTTATATTTATCAGCTACCATGGAAGCCATATGAGATCAAGTTTTAAAACTATCTGCAAAGGCTTAGACCGTGTCAGATATTCAATAGCCTTAAGCAGTTCGGAGTGTGTAAGCGTTTTGTTTTTCGTAACTTGAAGCAGTTCAAGGAAACTGGAAATGTCCATATGCAACACAAAGAGGGTGCCAGACGAACTGCCGGAACGAAGAAAATGATCAAATGTGTGAGTGAGCGAATAAGAGTAAATTGAGTAAACAATTTCAAATGTCCCCTGCTTCAATGTACAGGCTCCTCAGACATAATCTTCACGGGTTGACGGTGCGTCAAAAGGAAGCCAGGGTTCAACGAAGCAGAAATCTTTTGGTTCGGCACGGTGACTGCGAGATTTTATTTTCGAATGAAAAGCTCTTCCTCCTTCAGAACAGTCATAATCAACAAAATGATCGTGTGTATGGCATATTGCCAATAACTATTCTAAGAGATAAACTAGCTGTAGAACGCTATCTGAATGTATCGAAAATCAGGTTATTGGCCACCGTTTCACTTGAATACTTTGTTTGGGGTATATGCTTCAACATATATGCCCTACGAAAAGGCTTATTTTAGATCGATTCAAGAAACATTTGGTTATTATTTGGGACTTACTTTCTCAGGAAATCGTGCGTGCCAGCTGCGATGGGTTTACAAAGCGTTTGCGCAAAGTTATCAAGGAAAAGGGCGAATTTAGTTAATATGGTTTTTTTCTATAACATATATCTTTCAAATTAAAAATGAATGCTATGATTTGGTTGATTTGTTTTGCTGCAATCCCATTTTTTTAGTGACACCTATTGTGAGACACCCTGTAATGACGTACCGAAATGGTTGCTATCTGCAATTGCGACAGTTTTTTGTTTTAATTTCAACGAGAGCACATTCAGGGGTATTGTTTCCATATTTCCGAATCCATTTCTTCTAAACCAAATGCTACTGCGCTTTTTGTCAAATTTTTTGCTCTAGCCATCACCAAACCCTCTCATTATGGTACCGCGATTGTGTGATGTTGGTAATAACAGTTAATGTACCAAAACATCAAGTGATAATTTGGAGACCTGCGAAAGAAGCTGCGAAATGATCGATTGCAACAATCTTTCTTTTCCCGCAAGATCTTTCCGTGACATCTCTTTTTCTCTTTTGTTTTGTTTTCTAATCTTATACTCATTGTTTGTTGTCATAAGACTAATTGGTTCATTTTCGTCATTTACTCGACCACGAATCATGCTACTAACTTTGTTGAATAACATTCAGTTGTATTAAACAAAAAAATGTCTGTTAACTGTTAACATTGACGCGGCACAAATAAAAACAGTAGATTTCATTATTACCATTACTTCAACCGATGCTGCCGAGGGCTATTTTCTCCGAACGAAGCCCCATTCGACATTGATTGGGTGTTAAAACCGTGCGCTTCCTATTAACAATAACAATAATATTCAAAGGCACCCTCCACCTCGACAGCAGCAGCAGTAGGCGCGGGGATGGGATGTACCCACCGACATCAGCGGGTCGAGTAATCATAGTGAGCGCTGACAGTCACGGAACGGACAGGGTGGGAAATGGTGAACGATTTATGTATGCTAACTTCTCCGGAGTAGCAACCTATAACACTGACTAATTATAGTCGTTTGGATAAGCTCTGTTGTTTTTTCGCGCTTGTTTAGTATTTGAATTCGATGCGCCATCAATTTGACCGGCGTTGAAGCAGGCACACGCGCTTTTACGTTCAGCTACTGTCGGCCACCATCGTCGAACCGAATAACCAATGGCTGACAGTCGATGGTCCGGGGGAAGGCATGCAATTAGCGCATTATGCAAGCACGTTGTACAACCGAGGTTGGGAACTCTTAAAATCGGGGCCTTATTGAATTAGGCTAGGAAGTGAGGCAAACGATTGTGTTTCGTTTTCTAGTGGTTGGTTCTTTCGAATGCTTAGCAGATTTGAAAAGGTAATAGGGCAAGCTATGAGGTCAGTAAAGGGCATCCTCAGAGGATAGTATAGAGAATGCATGTACGTTTTTCATACGATGGTCAAAAAGTAGACTTCTTCTTTTCTATTTGACATTTAACGCTAACTGCTTACCAAATTTAAGCATATTCTCAAGTTTTAACTTAGTGTGTTATTAATTATCCGATCGCAGTCGCCTCAGCCGATAGTCAGATATTTGAGTTTTGCTCAATTTTTAAATAACCGAAGAGTGTCCACGCCCATGGTATAATCAACGGGTGAATATTCCTGAAGAAAATGAATAATTTTTTTGGCTCAGGAAGTACTAGCACACCGGTCCCAAACTCGGTCCCAAGCTTCATGATTCGCTCCTAATAACGTAACGCACACCAACACACCCTCAAATATTGTGTCAAAATAACATAGCGAATCAAAACAACAACAAAGATACTAGTACCTAAAGGTACCGAAAAGCGCAAGAATTATTGCAAGGTGCAGACTAGAAGGTGTTCTTTGGACCTAGGGGTTCTACAACAGTGAACCAATTTCAAATCACTAGTCACACATTGATTGTTGGTATAATGTCATCACTTAGAATAACTCGCTGAAAACAAATCCCAGAACCGGTTGTAGTTAAACTTCAATGGGATGAACAAACGATGTATAAGCTTTGCTAGTTCGTGGTTCATTATATCCTAGTATCTTTTGATGGGCTGCAACACCGGTGCGTTTAAATTTATAGAGGATCTTGTACCACTCCAAAACGTCCTTCGAGCAGTGACGGTTGCTAGATCCGTTGTGTATTTTGAGGAATGGAAGCAGTAGTTGCTTGAGGCAGTCATGCATGTAGACTTGGTCATTTACGGTAGCAGTTGTTACGAAAGGCTTGCTCCGTTTTCTGTAAAGACAACATATCTTGGGAACAGTCGTTGTAAATGTACTGCAGTGAACTATTTTTGACGTAGGACTACGTCTTTGTTTTCTACACTGGGGTAAAATTTAAAAGAAGAATCGAATTGCGACCATCACGAAAAGTGTTCGGGTTTTGAGCGTTAATATATCAGTCATTTCTTGAAAGATTTTCCAAATTTTTGCATCAATCGATTGGAAATATTGCTATGCATCTAATAGAGGACATTGTTGAATTTGGGCCACATACTATTGAAAAATTCATAAATGTTAAGCCTAGCCTTAAAAAGTATATAAATTCGAAGAGTATTGCATTGCACTATCAAAATAGCTTAGATTTCGAAATAGCTTAGATAACGAAGTTCTGTGTCATAATTTCGAAAAACCCAATGGGGCTGTACCTTGTTGTTTTTTTCATTAAATTTAACATTTTTCATTGCGACCAAATAGAACACACGCACAAGTAAACCGACGTGGCATGAAATGTCATGACATTTTTGTACTGTTTCCTACAGGCTGGAACGTTTTTGCTACCGATGCATGATATAAATGAGATTTTTAATTTATAAGGGGAATTCGGGTAAAATGGACAATTTACTGTGGTCAACCCTAAACCATCACCGTTCGATTTTTCAGACAGTTTTACGTAAGTATAGTGCAAGTGAGAGCAATATTACTAGCACCGATCTTCAAAACAGCATGGTATATGAGGTTATTAAATTATGAGGGGAAACCGGGTAAAATGGACAATTTACTGAGGTCAACCCTAAACGAAACCATCACCTTTCGATTTTCCGGACATTTTTACATAAGTACAGTGCAAGTGAGAGCAATATTACTGGCGCCAATCTTCCGAACCACTTGGAATATGAGCTAATGCATGTGTGAGGGAAAATCGGGTAAAATGGACCATTTCCTGGCATCCAAACAAAGTAAAATTTGCTCCCTACAGTTCTTCAGCTTTGTTTGCAAATTTGAAGTGCATTTGGGTTCAATATGGTAGTTCCAAGTTTAGTTTTTGGGCAATAATTCTAATTTGCATCCAAAGACGCGGCTGGGTAGCTCAGTGGTTACCCATTCTGCTTAGTGAGCAGATGGTCGGGAGTTCAATCCCAGGCCCGTCCCCTTCCTTGCCATTTTTCACTTGCCTCTTTCTATCACCGCTAGATTTAAATTAAAAAGCAGTCTACTGCGCTCTCTTTCATTGATCGCTTCATTTACCACAGTGCATCCATGATCTAAAAATAAACCTGCCTCACTAACACAACTATCCTTCCCTTGGCAATTGTAGAGATGCAGTGGTGATCACGGTCTCTAATAACAACGATTGTCAAACTAATCATCCTTCTTCCCCCCTCCCCAAAGACCGTGAGGACGTGGCCGGCGCCGGTACTGATCTATAAATAGAATTAGTGAACTTGTACATTGAAGATGTAAAAGCTGCTCCCAAGCTCCATCTATGTGGTTCTCTGTGCAATTACACTAGTTCTGATCAGTAAAGGAGTAGCAACTACGATGTTGCACGGTCTTATTTAAAAAAAAAAAAAAATAATTCTAATTTGCATCCAAAATGAAGGGAGAAATGGGCAAAATGGGACACTTACTGTGGTCAACCATAAACCAACACCATTCGATTCCCCGCATTTTTTTTATAAGATCAGCTATTTTTTAGGACTCCTACCCTGCGCCGTCTAAATTAATGGGATTTTGAATCCATTTTTTCCCACTGTGCGATGATTTTAAAATATTGCGACTTAGACAGAGATGACATTTCGCAGTAATGTTACGCTGGTGCGTGAGATTTGTACCTTCACAGAGGATGAAACCTTAACTCACCGCAGATAAAGCAAATTGCTCTTTTATTCGGTTATAAATAGACAGAGTGAAAGTGTGCGGATTGCTTGAAGTGAGTGAATCACTCTCTCTTCTAAACGACCGCTCTCACGTGCTCTCATCTGTTTTCGCCCACGTGCTCTCACCTGTGATCACTGCCGCGTACACTTGTGCGAGGACTCGCCAGTGCTCTTTTTGTAATTCGCTGGTCCGATTGAAAGTGAATACGTCCTCGGAGTCGTAGAAAATGTCCGAAAAAACGGATGCGGGAAGAAACATTCTTCTTTCTTCCTTAGTTATGTAGCGTCAAAACGAATTTGCAATCACTGCTGTATATTAGCAGAAGAGCCCACGCCACTGAGCTCACTTGGGGCGCACGCGTCAGTGAATTTATCTGCATTCACTTCTGTGAATTTAAGAGCTCTTCTAAAAACTTTTTTTTCCACTCCCATGCGCTACCCGCATGCAAAAACGGAGGTGATTATAAACAAGAGAGAAGAGCCCTCGATGAGGTAGGAAGAGTGTGTTGAGAAAATAAAATCTCTCTCTACCACACTGAGGATATGGATATCACTGGAATTAGATATATGTCGCGCAAAATGTCGTCGATTGCTGGCTCATAGCTGCATAAATATGATGTTTATTATGTGAAATCAAATTATAAGAATGGATACTAACAACTCATACTCAGAGATTACCAAATAATTGCCTTCTTATCAAGCTATCCGAAACAGTCACACGCTATGTCTAAACTGTTTAAAACTTTCGGCTAAATTGGACGACATTTTTCTCTATCTGTTTTCTATTATTGGCGTTCGCTTGCCTGTACCTATAACCTATTGATAGTGTGCGGGCTTCAATATTTCGCAGCGGACTTTTTTTTCGAAAAATGTACATTTACCATGGCGAACTTCGACAATTGCTATTTCCTGATGGACTAAGGAACATCGAGATTTTCATTCGCAGTCGGATAACGGTTTCGCGGAATTTGATACATGATACAGCGGTAATTCATTTTTAATTATTTTTTGTCGCTCGTTGTGGTTTGGTGCTTTCCGAACTTTTAATGAACGCAGTCCTGCTCGGGTTTTCGCGTTTTGCAGAAGCTTTTTATCAGATGCAGCTATTTCGCGACATATCGAACAGAATAGCCGTACTTACGTTTGTAAACAGCTCGTAGTTTGACTATTCGGCAGTGAATATTACGGCCAGATTACTAGGGAGATCTATATAAATACCTTCCAATAGCTATAGTAAACAGTTGCAGTTCTATACAGGCCATAAACAGAAGCTGGCTTTACTAATTATCGCGATGCTCTCTCGTGTGTTCACTCATTTCTGAGGCTAACAGATCAAGCGCTTGTGACAACTGGTATTGCTATACCTATTTTATTGCGGCAAGTTCCATTAAAATCTAAAAGAGATAAGTTTCTGAGAAGTAAATTACACCGTCGTTAACTCGATGTTGTACAGATTGATTAGTAAACATAATTCATCGGACAGCTTAATCTTACAACCAGTGAAACACTGCGGATATTTTCGGATCATGAAAAGGTCCCTAGGCTGGCCTGAAAATCATAGCCTCACTTTGTGACAAACGCCTAAACGATGGGTCACACGCTTACCGCTTACGTAATGAGCAGAAATGTGTTGTTTTCTCATTGGAATGGTCTCACCAAGTTCTTCTATTCGATATTTTCATTGATAGATCTACCTTGCTCATTGCACGTCTATTCGATACTATTCAACTGTTTAAATAAACATTCTGTTCTATTTATAATTCCCTTAAATATAATAATACCAAATGGCCTCTTGCCAAATGATTTCTAAAGAGCAAATCATCGAATTTTCTAATATACATACTTATTTATGCCGATCCAACATCCCGTTAGAACAAATAATGAATCAGGCGGTTTAAGGTTGTCTACGTCAACTTGTCGTGTGTTATTCACAACCCCACTGATTTTTGACAAGGCTTTGACAGACAATCGCTTGTACCAATCGACCAATGTCACCTCTTTTCTAATACAGGCTCCTTAAATATAATAACATCCATTACACATATGTAGTCCTGTGTCACCTTTGCGCACAACCTCATTGGGCTCTCCCTTGTAGTTTCTGACGTGGTACTTACACAGATAAAAAGAAACATTGAATTTTCTGCGTGATCTAATGCACATAAAGGGAATGCTAGATTTGGCAGCAAATTATGGGATATTTCATGTAAATTTAAGCCAGATAACGCTTGAATCTAGCCTGTTGTGTGAAAGATCGCAAACATTGTTGTATGGGCCATGATAAATTGCAAACAATTTCGTTGTTTACGCCTTTTCTGGCTTGGAATTAAACGAGGGGAAATTTTACACGCTCGTAAAAGTTAGTTATTTTTTTCTGTGTACGTCTCTATGTTCTACTCCTGTATAGGGGCACCATTCTAAATTGCTTAAAACGACCGCGTTACGTTTCGAGTGGAGATTTTGAACAATAATATCTCTTCTCAGGCTCACAGAAATTGCGCGATAAGTATTTCATTCAAAAGGTAGACCATTTACGCTGAATCCCTGTTGCTAATTTTATTCATTACATTTGTTTGAACTAATTAAAAAGAACTTAAATAAATAATATCTAATCGCACGAAGCTATTGGTGGAAAATGACATCTTATTTGCGCCGCACTCTGATTGGTTCACAGGGTCAGGGAAAACCTGAAAATAACGACCTTCACGAAATATCGTAATAAATTAAAATACATTAATGCTCCTTAAAACTTCAAGATTCTTACATCAATCAGGTGGTAACTATCACGCGTATCAATAAAAAATTATCCTTTAACAATCGGAAACTATTGAAATTAACGATCATAAAAGGGGGTGTCTTATAATTCTGTTTGGCAGGCTAAATTTACTGAATGCGCAGTACTTGCCTATCACAGATTTCAAATTTGGTCAAGTAAGGTTCATATGCAGCAGTGAATGATAAATAACGAATAAACATTCGCAATTCATTTGGCAGTATTGGTGAATTGACGAAAAACTATTGGTTAGGTAGCAGATGGCTCCGTTGGCTGCTAGCAAGCCGTATGGTAGGTAGTCATTTATTATGCAGTCGTGTGCTAGGCAACCGGTTGATGGGTGCAAAATATCCAATTACAGTTTTTGTAATCATTTCTTGAAAAATCCGCATGATTCAGAAAAGGCAATTTTGCCCATAATGATCCACATAACGTTTTATGGTATAAACTAAGTCGTGCAAGTGTGCGCAAGCGGTTTGCAACACACTGATTCCTCGAAACAAATTTATCGCTGTTTGCTTACTGCCTTGACATTCGAAGCAACCATTGGGTCTTTGTTCACGGTTTGAATCTAGGTTGCGAATCGTGATCTTTTTTTTTTTTGTGGGTCGTTGAACTTCTGGACTACAATCTTAAACTCAACCATTTAAACACTGCACAACCTCACGCACACATTGAATTTTTCAAAGTGAATTGATGTGTTGCTCTGTTGTCAACGACCAATGTTGCATTTTTTTCTCTAAGTTGCGATCCATTACGAGAAATGAAACAACATCATGCAAAATTGTATTACATTCTTGCTTTTTTAGTTTGGGTGTACCCAGCCGGTAGCATCGAAATAAGGTGCTCGTGAGTGACCCTGTTGGTAGCCATCTTTTAGTAATGCGCAACATGCAACGAATGAAACAACCTGCTTCCTCAGAAGACTAAGAAGGTTTTAATTCAAACGTGGACCATTTAAAATCCGTGCTTTACAAGACGACCAATATAATTTTTCTAGCTAAAAAGTTTGTGTGACTGGAATTTATCAAACATTCCGGTCCGCATTCATGCCAACTGGCAGTCGGTTGGGTAAAATAGGTTTTCCTCCGTCGCATATTTTAAGCCTTGTGGTCAATTTCAAACACGGATCAGTAATTTAAACGGTCTCTATATTATTCCGAAGCGCAAATGTGATGCAAGCACTATATTTTTTCCGAAACATGAACCAAACGCAAAACACTCCCATGAGATAAGTAAAACCAAATACAGAAGAAATATCGATCAATAATACACTAGCCCTATCAACACATGAAAAAAAATGCTACTGACCCTTTTTCCGAGAAAAGCGTTTGCCACCCTCGCATATCAATACCATCATCATGTAACATTGGAATTAAAAAAATGGACAAAAACTGCCGATTTTTCATGGGTTACCTGACGAAACTACCTATACAGCATCAATCATAGTAACCCATCAGCAGACAAAATTTGACAGCTCTATCAGTCGTACTCTAACCGTGATGGCAAAAACAATAAAGCAACTCCGTTCAGAGGTTTGCGCGTTCATAAAACGGCACCCCGCCGCGTCGAAAACGGACATCGTGCGGCACTTTGTGGACGGCGGATACGCCCGTTCTGGCATCTACAATATCTTGGCACTATTAGACAACAATCAGAGCATCGAAAGAAAGCCGAACGGCTGACAACCATGAGCGACAAGAAGTTCCAAAGGATGCTGAAGAGAAAGACCGAGGGAAAAGTGGCTACATCGCTGCGTGCGCTTGACCAGGGGGTCGGTTCAACCAACCAAACAGTGAAAAAGTACCTAGCGAACATGAACATATATGTCAGAAAGCGGAAGTCGTGTCCATTGGTTTCGGAGCTGCAGGCAATGACGCAGCGGCAGCGGCTGAATAAGATGGTCAACTCTATTTTCCCGGCAAATCGCGACGTGGCGGTGGTGATGGACGACGAGACCTACACAGTTCGAACAAAACCTGTAAAATTATGAGTACTTGAATGTAACAAATTTACCTCTATTATATTGAATAGAAATTTACGCGTGATCTTAAGTTTACAGCGCTAAAAAGAGTTAACTGTAAATATACTCGTGCTGTCAATATAAGAGCTGTAAATTTGAAAAATGCTGTAATCTACGGTTCAGATTTTTTGAGGTTAGAAATAAGGTACATCTAATTGATCTCTTTCATTCAAAACTAAATGTAATAAGTGGCTTCTTTCAAAAAAATTCTATGTATTGGCCTACAAAAACAGTTTTCAAGCTGATTCCATTTATGTACAGCAGTTATATGATTTATTGCAGGTTTGAAATTTGCAGACGAGTTTACATTTGTCGACTGGGCCGGCTTGAAATCGTGCCGGCTACGGTGAATACGAAAAACCTTGCGCTCGTTCACTACGATTTTCACAGTCACACACAATTTATTCGAACTTTTTGAAAATATTCTTCACAATTTTTCATGCATCACTCTCGTACGGGCACGTATATAATATGGCGGTGACAACTTTTTTATTCTGACTTGACAAATACCAACGCACAGGTACTGTGTTGTGTTGATATCATGTAAATTTCAAGCGTTTAAGACGCAAAAATAGGAGCGTGTCGTATACTTATATGTTATCGATTACAAATATGAATTCAAGTTAAATGATTGTAATGAGTACGATATAACTTTGCATGAAGGTAGTGTTTTTCACTGCTGATGATATATCAAATTGAAAATTGCATGCAACCATTAATTATATCGATATATTTTCATGGAAGTTTCAGATTAAATCATATGTAATTTTCATTTTTTTTTTCTGTGATATCTCATCCTGGATGGCAACGACTGGCAGGGCACTTCGTATTTTACTTCCCCCACGAAGGAAGTGAGCTCATTTCACACACCAAGTTCCCTTAAGAAGGTGCTGCTGTGGCTGACAATCAGCGAGAAGGGGTTGTCAAAACCGCTCTTCTTTCGCTCCGGACTGCCCGTAAACGGGGAAAATTATAGTACGAAATGCCTGCCGGAAGTTGCGTCTTTCATCAAGAAATGCCATAAGGACGAAGACGCGGTGTTCTGGTCGGATCTAGCGTCGGCCCACTACCAGGGATAAGGTGCGACTCAAATCTCTTTGAGTGCAGCACGCGCTGCTACGAGACAGCACATTAAATTTCAAAGAGACGTGGAAGTGCAGTCTGTACTCCCGTGCACCCTTGTTGTGCCGTGCGCTCTAAGCCGCACATCTCATTTTGAATTTGCTCTCGTCTCTTTGGGTGCTAACGATTGCACTCTCCCTTGTCGTCTCTGTGCAAACACAAGTGCAGAAAACAAACACGGCGGCAGGCCCGACTAGTTTGTGAACAGGGAATCTAATTAAATTTTCCCTCTATGAACCCATACAATGCCTTATTGTTACTAGCATCAAAACTTTTCATTTTGCTACCATTTACCAAAGCATGAGCCAAAGCACAGAGTAAAGCACTGAGTAGAGCACTGAGTATGGCAATGTGCATTACTCTTTGTCTCTGAAAGAGTAGTGCATGAGCGGCTATCTGTCTCTCGTGCTGCTACGAAATCTCTCGCACTTTCGTATTGTGCGCTCTTTTGAAACAAGAGACGCACACTTGAAATTGGGTGAAGCACTTGCCTATTTTGCACTACTCTGTGTTTTTCGACAATCCCTGCCCACTACTCGAAGCGATGGTTGGAGGAGATGGAGCGGCTGAATATCGATATGGTACCCAAGTCGGCAAACGCTCCCAACGTCCCCGAGCTGCGTACCTTCGAGAATTTTTGGGCCAACTTGAAGCGTAAGATCTACTCCAACAATTTTGTCGCGAAAACTGAGGAGGAATTGATAAATAAAACGAAGAAAGAACTCAAAACATGCATACACGTATGTTTTCGTCCGCCATGGCTATTGATCCGGTTAACTGCCGGAAGGCCCCTCGCAAGGTCGTAGTTTTTTTTGCAAGTAAGCTTAAATAATTACCTTCCATGGGAAATCTATCAAAAGCAATTATTTGTGTTAGCATTAGGCTGATGCAAAATTCGAAATATTTGCTTCCTTAAGCTTAATCGACGCCAATTTGAGTCCTGATAGTCCCCAAAAAATGTTAACACATTTGGTTTAAATTTGGCTTTGCACACGCTATTCAAAGTTTGTATGGGAATTAGTATGAAGAATCTCAAACTTACATTTCCAGATCCCTAACATCTTGATATTATGTACTAAAACCAAATCTTATAAAGATTCATATAGTGTAAGTTGCCAACTATCAAAATGCCGAAGATACCTGACATGTAAATTTTATACAAAAATAGTTATTCAACAAATATAATAATAAGAAGTAAAAATATGTAATGTACATAAAATATATAAATATAAAATGTATAAAATATATATAATAATATAAATCAAATAAAATACATAAAATATATAAATATAAAATATAAAAAACATATAAATAATAAGAAAACAAAAATAAGAATAAAACATCATACCTAAAGTGTGTATTTTATGTTTTATTGAATAACTATTTTTGTATAAAATTTACATGTCAGGTGTCTTCGGCATATTGATAGTTGACAACTTACACTATATGAATCTTTATAAAATTTGGTTTAAGGACATAATATCAAGATGTTTGGGATCTGGAAATGTAAGTTTGAGATTCTTTATACTAATTCCCATACAAACTTTGAATAGCGTGTGCAAAGCCAAATTAAAACCAAATGTGTTAAACTGTTTTGGGGACTATCAGGACCCAAATTGGCGTCGATTAAGCTTAGGGGAGCAAATATTTCAAATTTTGCATCAGCCTAGTTAGCATATTTTTATCACCATTCGAAAAAAAAAGTCAATTATTTTTAATGCAAACGTTACCAAGTGGCTGGCTATGCAGCCATTGGTTTTGCAGTAGGTTCACCAGGCCGTGGAGAATTCATAGCCAGCTGGTTGGTGCAATCACGAAGAGCGAAACAAGAGGAACCTCCTCTGTGATGGAGGTTTTTGATTGGAGCAACAAGGTTCCTGAAATTTGTCTGATCTTTTCATCTGTTGAAAATTGGTTTATTGGTGTATTTTTTTGAGTACTTATCCCTTTTAGTCAATTCTCGGCTCAGGACGTTATTAGAGATCCCAAAACCATTATTTGAGAGCTTTAAATAAAGATTGAAAGGTAAAAAAATATCAAAGTCAGGAGTTTTCAAGACCGAATTGGTTATCAACCGCAGCCAACTCAAGCAGCTGGACAATCTTATTAAACAATAAATACATTTTTTGCTGACTATGGCTATAACTCAATTGCAACTATTTTACTACCCAAACACTCTACGGAGACATTTCAATTGATTAAAACCACTTTCAAACTGAAAGGCTGTGATCAACTTGTGGTGAGATGAGGTTACCTAATACATCCGAAGTCAGGTAGATTCAATTAAGTAAGCAGAGCGGCAAAACTGAAAACATTGCCTAATAAATCGGTGAAAATTGGCAAAAACTGGCAAACCTGCCCATAAATCCGCGTCCGACCGAGACCAACGAACAGACCCAGATGGACAAAAACAATCGATTATTATACAACGCATCTGTGGTCATGTTTTACGGTAATAACGTTAATGTTACCACATTTACCTACAAGGCTACCAAAATAGATCCCATCTACCTTCGGGGCCAAAACGTGGACCGTGGAGCGCCGTTAGATGATTTGTTCCATCGTAATCCAACCAACGGAGCTTAATCTAATTAACTTATTGTCATTACAGTTGAAAACTGCGAAATCGCACTACCGAAAATCGATTTTCGTTTTCAACGTCATGCACGGATTGCATCACGACTTCACGACAGTATGGAAAACGAATAGAACGAGAGTAGGATTCTCCAACTTCGAGCTTTAACTACGATACTTTAGGCGAAAATTCACGATTTTAACACCGCATCATTGGCAGCGGTTTTGTTCCACCGAGGCATTTACGATGGAAGGAACAAAATGGAGAAGAAAATTAGCCCGCTGGAAAATTGCCACGACCGTGTCCGTGAAAAGTGCTCCCACTGTGACATACATAGATTCGCCAACGATTCGGCACACTAATGAGTTATTTGATGCGATAATGAGCGGCAATGCACAGATTATTTTCGGAACGAGAGTTGAGAAGTTGGTGGTGGGTTCACGGAACAGACTCACCCGGTGCAGGTAAAATCGAATCGAACAGTTGTGAAGGCATAATGAGCGTGGTAATGGGCTCGGTTTAATCAGCTGGATAATGGTGGAAATCGGAATTTGAATACATACGGCCGGTGAGCAGCGATTCGAAGTGCGTGTATGCTTTTTTTTATGTAGCGTTTTAAAGTCTCTAATAAATGCACAGGTGGCCTCGGAGTTTGGTCGGGTAGATTTTAAGACAGATTTTGCTGCTTTACGATAATAGATTTCTAGTTAGAAAATGAACTCCAAAAGAGTTGTTACTCCATGGTCTTACTTTTCAAATTTTCAACTAGTTTCTTATTACAATTAACATATTTTATGAAAAAGTCGAGAGTTACCCAAACAGAAATCGCATTCCTAGAAAAAAGTCATCAAATTTAATTGCCATCGGTGGACAAAAACTGGATTCACCTAGAAACCACTGTTCCCAATCACGCCCAATAAATAACCACTTAGACCAGAAACGGTAGTAAACATCGGTTAGACATGCCAAGACAAGGGAAAATTGAAGCATACCGAATCTGCCAATATAATAAATAAATGAATGTAGCTATTTAATAGATAGCTTCCACCCATCGTAGAGTCTATACTGGGACCACTTTCCACCACGGAGAGTCCACGGCGGCTGAGTCGTCTCTTTTGTTCAATAAGAAAAAGAAATAATTTCACCTACATTTCACGCTCCAATGAAGTTTCGATAGAAACTTGACCAGTTTGAAAAAAGTGACTATTTTGATGTGCACGCTCAACTGTTGTTGTTTCCTCTTATTCTTCTTTATTATCTATGCACCTGATTTCGATTATTGCCGCCTTTCAGCGGGTTTGGATCGTCTTAACGGTGTTGGAATTTATGGCCATTGAAAGTGAGAAGACGTTCGAACATGGAAGATATTAAAACTAAGTATGAGTTGTTTTTTCCAACTGTTGAATTAGTATTGCATTGGGGATGATAATTTGTTCAATATTTGCTGTTGTTTTAACTTTTGTTCGCAATTGATATACTGATTATCGACTGAATCGATTGTTGTAGGTGGGCAGTCAAGCAGTTGATTGAATGTGCCTCTTTCGTGTAGCGAGGATGGGGAATAATTAGGCGTTCAAAGAACTTGACCATTGAAGGCTCTATTTGTATTCGTGCGAAACTACAAGTGCATTTAGAGACTTTGTAAATGCATTTTCGATCGATTTAAAAAGTAGCTAGATAAATGTAGATTGTCTCTATTTTTGTCCGATTAAGTTTTAGTTGACCAAAACATCAATGAAGTTGTAACAATTTAACAAATCTAGAACCTCACTAGGGTACGGGACGCATTTTAGGCAGTTTATTCAGCACCTGAGACATTTGATGTAGCAGTATGCAATCTATAATTAGAACTGCCAATATTAAGACATTAATCCCTCTGCTTACTTCTGGTCTATCGGCACATACCTTCAGCAACGAGCATTAGACTCAGACAATTTCATAGCCATGGAATAAAGTTCCCGATTTCAGGGACTTATTAAAAGCGTGCGGGTTGATTTCCGACCAAAAAAATGCTTTGTTCAGCTCCGTAATCTGTTCATAAACTAACAATAGGCCAGTTCACGATTTGCTGCAAACGTCAATTTTCTCAACCCGCTCCTTCGTTTTACCCATTCGCTCTCGAAAACAATCAACCAAAACATGTCGATTGCTACGATCACAAACTCGTCTACTAGCGGGTTATGAGAGAAACGTACACGACCGAATTTTAAGTTTGTCATTGATCTTTAGATTGAAAATTGGTATTTCTTGTTTCATAAACTCTCACGTAAATGTTAGCCAAAGTCACTGTGACGACAAACGGGATGCTTCGTTTAAAAACAAACAAATTTAATAGACAACAGGCTTCACGTTACAATACTGGTGCGCTATGTCCATGGTTAACAAAGAAGGGCGGAAACATGGGCTCTCTCAAAAGCAACAGTGATGCCATAGCTGCTGCTCAACAGCGTAGCATTATTTGTCGTTGCACTGAAAAATTACTTTCGTAAATTAGCTTTCATTCGCTTCGTAAACATGGATTTTGTACATAGCACAAATGTCTCGTAAATTGTATGAAACATTCATATTGCCCAAGTAGCACACTACGGTCATAATTAGTTTTAGTTACTTGATTATGACTTAGCAAGTCATATTTATGTTTTCTCAACCGAATGGCAACAAGTGTGATCGAACCCCTTGTCAGATACATTTAACAGTAAAACGCTGAACAACTTCTCGTGGTAAATCGCGACCAATTTTTCAATTATATTTTGAGCCGGTAAAGTAGATCTGTCAGTCGTTCAAGCAAACACCAAAGAGACGATTATTTTTTATTGATAACAAATTACTCGTAGCTATTTGTATTGTTTTCGTAAATGAACAAATGTTCTTTTTGTGTCGACAAATGCTCAGTGCTTTTGACAGTTGCTCGTGTGGTATTAAATACGATGGAAGCTTCTTAGAAAGTACAAATCAGGTTCGTTGCAGAAAGCAAAGAATAGATTTGTAAGTCCTACTTTCGATTTCGTGATATAAACGAAAATCAATGTTCAGTGTGGGTACTATTAGACAGCTCTGAAACATATTTTTTATTGCATATGATAGTGCCAGATGATGGACAATATAATCATAGGCATAGATCAACCTCTAATGACTGGAAGAAACTTGAAATTAATAGTTATTTCAAATTATCTAAATATGAAATAAATTTAACTCAATGTTCAACATCACATCATGGCAACAAGCCTAGCTGTGAGAGAGAGCTGATGAAGACATGTTCTTCCAGTACACGCGATTAAAATACACAAAGGCAAAATTTGAGATAAATTCTTCAAATGGTATGAAACTGATGGTTTTCAAGATGATGTACTTTAAATCTTCAAAATGACAGTAATAAATTGGTAATCAAACATGATTTATACATCGAATCATAAACCCGATAGATAGAGCTTATGATCGTATCATTAAAGGTGAAATAATTTGGAAAATGTGGGAGTATTAGACCTATTTCCTAACAACTGATCAAAATAGTGACCCCTGATTAAGCCGTTCCCTACCCTATATCCAATTTTTAAATCGGAAAATATTTCGATGGCTTATGATTTTTATACAGTGATCGGCATAAATTAAAGCCCACTATAGTGTTTTCCGGATTTAATTTGTATTTTGTAATTTCTAATGCTTTGAACAGAGTTTTATGCATGAAATGATTGATATAATACAGTTTTCAATGTTTTTATTGCATTCAGTTCAGTTCAGTTCTTAACCAAAAACTTCTTACTTGGGTGCATGAAAAAGGATGAAGTCTCGTTCTATTTTGCAGCTGAGAGGTGATATTGCAGTATTACACATGGAATGAAAAGAAAATTTTAATCATTTGCTACGCGTTTTTAAGGACCCGGGCAGGGAAACAAAATTTTCAGTTTGTTCATATACAATTTGTTTGGCAGCAAAGGTTATTTTTAAGTAACACCTATGAAATACAGTCCCATTGAGTGATGACGGAGGACTACACAACTAAATGTAAGCCATTTGGATTGTACAATACAATATTCTTTAAATTAACCCATCCAGGCCTAATTTATTCCAGGCGTTCAATTCATTGAATATGTTTGAAAATTTATCGTAGCTTTGTAAAACTCAAAAGGCTACAGTTACTTCTCTACAGCTTAAGTTCTGAACGCAAGATCGGTTGTTATAAACTTGAGCATCCCAAGATACTCTGATAATGCATGGTGACCTTACAGAAGATTCAATGAATGTATTGTCACCTTTTATCGGTTATAAAGCTCCTGTTATGACTGTAGATCCTAACTTCTCAACTCAACGGCAGTTTTGGTGACCTGGAACATCCCAAGATATCTCATTATATCTGTTTACTTTGGTCAAATACATATTGTTGGGAAACTTGTCGGAAACTCTTTGCAGCACGCAGGGGTTATATGACGTATGGCGAGCTCAAAGCTATATTTATAGGAAAAATCATTACAAAAATATAGGAAAAATCGCTATACAATACTATCTCTTACATTTGGTCTCCCCGTACGAATGCATTGAAGCACAATAGGATGAAACATAGTATGAAACAAGCAAAAAACTACATATCAAAACCTTTTCGTTCTACCTCTTCAGGAGAAGTATAATGATGTCAGCGGAAATAATAATGACGGCTCGCTGTCAAATGGTTGTCAGCAAAGTGATATTGCTAGGATGCGCACGGTTGTAGAACAACAGTGGCGCATGTTGCACCCAACACATATTGTTACTTTGTTTAGTCCAAAAATCTACAGTTACAGCTGTAGACTTATAGTTTTGAACTCCAGGATTGTTTTGGTAACCTAGAACATCCAAAGATTATCTCATAATGTACACTGATAGGCAAAATAAAGTGCCCACCTCATCGTTTTTTCAATTTCTCTCATTTACTTGGTTCAAATTAAAGTAAACAGACTGTATTTTTTTTTATTATCTTATTTTTTATATTCTTTTTAAGTTTCACTTATGGAATACTGTAAAAAAAAGGAGTTTTAAGAAAAAAAAAATCAATTTGTTTTGAAAAAAAAAACAGTGTCAAAATAAAGTTCCCACTTCATTTAGGCTACAGAAAACATAAATTAAAGTAAAATAAAAGCATTTCAAAAATTGATGTGTCCTCCTTTGGCCTTCAGGACCTCCTGCAGGCGCTTCGACATGCTCTCGACCAGGTTCTTTAGGTGCTGTGGATCTAGCTTTTCCCAGGCGCGCTCCAGGGCTTCAAAATAGTTATTTTTATTGGTAACACCAGTTTTGTCAACCCTGGCATCAAGAATCGCCCACAAATTCTCGATGGGATTGAGGTCCGGGTTTGTGGAGGCCATTCCAGCTGTTTGATCCGACAAGACCGGAAGAAAGACTTGGTCTTCTTGACAGTATGCTTCGGGTCGTTGTCCAGCTGGAATACGAACTTCTCTTCAAGGCCCGTCTGGATCAGCGAAACCTCCAGATTTTCTCGCAGGATAAGAATCTGCCGTCATTATCCCGTCGGTTTTCACAATGCTTCCCACTGCACCCCACGAAGAACACCCCCAGACCATCACATTTCCTCCTCCATGCTTCATCGTGCCTTGGATGTGGCGCTCCTGAAGCTCCTCTCCCGGTCTGCACCAGAAACGAGCCCGCCGCTTTCGGTTAAACAGCTCGAATTTTGATTCGTCCGTCCAGAGAACCGTTTTCCAGAACTCTAGGGGCTTATCACCATGCTCCTTAGCAAACCTAAGCCGTTTGGCTTTGTTTGCCTTGCTGATAAATGGGCGCTTCCGGGCAAGTTTGTTATTCAACCCCTGTGCTACGAGACGGCGACGAACAGTTCGTAACTGAAGGGTTTCCTGGATTTCGCGGACAGTTACCTTCGGGTTCTTCTTGACTTCGCTGATCTTGGTGTCCGTTTTTGGTGTCCGTGTATATGTTTCAATACACATTATAGCTTTACACAGCCCAGAATGCTTTTGTAAGCCTTAATGTTTGTTGATCCTTAAGAATTGAATTTAATGGAATGTTTATTGTAGCTTTGTGTCACCCAAAAATGACTGTTACAACTGCAAATCTTAGACGCTAGAACAGTTTAGTTGACCTAGACACCCCAAGATTATCTTATTGTGTATCTTTACGTTCAAAAATATTCACTGAAAATGCATGAATACGTGTCGTATAGTTTGAAATAGCATAAAAAGCTACTGTTACTACCGTAGATTTCAAGTTCTGAATTCCAGGACAGTTTGGATTACCTAAAGGGTCACAAAGTTGTAAAATAATTATTGTTGACTAGTTAGAAACTTTATGTAGAACAAAAAACTACTGTTACAACTGTTACTGTAGATCTTATGTTTTGAACTTGAGAATAGTTTGGATGACCTAGAACATCCCAAGATTGTCGCATTATGTCTGTTGACCAGCCACACTAATCAAGCAATATCGTTGAATACATATTGTCCCTTTGCATACTCCAAAACCTGCCGTTACAACTGTATATCTTTTGTTCCGAACTCAAGGACAGTTTGGATGACCTTGATCATCCCAGTTTATCTCATAATGTTTTAGTTTTTACGTTCGAAAATGTTCACTGAACATGGTTGCATACGTAGCGTAACATTGGTTAACTTGAAAAGCTATAGCTACCACTGTAGATCTTATGTTCTGAACTCAAGGACTGTTAGGATGACCTAGAACATGAAAATGATCAAATAATAACTATTGACTTTCCAATAGGTTCATTAAATATTTTTATATACATATCTTAACCTTATATAGTCCAAAAAGCTACTGTTACAACTGTTCTGAAGTTCTGAACTCAAGTGCAGTTTGGATAATCAAGAACATTCCAGAAAAATACGAAAATATTTAACGTTTATCAACGAAAACCAAATAATACGTATGTACCATGTTCTTAAACAAAACTGTACGCTTTTAATAAGGCATTTATTTTTGTTCATTACTTGTTCATATTCCAGAAGTTCTCGGTCGTCAATTATGCCTTAGACTCATATGTTTTATTTATTTACCAGTTAGAAGAATTAATGTAGAACCAATTTGTCGAAGACAGTGTACACGTCGATTCGGTCTGTAATTAAATACAGCCATATTCCTTTTGAAGTCACACGTGACCCCTTAGGCCTGAATGGGTTTATATATTTTTTGAGACAAGACCTAACATTTATGAATACTTCAATAGTATTTGGCCAGAAATTTACAATATTTTTTGTTAAAATTATTGCGTAGAATCGATTAGTGTAAATATTTTGGAAATCTGCTGGGAAACGACTGAGACGTTATTGCTCAAAACCTGACCACTTTTCGTGACGGTCGCAATGCGATGTTTTTTATATTGAACCCTAAAGGGTGTTCACGGTTAAATTGCATCACTTTAAACTCGTGCTTAAAAACAAGTCTCTCAACAGATTGTAATGAAATATTCGGGGAACAAAATACAATGTGTGTGTTCAAGTAGGAAGAAAACCAAAAGTTGTATAGTTTTAAGTTTTTTGACAATTTAGAATATAGAATAAATGTGTTATGTAAACCATACATTAAATTCCCGCCCCTCTTCCTATCCGTTAAATTGTAATTACTATTAACCCTAGAGACGGCCGCGCGTAATCGGCTCTATCCCCCTAACTTTAGTTCTACGATACCTGATGTATACAAATATGAAAACTTGGCTCTGTAAAGTTGATCCGATTGAGCCTGTACAAATAAATGATTAATAAAAAAAATATTTTAAACCATGGTCAATTTGTGATTCGGTCTATTGTTGTGAGCTGCAGGTGTACCGATGTGGGAGGCTGGGCTAGAAGTAAGTAGTACGTACGGCAATATTCTTGGAGGCGGTGAAAGCGATTTGCTTCCTCACCGTTTTTCTTTGCGATTTAACTCCACTCATGAAGTTTTTGACAATAGCTTGCTTTTTTAACACTTCCATGGTCTTGCACTCCTTAGCACTCTTCTTAAAGTTGCGTTTAACGAGAAGCGTTCAATTGAACGAAGCTGTGGACAATCTGGAGGAACGATATCTTTCTCAACGAAATCTACTACATTTTCTTGCATCCATTGTACTGTGGGTTTGTCGTAATGGTCTGACGCCAAATCAGGCCAAAACAAAGGTGCGACCTTGTGCTGCTAGTTTAACGGAAGCATCTTTTTCTGCAAACACTCAGTACGGTAAACTTTGGCATTGGTCGTATCCTTAGTGTAGAAAATCGATGACTTCAAGCCACAGGAACATATTGCATGCCATACGAGAACCTTCTGGTCAATTTTTTCCACCTTGAACGACTTTTTGGAGATGCTCACATCTTCGCCGATAATCTTGGTGTAAAATTACGGCCCGGGAAGCGTTCTGGAGTCCTCTTTCACATATATTTCGCCATCGATCAACATGCAGGTAGACGATCGTTGTAAAAGTCGGCTGTATAAGGGATTGTTGCTTAGCACTTTGTTTTGCTAATTTCTGCTTCCTATAAGTCTTCAGGTTGTTGCGCTTCTTGATTCTTTGCATGATTTCGATGGAAGTACCAGCCTTTTTAACCTAATCACGCATCGACATTGAGCTGTTCGATCATCGATATCTTCCGATTAATTTTGGCTCAGCTGGACCTGGTTTTCTTTCTCATTTTGGCAGCTCATCGAAGTAGTAGTTTTCCCCGAATTTGATGATAGATTTTACGCTGTCTTGATGAATTCCGAAACGTTTCGCTACTTTGTTCATAAAAATATCCTTCTTACGAAGCCACGTGTCCACCACTTGAATTTTAGCACTCTTCCAGATTTGCCGCGTCTCGAAAACGATAACTGTTTACTGAAAGTTCATGATGAACGCGTAGATAGGAAGGTTCAGACCAATAGTCTTATGCGTGCATGTGTGAGCGCTTCATAAGGGTTGCCAGTTTATTTTCGATACTATCCTTCGTGCTTTCAACACTGCCTGACTGTCAGTAAAAATACAAATATTTTCAGATCTGTATTTTCTATTCCGACTTATTGCGAGTATTGCAAAAATCTTTGTTTGGATAACTGTTCGCCACTGAACTATTTACAGCAGAGACAAGAACTCCTGCATGAGTTTTAGATCTTATTTTTGAGCCATCCGGGATTCCAATTTCCCAATCTGTAGGCGACGTTTCACATACCTTGCAAGAAATGTTGTAGTTATTGTCAGGATTCGTTCAGCCTTCGTTCATATTCGTCACTGGCGCTCTTTTGATGTTATTCAGAATAATCAAGTGACAAACAACATCTTCTTCTTTTTTACTCTTTTTGAGCTGTCAGTGGAGAAACAAACAACAATATTCCATGATATTCCGCGAAAGTTTGTTTTGAAAGGATATAACCGGAATGTTTCAATAAACCGCATACCCTTAGGTAGCTGAGCTTTATTCTAAGACAAATTTTGTTTCTTACATTTTAATCTTCGGCAAAGTCTCGTTGCACACCTCTAATTACGCAGTAAACATCTAAAATAGACGACACTTTTTCGGAAACCTCTTCTCGCATTTACCATGACCTAATCAACATTAAGTTGAACGGAATTCGATCACGGATCTTCTTCGACCCGATAAAGTCAACTTTCACACAATGGTGAACCGGTTGGATATGTTTACCCACGTCCGCCGAAAAAGTTGAACTCGCGTTTAAAAAATGAATCAAAACGTTATTCCTTTCTTCGATGACCGCATAGCATCTCATTATCACCAGTTCCGCCACCACGGTTACTTTGTTTACATAATCGTTCCCAAACAGTGACATACACAGTAACGACCTTTTGTATTTTTCTATCTCTCCTCATACTCTCCTCCTACTTTTCCTAGAAATTACTTTCTTGTTATTCAAATTAGCGGTCCGGATCGACACATTGACAGCGAATAACCAGGTGGAGTTCCGGAGTCTGTTTTTATGCAATCTGGAATGGTGCCTGAACGGAAGCTGATGGTTGATTTCGTTTAGCTCTGCTTTTCGTGTTGCTTCTGATTTTTTACATAATAGCACTTCAGAGGGTCTGTCATATTAATGGATAGAATCAATTAAGTTGGTGGAGTCGATTGCAGATAAATAGTTTTGTAGCTATTGATCTTCTTGCTATTTATGACGAAACAGATCATTGAACGATGGCGTCATCAATGCAGTTTTGACAGTTCAGGAGGCTTATTTACGTGGACTTAGACTATTTTCGGTAAGATCGGTTTGAGATTTTATGCTCTAACTTTATTACGCTTGAAGTAAAATTGCAGGAAAACAGACACCAGTGCTTATTTTTACATGATTTCATGGATCTTATCGTACAGAATCCAAAAACAGCCAATGAAAAATTTCGTTTGAGCAGTTCAAATTTCAACACAAAAAGCTGAACTGTCAAAAAAGTGAGGTTAATACATTCCGTGCAATGATTCATTGTGTATTGTAGAGCTTTTCTCAAACTTCTTTTCGGACACGCTTCATAACCCATAGATTGAGGAAGGCTTCTCTACCATACAAACTCAAAATGATAACGTTAATGACAACTGACATGACGAAAAACTAAGTTGAGGTACACAAAACGACATTTTCCAAATGGTGCTACTGTTAATACAAATACAAATGCATCTTAATCTCATGAACCTACACAGAAAAACATAATGAATAACAGAGGTGTAACATTTCCCCCTCGTTTAATTTCGAGCCAAAGCAAGCTTAAATAACGTAGGACGATGGGATGTAATGTTAGCTTAGCTCCTTGATTCAGCTGATGGACCAAATATGTCAATAATTCGTTGATAATCAACAAAATCATGTTGATCGATTGCCCCAAAGCAATTGAGATATTATTAACCAATTTATAGTCATTCTCTTTCGATTTCCTTAACTTTTTAGACATCATGAGTTTATTGGTTAAGCTGAACAGATTATTTACACGATCTTCGAATGATATAAATTCGGCTAAATTGAACCTATAGATCGAGTAATGCAGCCAAGATGTACGGAATATAGTTCCACGTTATAAACTAAGTACCTTCTAGTCTGAAGTACCTTCTTCCCCGTAAAGACATCCACAAAGCCACTTGGAGATCACCTGACCAACGAACAGAAAATCAAATCGACCATGTTCTAATCGACGGGAAATTCTTCGCCGATATCATCAAAGTTCGCACCTACCACAGTGCGAATATAGACTCGGACCACTACCTGGTTGCAGTATGTATGCGCTCAAAACTCTCGACGGTGTACAACACGCGTCGAACTCGGACGCCACGACCTAACATTGAGCTACTACGGGAAACCGGAGTTGCCCAGGAATACGCGCAACAGCTAGAAGCAGTTCTACCAACGGAAGAGCAGCTTGGCGCTGCTACTCTTGAGGATGGCTGGAGAGATATTTGAACAGCCATTGGTAGCACTGCAATAGTGACACTAGGTACTTCTGCACTGAATCGAAAAAATGACTAGTTTGATGGCGAATGCAAGCAGTTAGTAGAGGAGAATCTAGCACAGGCGAGAATGCTGCAACACCGTACGAGAGCGAATGTGGAACGGTATAGACAGGCACGAAACAGGCAAAATTCTATTCTTCGAAGGAAAAAGCGCCAGGTGGAAGATCGAGACCGCGAAGTAAAGGAAACAATATACCGTGCTAAGGACACGCTCAAATTCTACGAGAGTTGAACAGCTCGCGCAAAAGCTACGTACCACAAGCCGACATGTGTAGAGACCTGGAAACCTTTTCATAGAAGACTGTGAGGTGATTGAAAGGTGGAAGCAGTACTTCGACGAGCACCTGAACGGCAATGTTACAGCGAAAGAAAGTGACACGGTAATTAATCTAGGAACACGCACAGAAGATGACAGGATCCCGACTCCAACCCTTCAGGAAGTTGAGGGGGAAATTTGTCGGTGAAATACAACAAAGCTGCTGCAGTTGACCAACTTACAAGCGAGCTATTGGTATACGGTGGTGAAGCACTGGCCAGGGCGCTGCACTGGGTAATTGCCAATATTTAGGAAGAGGAATGTTTACCGGAGGATTGGATGGAAGGAATAGTGTGCCCTATCTATAAAAAGGACGACAAGCTGGATTACTGCAATTACCGTGCTATCGCGCTACTGAGCGTCGCCTACAAGTTGGTCTCCCAAATTTTATGCCGCAGCCTATCACCAATTGCAAAGGAGTTTGTGGGGCAATACCATGCGGGATTGATGAGTGCCCGTGCTATTTCGGACCAAATTTTCGCGATTCGGCAAGTGCTGCATAAATGTCGCGAATATAGCGAGCCCACACATCATCTTTTCATCGATTTCAAATCATACAATCGATTGAGATCAGCTATGGCAGATTATGCACGAATATGGATTTCCGGAAACACTGACGCAACGGTGGATCAAGTGTGTCGTCCGAGTATCAGGGACACTTTCGAGTCCCTTCGAATCTCTGGGAGGTGTTGGATTGTCGTGTTTGTTGTCGAACATTGCATTGGAGGGTGTGATTCGAAGAGCTGGAATAGGCACGAGTGACATCATCTTCAGGAAGTCTGTCCAAATATTTGGCTTAACCGACGACGTTGATATCGTAACACGTAACTTTGCGACGATGGCGTACACGTATATCAGACTTAAGGCTGAAGCTGGTAGGCATGGGCTAGTGATTAATGCGTTGAAAATAAAATACATCAAGGTAACAAGCTCACGGGAAGACACTGTCAGCCTCCTTCGACGAGTTCAGATCGACGGTGATGAAATCGAGGTAGTAGACGAATTCGTGTATCTGGACTCATATGTGACCGCCGATAACGACACCAGCAGAGAGATACAATGGCTTATGGTATTATGACTGGCAATCGTGCGTACTTTGGACTCCGAAGGACGCTAAGATCGAACAATGTTCGCCAAACTACTGGAGTACAGAACTTAGAATCTACAGTTGTAACTATAATTTTTTTTTCGGGTATACAAACATGCATTGAACCATGTTCTCTTAATCATTTGGAAGGTCAACAGATATTTTGAGACAAACTTGGATGTTTTAGGTAATTCAAACTGATATTGAGTTCATAACTTAGGATCTACACTTTTAACGGTAGCGTTTTAGCTGTACACATCAGCGGTTTTTAATCAATAAACCGACATTATTTGGGATGTTGGGACATGGATTTGGGATTGTTTAGGTCAATCAAGCTGTCCTGGAGTTCAAAACTTAGGATCCACAATTGTAACGGTTGCTTTTTTAGCCATGTATTCAACCATGTTAATTGAGTCCTCTGGAAGGTCATCAGACATTATGAGATAATTTTGGATGTTCTAGATCATCTAAACAGTCCTGGGGCTCAGATATTGGGATCTACAGTTGTGACTGGTGTTCAGGGTGCTCATTATATCTGGATGTGGATCTTAGGATGTACAAATGTACGATATTTATTCACCTATGGTCATTGGATCTCATGGGAGGACAACCAACATTATGAGATAATCTGGGATGTTCAAGTCATCCAACCTGTCCTAGACTACTGAACTTAGGAACTTTAATTGAAACTGTAGCTTTTTCGGCTACAAAAAGTTATGATATATTTTCAACCATGTTTATTGAGTCTTTTGGAAGGTCAGCAGACATTATAAGATAATCCGGGATGTTTTGTATCAGCCATACAGTTCTGATGCTCAAAAATTAGGAGCTTAAAATTCAACTGTAGCTTTTAGGCTATACAAATTGAAGAGATGCATTCAACCATGTTCACATGGCCACGGGAAACTACTCAAAATTGAGTCGAATTCGACTAAATTGCAAAAAAGTAAAAACCACTCATAGACCGAGTTAAACTGTGTGCAGAAATGACTACGGATGTGAAAATTTGCATAAATAAGCGAAACATTTACTCATATCTGCTTGTCAGTTTAGCCTTCGAATGACTCCACTTTTTGCACTTTTGAGGTGAATTCTACCAGTTTTTGGGTCGATTCGAATTTTGAGTCGTCTTCAGCAGCCTTGTTGTAGCCTAGTAGAGCAACAAATACTACACAAGTAATCTTCTTACTAATTTCAAGTCGCGATAGTGTTGAATGCTTACCGCAAGTACACTTCGGTTCATTTTTGATGTTGTATCCAGCTTAAAACGGATCTTTGAGTCTTTAATTTCCTCCCTTAGGAAATAATCGGTAGTTTCGCTTGTTTTAGAGACATGTTTCACAATTTTCTGATTAATTTATGGTTACGTTGAGAACTTCCAACAAAGGATATACAATGTCGAACGGGGCATTGTGACAAGCCTTCACTTTAAGTGCGTTTATTACCTCGAGCGGCAATCTTCGGAAATCTTCTTCCCCAACTTCAACATATTGTAACTCTTTGGGTGAGAGTTCTTGATGGGTCGCAAACAGTTGGTCAACACAAAAGTTTTAGGACTGAATTTGCAATTAAGACCCAGGCTACAACTCAGATCCCCGTTCTCGGAACAAAATATGCCTCACACTCTTTCGGACACATTTTCTTTGATCTTTTTAACAAATGTAGAATCCATTTTTTTTTTCAAAACAACAAAGCAAGAAAATGCACCGAGAAAATGTCACAAGGTACGGAAAACTGATCGCTCGAATATTGGCAGTACAACACTAGTCGGCATTGCTAAGCCTTTCATGAAACGGGGAATGTCACTAGAAACGAACTTTGGTTGAAATGAGGGATGAACACTATCTGTTGAAAATCAAATCATTTTTAGGAATAAATTAATTATCTTATACTATTAAAACAAGTTGTATTATATGCTTTAGTTCATGTTAACAGAACAAAGTGAAATTCAATGATCGTATGTGTTTCATGAAAACAGTAAGAATCCATCTTTGCCAACAAAACCCTATCCCGCGCAGTGAATCCAAACTCACGAACGGATGAATGACAAAAACATTGTCCTAACTTTGCAATGTTGTGACAAAAAATGATGTATCTTTATCATTGTTGCATACTCAACACAATAATGATAAATTCTAGGATTTTTTTTCAAAAGGGCTAATCTAACATTGTATGGCAGCAGAATCAAGATTATAATGTTTCATAACATCGGATTGTTTTTAGGGAAGAGACATAGCGATGTACGTATATTGCTTTGTACGCAACAAAAATAAATTCAATCATGTCACATCATTCAAAAAAATCGCCACGTTGCTTCCACGTGAAACGCACGTAATTTTCGTCCACTGCCAAAACTAGTAAGAAACACGTGGAATGCCGTTACGTGATTTCTACGTAAATCCACATACTTCGTGAAAATCATATAATTGTTACGTGATTTTTCACGTACAATTCACTTGCACGTAATGTTCACTTGATTTTACTGAGAAGATTTGTTTACGTGTTTAGGTGAAAGTTACGTGAAATTTCACGTGGAAATAACATAGACTAACTCTAATACGAGTAGGTCCCATACAAAAACGATATTTTTCTTGACTCAGTCAGTACTAGAACATCGTCCCAAGCTCGGTCCCAAGCTCAATAATGCACCCCTTATAATGAACTCACATGAACACATTCTCAAATACTCTGTCAAAATAACAAAGCAAATCAAAACAAAGGCGCAAATATGTATAACAAGGTGCTGGCTTCAAGGTGTAATTCGGACCAAGGGGTTCTACAACAGTGAACCAATTTCAAATCGCTAGTTGCATATTGATTGTTGGAAATAACGTGACGATTTTTTTGAGTGGCATGTTCCATCCAGCGAGAAGAAACAATGTTTGATTTTATCCCTTTTTCGTGTATATGTTTGTGTGTGGGTATGTATCTATGTATGTGTGTTCGTGTGTATGTGTGTAAATATATGAGCTCACGTTTCTCAGCAACCGCTGGATCGAATTGTACGGAACAACCGCCAAATGGAAGGTACAATGGTCCCAATGTTTTTGAAATCGTCCAACTTGTTTCGGAGATATGGCCAGAATAAGTTCCGATGGGTACGGGTGACGTTTGAAGATATTATCTAAAACGTTACATGAGGGTTCGATAACAAGATGAATGGTAATCATACTGAGTGCCCAGGAGAACACTGGCCACACCAGACATGTTGCGGGTTGAACCCGGTTTGCCGTTAAATCCGGTTAATTTCTATTATTTACATCGTATCAACGGATGTACTATCTTTAATCAGTGAAAATTTGACTCACGGCCCGAATTGCACTGGTACTAGAAGGAGTTTGGTATATGGTATCTGGAAACAGAGTACATTGGACCCTTCGTAGTTTGATGAAGATTGATCGTATATTTCAACGTTCTTTGGTTTATATTGCCAAAAACCGACTTGAGTTTACAAATATTTTGCCTTATCACTTAAGTATAATATAAAAGACCGAGGCGCTTGGGAAGGTGCTGATAAACATAAAATATATTGAACCTTCGGCGCTATAGCTAGAACACGCCCATCGTGTTAATTGTTTTGTAAATTGATGCTTTGGTTTCTACGCTCCTTCCGTGGTATATGGCTCATACTAGGCAACGACACTTGAAATGGGAACCTCAGCAAAACATATCCGCGGTGTGGTGCATTCTTGCATTCGTCTTGTATATGCGGGGCTGGTTCTCTTGACGGTCGTGCAGCGGTTGTGTTGTGGTGAGGGTTAAATTTGTTAGAGTGAACAAAGTTATGGTACCTCCATACAAAGTTATATTCGAAAATAAGAGCAATAGTGGTGGCACTAAATGCTCAAAACCTTATTCGCCACATCTGGGCAGGTTTCGAGTACCCCCAGAGAAGTGGCCAGTGTTTGGTTGTACCAAAATATGCCATGAGACATCTCAAAGTAGAATTTAAAATAAATGCAATAGTGGTGGCTTCAAAAGCCCAAAACCATATTGGCTTGTTCTGGGTACCCACGGTTTAAGGCCATTTTTTTAAGTTGGACCAAAACATTTCATGCGACACACCCAATCACATACGAAATCCAAAATAAGTACAATAGTAGTAATCAAGTTTCCAGAACCACACTGGCCACTCTGAACATGATCCGGGCACCCCCGATGAAGTGGCCAGTTTTGACATGGACCGAAACCTAACATGTGACGCCTCAAATTTTATTAGTATTCAAAACTTTGTGCAATGATAATGACATCAAGTGCCCAGAACTACAATGGTCACGTCCGGACATGTACCTTCGATGAAATGACCAGTTTTTGACTTGGACCAAAACACATCGCCTTTTCTTTCCTGAATACATGAGCAAGCAATTTAAAAATATATATAATACGTATAAAAGGTAAGATCTCACCATATGTGAATGAAGTCAGGTTTTCAAATACAAACATAATACCTTTTATTTGATGGCTATTGCGTCCAATTCTTAGTTCCTGAAATCCATGTTTTCCGAAACATTGTCCAACCATATCTCTGGAACTGTTCCAAATTTATTTAATAGGGTTCTATCGGACCATTATACTTTTCATTGGACGTTTTGCGTAGTTACAAAAAAAGTAAAAATAGTTGGTAAAATCTTTTTTTCCCGGAATATTATCCTACCATGAATCCAGAACTGGTCCACCCATTCCAGAAATATTAAATAGGCTCTCTGGAATCATAATACCTTTCATTTGACAATTTTTGTATTTGATTTTGTCAAGTGCCAAGATAGACGACTTAGTTCTTAATATATCGGCCATGTATCCAAAAACAAGTAATCCATCCATGTACATTTAATATTTCACTATTCTTTTCTTCAAGTTCTATGGGACCACATTACCTCCAGAATCAGATATCCGAATCCAAAATAATTCAATAGCATTCAATGAACCGTGATACCTCTAATATGGCACTCAGTTCGGTTGAGTGGTTGCTGAGAAACCCAAATTAGTTCCCAAAATCCGTGCATTTTGTGAAACTGGTTCCGTCAATATCTCTGAACCGAGATATCCGATTTCAATGGTCTAGGTCGTCTAGATCTAGGTCTAGGTTCTAGGTCGTCCAAAATGTTTTTGAGTTCAGAAGTTAGGTTCTGTTCATAAACCACGTAGCCTTATTTTTGAACAGCTCAACCCCCCCCCCTTCGTAGACTTCTCTCCATACATTTTTTTTATTTTTGTATGGAGCGTAGACTTTTGCCAAACCCCCCCTCCCCCCAGAAAAGTCTACGTGGTTTATGAATAGCCCCTTATGGTCTACAGTTAAATTGTATTTTTTTTTCGGTAGCACAGAGTTACAATGTGTATTATGAGTTTGTAACATGGTTGAAAACATATTATATCTTTGTATAGCCGAAAAAGCTACAGTTACAGTTATCGTTCAATACTCCAAGGCAGGTTGGATGACTAAGATTATCTCATTATGTCGGTTGTCCTTCCATAAGATCCAATGAATATAGTTGAATACATATCGTACATTTGTATATCTGGAAAGCTACAGTTTCAATAAGAGATCCTAAGTTCTGGTATGACCATTAATTTTTTGACGTTGGTATTGTCACTGTTACATGAAAACAAGGTCGTTGCTACATATGTGCGAATCGCAACTTTTTCTCACAGTAACTTGTCTCTTTCCCAACATCGATACAACATATTGTTGTTTTCCTTCGTGTTTTGTTGTAATACATTCAAGTTGCAACATATCATTGTTGCAGAGTGATAGAGTAACGGGTGTATCACTCGTCAAAGTTATCATATGTTGTTAGGTACAAAAAGACTTAGTGATGCTGTGCGTATGCGTGAACACGCTAGAAATTCTCGGAAAAGTATGTTTGAAGTCATTTTTAACATTTATTACTTTCGACCATATGAAAATGTGAGGAGAATGATACAGAGATGCGGAATGCAGACGAACACGGCCACATAGTTCGACTAAAGATTTAGTTAAATTTGATTCAGAAGAGCAAAAAGAGGAGTTATTTATAGAGTGAGGAAAATAGCAGATATAAGTAAATTTCACTCATACTTATGTATAATGTCTTAGTGAGAGTGGCATTTACTCAAATATTAAACAATTTCCCTCAGCAGAGCGGCTCAATTTTGAAACAAGCTCAGTAGCCGTGTCCTGAACAAAACATGGCACATATGAAAGAGAGAAAGGAAGTAGGAGAAATAGGCATTGTCTCTTTTCGGTAAATGCAACATGTGACATGATAAAAATTATTTTTACTGCATACACACTTAGATTTTTTTACAGTATACTGTAATGTTTTACCGAATATGAAACAGCTGAACGTGGCTGAACATTCGGTAGTCGATTCGGTAGTTTTCAAGTTTTACAGTACGTTCAGTTAATTTAACTTCGCTACTGAGCTGTCAAAATTTACCGAAACGTTCTGTAAATATTAACAAACGATTGGTAACGCGCGCTGTCACATTTTTACCGAAAATAATGTAAAAAATTTACAGTTGCTCATTAAAATTTACAGATTTGTTGGTAAAAGTTTTTTCTGTTGATTTTCTTTCTTGCTTTCACCATTTAAGATAATTAAGATAAGTTAATATATTTTTTGGCATTTATTTGCGAATCATTGGTCATTATTAAGATTATTCTTTAAAAACGTACACTTCATTCAATTGAGGCTTGTCAAAAAAACTCCCCCGTAGCTGTAAGGTTTCCCACACCTCGAAAAATTGCGGAAATAAATGAGAAAAACTAGTTTGTGTCCGGGAACTGCTCACTAGTTTCTGAGACGAAATACGGAGGTGCACCCACAGTCCATGTCAGATTAGGCTCTGATTTCGGAGGATGCTTTTCCCTAATATGCCTCTTGAATGAATATAAATGCTGATAGCGCATTTGACATCGCGGGTATGTGCAATCAAAATACGTGAAGTTTTCTTGAATGTGACCCTTTTCAATGTGCCAATTAACATGGCGCCCGAGCCCTTCCCCATATCCCGGGATCGGCTGACCGCAGAAAAAAAACATACGATGGGTTCTTCTTGCTCCACCTACATTCAATGAAATACATATTAAATACATTTTAATTTTACTTACGGAAAAGATTTCTTGCCCCTTCATCATCCAATTTTGACCAATATTTGTTCCATTTTTGGCACTTACTCTTGGCAGCACCATCAAACAACAGAACTGACGAAAATTCGAACTTTAAAATGGCGGCAAAGGTCGAGTTAGACAGCATGGAATAAATATACAATTTATTCGGTACTTGTTTTACAGTTTATTTTGCAAAAGAATAATATTACAGTGCATTTGTAATTTTTTTACAGTGTTTTTACAAATTTTCGGTAGTTTTCTATAAATTACCGAAATTTAGCATTTTTGATTGCTAGAATTTTGTAAAGTGTCATATTTTACAAAATTTTCGGTGAAATTACTGTTTTACAGGCCGAGTTCAGTTCTAGTCAAAAATTGAGTAGATCCACTTTTTACGAAAATTGAGTAACTTTTCCGTGTGAAAAAAAGGGATAGTAATACGAAAGAAAAAGATGGAGTTTTGAGGGTGTACAAAGCAATATGCATACAACGGTAAGTCTCTTTCTCAAATAAAAATCGTGTGTTATGAAACATTATAATCTTGATCATCTCTACTGTCATGCAATTATTGCGTCACATGTCATATCATCATTGTGTTGAGCATTGAACAATGATAAAAATACATTATGTTTTGTCCCAACATTGGAAAGTTAGGACAATGTCTTTATCATTCATCCATTCGCGAGTTTGGATTCAATGGTTGAGAACGATTAGGACAAACTTGGAGCTGTCGGACTATAATATCGCCAATGAATGATTCATTTGCGAGAAGGATATTTTCGGGCCAGCCAGCCATTATAACAGAACACTGAAGCAGAATCTAGTGACCAAACGAAACCCATTACCTCTTGCCAGTTCATCCAATACAATGCAATCAATCTAACGAACTTACACCCTGTCTCCCATTCTATCTTCCAGAAAAGTACAAAATATCCCGAATCGGACGACTGTGACTCCCTTCCGCCGCCTCCGCCACCGGAGGACGATCCGTACTTTGATGATCTCCACCCACCGCCAACGTTACACCACAATGGCCACACGCACCACCTGAACCACCTTAATCTGAACCTGGACAAGTCCCCCCACGGCGGCGGCGGCGGCGGCGGTGGCATCGGATCTAGTCCGGAAAAGTCCCGCAAGCATCGATCTAATTCGGACAGCAGTCAAGCCAAACACCATCGAAACGGGCTGCACCACAAGTCTTCCAATGGGCATCATCACCATCACCATCACCATCATCACCACCGGCAGCACAACAACAACAACAACAACAAGAACAGCCGGGCGGATTCCGTCCTATCGAGTGACTCGGACATTCGGTTCACGCGGAGGAAGCTGGGCGATAATCAGAAATGTGGCTGTGCGTTGATTGCCGGTTTTCTACTGATACTGCTGTTTGCCGGGGTCATCGTCTACGTTGGATGTAAGTATATTGAGTTTCTGTAGGTGATGTAACAGTTTTACCGAGTCATATGTAATTAATTTGAAGAAAGCATTTCGAAATGACCTAGCGCAAAAGACACGTGTATATATCACACATTTTACTTTCGTGATCAAACTGCCTACTGAAACACATTGTTTCAGAAACGCATCTCCCACGGTCTATTATGTCTACCAAGTTCTTCACGTGTGTTTCGCGTTGAAAGCTTTTCAATGATGGGAACCTCGACGTTTCACCAGTCAACTGCATCTTACATTTGTTTGCTTGATGGACGCACGTGGGCTCATTGTGTAGCGTTGCGTTTTCTTCACTTGCTCGAACCTAATGTAACCTCTTTCGACATATTTTAGACACTTACCTTTCGACCAGAACCCTCCCGGATAGGATATTCCGAGCTCGGTTACGAGTGGTCGAGGGTGATCACTGGACACCGGAGCTGGCCGACCAAAACACGCCTCGATTTCAGCACCGAGCACGGGACTACCGGGAACGAATCAATCTTATCATGCGACGATCCGACCTGCGTGAACCATACGAAGGCAGTGAAATTCTAGCACTGGATGGGTAAGTGTGACACTGACTTCAAGCCCTCAAGAAACTCTAACCTCGTCTATTACAGCAACGAAGGTGAAGATCTAACCCTGCACTTTGCGATGTACTTTGACCCGTACGCTGAGCTAGTTTCCGCAGCCGATCTGCACTCGATCATCATGGAAGAAATCATCTCGGATCATCCGCGGTACTTCCGCAATCTAACCATCGATCCGACCAGTTTGATCATCAAGGAAGTCCTAGGCCAATTCGATGATATTCCGGGAACTTCTTCCTCTCCGCTTGGTGGCAAGGATGACGAAATCAATGAAATCGTTACCACCGTTCGACCTCCACGCAAGTGTGAACCGCTACGGTTGAACTACTGTCGCTCGGTCGGTTACAATATGACAACCTATCCCAACTTCTTCGGTCACGGTTCGATTGAGGAAGTCGAGGCGGATCTGATCTCTTTTCGAGAGTTGGTTGATGCGGAGTGTTTCCGACAGGCGTTCGACTTCGTCTGTCGGCTGCTGCAACCTCCGTGTGAGTACCGAAGGATTGAGGAACCAGTTGCTGGAAGGGTCTGTCGACCATATTGCCAAGCATTTTGGAACGGCTGTGGCGATCGACTGCCAGAACGATTCAAAAAATTCTTGGACTGCGAACGGTTTCCGGAGTCTACCGGTATCCAGTCGTGCCACAGTCGACCTGGTTGCGCCGGGGAACTGCAATCCAACGCTTTGTCTTCACGCCTGTGCGATGGAGTGGCGGATTGTCCGGATTTGTCCGATGAAAATACCTGCACCTTCTGCCCGTATGGTGCAATCTACTGCGGGCGAGGTCGAGCGTGTTATGCGAAGAATGCTCGCTGCGATGGTAAAATGGACTGTCCAGATGGAAGCGATGAGAAAGACTGTCGTAAGTAGATTATTCTATATTCCCAAGGGTAATGATGTAATGTTTCACCTTCCCTGTAGTTTCAATCTCTCCTCAAGTAACCTACTTGACCTTCCCATCGCCAATCGTTCCTTATCGGCCACGGTTCTTCTCGGAAGGCTATGCCGTATTTTCGGAAAAGGGCACAACCGGTAAGCTGTGCTCCGTAGGGATGGAAGGTAACGATTATGTGCGAAACACGGTTGCTGAGTCTCTCTGTAAGGCCCTTGGTTTCGAACGGGTAGACTACTCGCAAATTCGCAACGATACGGAACCGAATACGAGCTACGTTCGTGTTTTGGACCCTCGGGCGTCAGAGATTTCCTTCGTGAGGACCACCCGTCAGAGCAAGCAATCTTTGTACGTAAGTTGTGGCCAGTTGGAGTGCGGAGTTCAGTCTGTCCTGCCGAGTAATCCCAATGTGGGGTTGTCGAAGATGGCTGCACCAGGAGATTGGCCCTGGATGGTGGCACTTTTCCGCGCTGATACGCATGTGTGCGATGGAACTTTGGTAAGTAGCTCGTAATGTTTCAAGAGGCGGGATGGCTTAGTTTCTCAATTTTCTCAGGTTTCATCGGATTGGGTCCTCACAACGGAGTCCTGCTTCCAGGGTCAAGCAAAAGCTACGTGGATGGCCATTTTCGGAGCGGTGCGCCTATCATCCAACGCACCATGGACGCAACGAAGACGAATCGTAATTTATTCAAAATTATATGTAACCTAACACTATCATGACGCATTTATTCCCCCCATCCAGATCGGCATGGTGAAATCACCCGTCGAAGGCAGCACCGCTGCCCTAGTGCGACTGGAGAACCCCGTCATCTACTCAGACTTTGTCCGCCCAATCTGCCTTCCGGACATTCCACTGAAGGAAACCATCGACCGCAGCGACAACAACGTCACTCCAACACCCCACGCCGAGCGGTTCTCCAAATCTCTCCCGAAAAAGCGCATCAAAGAATACCGCCAGTATTTCGAAGCTCCCGGAGATGAAGAATCGTCCGACGACTACTCCGAAATAACCGAATCTTCTCGCTTTTCCACCAATGAATTCAACGCCGAATTCGCCGACGAAGGAGCACACATTCCGAAAGCCGAAGCCGTCCAAGTTAGTGGCACTAAGAATCCCTACCCTCTGCCGGAGAACTCGCCGCAAACGAACAACTACATCTCCACACTGAACTACATCGGCAGTGGTTTTCAACCAGCGAAAGCGAAGCAAACCGTTTGGATAAACTGCAACACGCTTGGCTGGAGCAGACAGCGGGATCACCTTCAACGGGTGCAGCTCAAAATTAGCGACATGAAACCTTGCGAGAACGTTTCGATTGCAACGGTGAACAGCATGTGCACGGAGGCAGCTTATCACAAACAGGACTGCAGCGAGGAAGAATTTGCAGGAAGTCCAGTCGTCTGTCTCTTGCCAACCGAAAGGAAATGGGCCCTGGTTGGCGTCGCTTCGTGGAGAATCGCTTGTGCACCGAATGGAGTCGAGCGACCCCGGATGTACGACAAAATTACATCCAACACCCAATGGCTCCGGGAAACGATAGCTGCCTCTGTGTTGTAGCCGGATGGGATAGCTTTCCGGTAGCAGTGATCTACTGATGTGCAAATATTAAGCTTAGAGTGAATGCGAGAGCTAGTGCGTGAGGAAGGAACGTTCCACAGGATAAGAGAGGAAGGAAAAGTTGCGAACCTATCAATGCCATTTGATTACCTTGAGATGACCATTTCCCGCTCGCCAAAAAAGGGGGGATTCAAAACATGTATGTTTTATAATCAGGTCGATGTAGAAATATACACTTTTGTCTAATCATCTAATCGAAAAAAAAACAAATAGAATCATGCACCGAACGTCCTGCTCACCAGCGAGATGAACGAGCCAATTTTTGTGTGCAGAGAAGCATGTGTATAAAGCAAAATCGATGTTATTTTAAATCCTATTTTAACTCTGTTGTATTACTTTTATAGATCTGTAACTTTGATTATTCTAGAAGTGTAACAAACGTGAAACAATCTAAGAACTTTACGAATAAAAATTGTAACAAATTCGAAATCCTTAAAAACAAAAACATTCCAGAGCGCAGATATATTCGAAAGAACATCGCCTTAAGGTATGCAAAGCTTGTATCATTAGTGCTTTCCGGATGGACTACTTGAAGGTGATGTAACCAGTACCGTACGGGTTCGAAGTCCATACACTTTTATGAATATGTTAATTTACATCGATCCAAACGAGATACACATAATGTATGTCCTATGGCAATGTTATTTATGTTGACTGTTAGAAAAGGCACAGGTGTACGGTTTTCGGTCCCTCACAATAGCCTCTGCAGGAGTGTGTTGGTGTAGGAGTATTGGGCCGCATACTGTGTTTGTTTTTTTTCTTCCGTGTGCATCAGTGTAATAATCATATTGATGCATGGAACCACATCAACAAGTGGGTTCAACGAGATGAAAATGTTCAAGCTTGAGTATGGCTTCTTTTTGTATTATCAAGAGGATCTCTCAAACAGCGATAGCGAATATTGAAATCATCTTGGGAGATTTTGAATGGTTACGTGCATCTGGTAATAAATTTGGCTGGTCTAAGAACCTCATCAAATCATATGGGAATCACTGTCACCATCCTTTTATCGGGATTAACTTTGACGCTTCGATATTCGCACTTTCAAGATAACTCTGTTATGTCTCAGATTTATGGTATGGTATAGATTTCTGGTATACTCAAAATTAATCCAGTTCTAACATAATACCTCCATGAACTTCAATGAATTGCAGATTTGTTATACTCGTATGGGAAATTTATTACAACAATCTTCATCTGCCTGATTAAAAAAGCGATAAATGGGGATTTTTTTTATTATCGTACAGGTTTGAGCCAAAGGGTCTCAGATTGTAACGAAGCTTAATCCACGCGAAGGGCTCATGAATATACGAACAAAAATATTAAAAAATCGGGGTTGCCAGTTTTCCTGAATGAAGCTAATAGAAGCTTTCCAATTTTCCAGAACATCACTAACTTCAGAAATTCCTAAAGGTCGTATCGTGTTCGAAAGAAATGTCTTTTTCTATCCCAAACCCATGTTAAATTCCGTTTACTGAAACGGAAAAGTAAAGAATGGAAAAGAAATTTCTGCAGCAGTATCCACCTGAAAAGAACGAAAAAGTAAATTGGAATTTGTAAGGTTTCCTCGCAAACTCATATGAGCTGTCATTTTTACTTTTGGAAAAATATTCCTCTCGATTCCGTAAGTGAAGGTGACACTTCGTTCCATGCAGACCATTTGTCAAAATCCCGCTTGATAATATTGAGCAAAATTTCATAACCTCTTTACTTTTAAGGTCGATACTGGCCTCAACTCCAGAACGATTCATTGTAGAATTTTTTTTCCAATCTATAATGAACTTTTCTCAAAAATTTGTAAAAATATATAATCTTTGTTTCATGAAATTTTCTACGCTACAACTTTTTTTAAGGAATGTAAATGTCTATTTCTGCAAATAAAAAAGTTAGTTTTTGTATTTCCGTGAAAATGGGGACCCCCCTTATTTTTATTAACATCAAATGGGCCTTGATGATACAAACCATGTTGTAGAACATCACTTTGCTGTAAAGTTTCAAGTTTAGGCGCTGGGAGCATGTTTCCTCGTAAATTCGTGATCTGGACCATAGTGCATTGGTGAAATTTTGGCGATGGATTTTTAATTTTATTTTTGAGTATTGCTGGAAAAACTATGGGCCTGTCACTCGCCTTCAAACAAAAATAAAAAAACTTCCTAAAACTGCCGTCTTCTTGTTTGCTCGTACGTTTCTCAGATGGTTGCTTGGTTTGTTTCGCATTCGATTGGTGGCCGCTAGGTAGTTTGCTTTTAAAATAGGTTCGTTTTTAAACTGCAAATCCTTTAAGGGATCGTCCATTAATTACGTCACGCAAAACTTATCTTTTTATAACCCCCCCATTGTCACGTTTTTTGTATGGACCTTCAAATTTTTTTGTATGGATCGTCATGTTTTCTCAAACCCCCCCCCTACTGCGTGGCGTAATTAATGGACCTTCCCTAAGGAGCCGATGGTTAATCAATTGGTTCTTTAACAACAGGCAACGGCGTAATTGGGTCCACTCTTAGCTCAGTCGGTAAAGGCGCGGCTACAAAAAACAGTATGCTTGAGGTGGATGGGTTCGATTCCCGGTCTGGCCTAGGAATTTTTCGTTAGGGAAAATTTTTCGACTCCCTGGGCAATAGGTTATGCTTAGACTTGCCACGCAATCGTACTGATGCAAAAATGGTATCTGGCATACAAAGCTCTTACTTAGATCAATAAACTTAAAACGCAAAAAAAGAAGAAGAAGGAGAACGGTGTATTATTGCATCTACGTGCTTGATTATCAAAGGCATTGGAGGGGAGGGAGCAGGGTGGTGGTAATGGGGTGCAGGAGCATGTGCCCATAATTGGGCATGGAATCATATACCAATCCAAATTTAATTATATATTTCAAAATTCAAATGTGTTTCCTCCATAACGATTATACTCCTCCTCGTCCAGTCCTTTAATTTGGTCTGTATCTATACTTCAATAAACGCTCCTAGCAGCTACCTTGAACAAAATTGACAAGCCACATACTTACCATTAATCAACAACAAAACAAGTGAACAAGTATTTTAGTTTAAAAAATTTCATGACTCAGAAAATGTTTTTTTCCGGCTTTTCCTAGCAATTTTCCTTCAAAATTTTGCAGAAAAACTGACAAACCTGGAATATTGTTCATATATCTATGAACCTTACACGAGAAAAAAGTTTCGTAACAATTGGAGACACTTCGGCCCAAACCTGTACGATAATAGAAAAAAAAAATGATGAAAAATGTATGAAAACGAGTGACAGGCTCATAGTTTTTCGAGCATTACTAAAAAACAAAACAAAAACCATCGCCAAAACTACACCAATGTAAGCTTATCGAATTTATAAACGAGAATATAAACTTTTTTAGGATTTTTCATGACTCAGAAAATGTTTTTTCCGGCTTCTCCTAGCAATTTTCCTTCACTGTTGAAATTTTGTAGGAAGTTTTTAAAAAAATATATTTTTTACAAATTTTTGAACTATAATGAAATAGTTTGGAGATAAAAAAATGAATCGATGAATCGTTCTTCAGTTATGAATTTTCGAAGTTGGTGATGGTTGGGATAATCGGAAAACTTCAATTGCCTTTACCAGGAAAACTGGCGACCCTGAATTTTTCAATACTGATTTGCATTTTTATATCCGTGAACCCTAAGCGTGGACAAAGTTTCGTTAGAATCTGACACCCTTCGGCCCAATCTGTACGATAGTAAAAAAAATTCCCATCTGTTTGTGTTCAGGTTTTGAGATTGCGTTTGAGTAGTTCGAGCTTTTCGCTCGAAGGCAGTGATGTGGTCATGGCCCGAAAGATTGACTCCATTTCCAGGTAAAACTGCTGGAAGGATTCATTCCGTTGTTGTCTTCTTCAGTGTGGCATCCAGTTCTGGTTGAACGAAATTCGCCTTTTACTCGCATACAAGATGATTCCAGTTGAACAATTGTTTTTGCGACCGCATTGCCATGTTCCATGTCAGAGCACTGCCTCTGAACAAATGCATAGCCGAATGGAATAATTCCTTTTGCGAATCTGCTCCGACTCCGCATAGTTGTGAACAGATTCTAAAAACTAATTCAGTCCAGTCCCTTCGTCATTCCCAGCGTATTTTTTAATAATCGGCGGTAGTATGTCGGTGGTTTAACCGATCCTACACGTCCCCTAGGTTTCGGAAAAGTATAATTCGGAGGTATAGCTTGTTTGAAATGGTTCTGAGAATGATAGCCGGGCTGACCGAAGTTATAGGAACTGCCCCACGAACCTGAGCGTCCCAAGTTTTGATCATTTTGTTTTGGTGGAAATAGGTTGATTGGTTGTCTGGAAGTGGTCCGGTGAACATCAGTAAAACCTGGTTGTTCTGGAGCTTCATCTGATACAAAAACAACCATATTGGGTAATGAATCTTTACAACATCTGAAGAAATTTTTTCATGGCTAGCTTCAAACCCGATACCGTATTGCGAAGTTCTTCAACTTCCAGATTCGTTTTCTTAAGATCAGCAGCAATTTTTGAAATGGCAGTTATCTCGCTACCGAGAATGGTTACGGCGTGTTGGAGAAATCTAATTCGCAAACCGCTATGGGACTCGTTCACCGAGGTTTGATCCTGCATATTCCTAATCTCTGTCCTAATTTGAAGTAAGACATTCAAAAGATCTTCTCCTACAGTTTTGTCGCTTGAATTTTTATCCGTTTGTTTCTCTTGGTTTCGAGAAGTATTTTTTCGATTGTTATTTGGTTCAGGCAAATCGATATTTTCAGTTTCTAGGGTTTTTTTCATTAGGGCGAATCTACAATTGAGAGATTCTCTTCGGGCTCGCTCTCTTTCATTCATAAACCAATCACCTTTACGTTTTTCATTCTACTATTTGTAGAGTATGCTAGCCAGCACTCTTGTGTTTCGATCTGTACTAGAGAGTGCCTCGTAAGTATTATAATGGCGCTGTAATGAATGAAAGAGAGCGAGCCCGGCGAGAATCTCTAAATTGTAGATACACCCTAATGAAAAAAACCCTAGGTTTCTTCTTTGTCGTCTCCCTTTCGTCTTCTACCACTTCTTCATTATCTTCTTTTCATTTACTCCCCGTTCGTTGGCTGAGAATAAAGCGATTATTTCCTGTAAACATTTCCTCATTACTAAACATTCATCCCCTATGACATAATTTCCATGCTAGGATGACTTTTTCCAAAAATGAATTTGCTCAAGAAATCATAACTTTTGAATCACCGAACCGATTTCGATCGTTGATGTTTCAATTGCGCGTTTGATCGTTGTGACTAAAAGTCCCTATAAAGAGTCACTCAAAGAGGAAAATGCAACACTTATTTCGATTAGTTCTCATTTTGCGTGCATATATGATTCAGATGGGCTGCTCGATAGGTAACGGAAGGTCCATTAATTATGTCACGCAGCAGGGGGGGGGTTGGGAAAACGTGACGATCCATACAAAAAAATTGAAGATCCATACAAAAAACGTGACAAGGGGGGGCACGCACTTCTTTAACTAACATCCCACTGCGGGGTACGTCAAGACAAGAACGAGTCCGCCACCTTGATAAGCAAAAGAATGTGTGCCTGATACCAGACCTTTGAATCACGATCTCGACGAAACATTTGGAATACTGGAATGTAACCACCGCCCAAGAGAATTACTTATCCAACCGTTTTGCCAACTTTGAAGAGAACTCTGACGTACTAATGGGAAAAATTCACCATGTGAAATTCTTCTTTCAAAAATCTCGCCTTCTTGTGCGTCCACCTTTGCTAGAGAGTCCGCCTTCTCATTGCCATGAATTGAGCAATGTGAGGGGACCCATACAAAGGTACTCTTAAATGATCTTTCGACCAACGCACACATCTGCTACCTTATTTTTGAAAGAAAGTAAGATGCGTGCCTCGCTGTTTTCATCGACCAGAGGGCCTCAATAGAACTGATACTATCCGGTCTAATGGTCTACGGGCATGTCGGAAATTATACCCAATGCGAAATTGAATGCTGCCAGCTCAGCATCGCAGCAGTTCGCATGCATATTCTTCTGTTCGGACGAGGTGCATCGAACATTGTTTCCCCAATTTACTGTGTAATTTTTTTCAAACAAATCGTTGGTACATCAGTACCGCCTAGACTAGGTTTCACCCGAGGTTTCACCAAACTCAAATTGACAGACAGTCAACGAAACAAGCAGGTGACGCCATAAACATACGGTTTACCCAAACTAACGGAAACGAGGAATTATTGGTTTATAACTCTGTTTTGATGGGAGATTCATTAAGCTTGGACCGTTGGTACTTCCGGAGCCAAAATCAACATATATTTTTTTTCTGACCACCCAGCCCTGCTAAAAAGGCAGATAAATCCCAGAGTGGTGCGAGAAATTTGAAGAACTGAGGGAAGCATAATTTTTTTAAATAATTTTTAATGTTTTTAAACATAAGCTGGCTTTCGAGAAATTTGGATGTTTTGGATAATTGGTATTTTGATTTAAGGCGCTATGTATTTTTTTCTAATATGAACATTCATTTCTTGGTCTTGTATTGTATGACATGAAGAACATATCATGACAGTGAAGAACATATCATGATCGTGCACTTTTCTGACAATGCGTCTTCCATATCCGAAAGCAAAGCTAAAATTCATTGCCCAGCGTTTCGGTTAATTCGCATTCAGATTTTCGACCATTTGAAGCGGGGGTTTATGGAGCGGCTTAACCCTCAATCACGAAGGTGTGGGGACGCCAATCCTCATTCTTCGCGTTATATAAAGTTCTGAAATTCGAGACTGTTACGCTAGGGTGGGGTAACAAAGAAGATACCAGTCAAACACCTCAGCAGACTTGGCTAGAGCAACGGTCTACCAGTGAGGGTGGGTTCTACAACAACCTCTTTTGATGGCTAGCGCAATCTGGAGAACTATATCTAGTCTCAAGGTCGGCTGCGGGGATCTACTGGGCTAATCGGGACTCTTGATTGTGTAAGATAAAAAAAAAGTCATGATTATAAGGTTTCATTTTTATTGCCCTGCTTTTACAATTGTGTGTGTGTCGTGTATGGTGTGCTCTTCTTAAATACCTGACCGGTCGGTAACTGCTGGAACTGAAGATGACGCTCGGTGTGGCGGTGATGGTGGCGCCAAATTGCAAATTGGCGGGAGATTTTGGTGACTATCGGTGGGGTGGCGGGAAATGGTGGTGCATATCTGCAGGGCGGCAGGAAATGGTAGTGATAGAGACCTCCGGTGAGCGTTGAGTGACACCAACTATTCTCGACAATGGCGGGCGCTTTGGATGTGGCTTTTTGGGCGACTTCTGAGCGGCAAAAATGTCCCGATCAGGCAGACCGGACGTAGTATGCTCGGATCCTAACGGGTCCTATTGGGCAAACGAGAAACACCTACCACTTAGCCATCGCAATCCAAAGGTTTTTTTTTAAATCCATACCTGATCCAATTCGGACTTTTCTAATTGTGAATAGAGTCTAGTCACTTTCTTACAACAGATACTTTTCTTATTTGACTTTTTTCTGTGTGTGCTCTCTGCGAGGTTTCCTTGGCAAGTGCCCAAGCCCATGATTTCAGTTAGTCATTTCCCTACCTTCCATCGAATCATCGATTTCAACTTTATATTCCAGCAGTTGGTAGTGTACTAGGGTAATAGTGTGGTGTACTAAACCTAGGGGTATTGTACATATATTGGTGAATGAAAATAAATTTGAATAAAGAGAGACATGCTAGATACGACACATATAACTTATTTACAAAAACAACTGTCACAAACGGTAACAAGACAACCTGAACATAATCACCTTGCACTAAAGGTGGAAGCTGAATCTGGAACCTCTAAAGCTTAATTCCGGAGCAATTTGCGATTTGGGCGTACATGCAAAATATAAACAAAATGTTTTTTCAATGCAATGCATAATTATTACATCTAAATCATGAGTTTTTACTTTTTTGTCCTGATTGTGCTTTAATTTTAATCCTTAGGTATTGTTTTTGCAAAGGGCGTAGAGTTATTTCTTAATCAAAACAATTCACTCTGCGATTTACGCCATATTGATTGTTGACAAAGTGAAAGGCGTAATTTAAATCGAAACATAAACATGGCGTACAGTAAAAGGCGATACGGACAAAAAATCAAAACAACGGCGAAAAGTAAAAGGCGATACCTACAAAATAATCAAAACAATGGTGAAAAGTGGAAGGCGAATCCTATGAAAATGTCAAACATAGGCGAATAGTATAGGGCGATACCTTTATTTCCAGTACTTGTGGGGCCAGCATTGAAAATGGCGTAGTTCAACATCCTAGTATTGATAGGCGAATATTAAAAATGTGAAAATTTCAATGAATAACGAACGGATTTCCATCAGCACTATATATGAATCAGACACTAGCTTTGTTCTCTGTCTGTATGCTATATTGTATTTGAATTTATTCGTTAATTTGTAAATTACTGTTTGAAATTCTAATTGCAATATTACAATCATCATTTCCCATTTGTTTACATTCTGCATGTTCGCCCTTATCGCAAATTGCTCCGGAATTATTAAGTCTTTTTAGAAAAACAAAAATTATCATTGTTTTTTCTCTTCATTTTCGTTGCTAACCCAACTGCAGAGACTAAAAAGATGTTGATGATTAATTAAGGGAGAAGCGGAAAACTTGAAGCGAGCAGCATTTGTAAACGACTTCTCTCGATGATGTAAACAACGACTTCTCTTGATAAAGTCTAGGTTGTCAAAACTTGTCCACGTAAAGGCCAAAATCAACAACTAGAAGATCAAGCGTTTTTTACCATTCCTAAGAAAAAAAAGAAACAAAAAGATAATCAAAATTCTAAACATGTCTTCTGTCGTAATCTGTCTGGCTGGAAACCTACTCAGTCAAGATGCTTTTTAAGGCTGCTCCACTCAGGGATGCCAATATTCCAGTTTAAACTAGATCCACTCAAACAGCTTAACCTTCAGATCATCCAGTTTTTCTAACTTTTGTCCAGTTTTTTTTCAGTTTTTTTTACAAAACCCTGTGATTGATTTTTACCCATTGATTGTTGAACTTTTTTTTTCAGAAAAGATTACTATCCCTTAAAAAGGCTGCTGTATTTTTCAGAGCCTGATGAAAGCATTAGTTCTTGAAGCCTGCAACTTTTGGCTAGTGATGATTTTAACATTTTAAGCTCGGTTTACAATGGATTATTTTTCCTTACAATATTTCGTCTACCAGCTTTTAGTATCAGTAATGAAGATACAACATTATAATTCCTGGCTGATAAACAATGAAAACATACTATCGTTGTGATAATCGCTGCACTAAGTACAACAGGGAAGATTTTACTCTAGAATGAATTTCATTCCAGTTTTACCAAGCGACACGATCGGTCGTGTTTTTCGCTCCCTCGCAGTAAAAGTTTTTCCCCGTGTTTCCCCCTCGCCCACTTTCTCGCGATTGCGTGTCCGGCTCGCGAATTATCACCTGCGCTTGCTCATCTTTTGTTGGTGGCAAGACAAAAGCAAGCGCTGCAAAGTTCACCAAGTTTTTTCGCTCGACCTGTTGCCGTGGCAATGGGTCGAAAAAATCAACACGTGGTGACATCCACGCCAGTGGCATCAGCTCCTGACGCCATACCAAAACCGAGCAGCTCCAAGCGGCTGCGCCAAGACGACGCCGATCCAGCGGACCCTAACGCTCGACTATTAGCGAGCAACAAATTTCCCATGCTCCCGGTACAGGAGGTGCCAAAGAAGGTAAAAGTCCCCCCGCTCTTCACCACATCAAAGAACGTCGCTGCTCTCAGGGCTGAGCTTGCAGCAATCAAAATTCAACCGCTTTTCAAGCTGTGCAGTACCGGCACAAAGATCATGTGCTCGACGGAGGCTGACTACCGTGCTGTTGGTGCTCACCTGGTCATCAAGAAACATGAGTTTTACACTCACGACGTACCAGGAAACAAGCCGCTGAAGGTGATTCTGCGTGGTCTTCCGGAATGCACCCCGGAGGCAATCATTGCTGAGCTGCAAGCGGCTGCTCTGAAACCAGTGAAAGTGTTCCCGATCAGACGTCAACAACAGGGAAATCATCGAGACAAACTCTATCTGGTCCATCTGGAGAAGGGTTCCGTCACGATGGCGGACCTGTTGAAAATACGGGCACTTTTCAACGTGATTGTCGAGTGGGACCGGTATCGCCCGAGAAAGCACGACGTGACGCAGTGTGGCAACTGCCTTGTGTTTGGCCACGGAACTCGAAATTGCCACATGAAACCACGTTGCGGCAAGTGTGCCGGAGCACACACTACCATGGATTGTGCCCCAATGGATGAAGGAACACCTCCAAAGTGCGCCAACTGCGGCGCTAATCACCAGGTAACAACCGAACTTGCCCCAAGCGTGCAGAGTTTCTGGCGATCCGCAAACAGGCGTCCACTAAGTCCCGGGCTGGGCACCGCCGTCCGCCACCTCGACTGGATGAAGAAAATTTCCCGACGCTCCGGTACCAGGTGCCAAACCTACCACCGATCCCATTAAATCACCGCCAAGCAAACCACCCATCAGCTTCCGTTCATCATCGTTTCGCCGCAGCCGCCGCCACCCCCAACCCGACTCCACCTCCAGGCTGGGGCAATCCGAATCGCAATACCTCCACGCAATCACCCGTCGATGGTCAGCTCTACGACTTGGAGCAAATGGTCGAGTTCGTGCAAGAGCTCTATCGCCAACTACGTTCTTGCCGCTCCAAGGAGGAACAGCTCAAAGCCACCACATCCGTGACGATGACGTTCATCTTTAAGTATGGACCATAAACGCACCATCAACATTCTCAATTGGAATGCTTGTTCCATCCGGAACAAAACCGTGGAGCTCGGTGACTTCCTTAACAGGAAGGCCATCGACATCGCCATCGTCACCGAGACGCATCTCAAACCGGAAATCAGCATCATTATCCCAGGATACCGGATTGTGCGACTTGATCGTAGCGGCCCTAGTGGAGGAGGAGTCGCGATCGCCCTGCGCTACAACATCAACTGCCATCTGCTTCCGAGCTTTCAGCTGCAGTCCATTGAAGCCATCGGAGTCGAGATCGAAACTGCTGTCGGCCCAATCACCATCATTGCGGCCTATTGTCCCAAGCAAGCCAGTACCAACAACGGAACAACAACGGCCCTACGAAACGACATCCGTAAGCTAACTCGGAGGCAGGGGCAGTTCATCATCGCCGGCGACCTAAATGCGAAACACGAAGCCTGGGGGAACACCCGGCGGAATCGGAACGGAATAATTCTGCAGGAAGACCTAGAAGAGGGACATTACACCGTCCTGGGCCCGGATCTTCCTCACCAACATGGGGAACAACATCGCCCAGCCGATCGTACACCAGGAGCTCAGCTCGGACCACTATCCGGTGGTGGCCGAAGTTGGCTCCTCAGTCAACCGGCATCGTATCACCAGACGGAACTACCATCGCGCCAGTTGGGAGAGGTTCCGACAACACGTTGACGACAACATCGATTTCGATATGCGCCTTGAGTCGGTTGATGACATCGAACGACAGCTGCAGAGCATCGAGCAAGCGATCTCCCAGGCCCGGGAGCAACATGTACCGGTGATAGATCAGGTGAGTGACTCTGTACCCATTGATAGACCCACTAAAGATTTAATACAATTGCGAAACGCCATTCGAAGGCAATACCAGCGAACTGGTTTGCCAACGCTCAAACGTCACTGTAATCGAGTGACCAAAATGATTAAGGCCAGAATGGTGGACCTTAGAAATAATGATTTCGCGGAAAAAATTCGCTCTCTCCCAGATTGTGCTAAGTCGTTCTGGAAGATGACAAAAATTTTAAAAACTAAGCCAAGGCCCATTCCACCGTTGATCCCACTAGACGTCAATGACTCTAGGGATCGGTTGATAACACCTGCAGAGAAGGCTGATGAGATAAGTCAACACTTTGTCAGCTCCCACAATCTCGGTCAAAACATCGTCAGTCCACATGAAGCTGCCGTTAGCGCGCTTATAACTAACATCGACCAAAGTCCTAACGACTTCTCCGAAGATTTGGAGATCTCAGCTGACGAATTGTTGACTTATAACAAGACCTCAAAGAACATGAAGGCCCCAGGTTTCGACAACATCATGAACTTGGAGCTCAAGCAATTGAGCCCCCAGTTCTACAACCATCTGGCAGTGGTGTTTAACCAATGCCTCCGTCTTGGCTACTTCCCATCGTGCTGGAAGTCAGCCAAAGTCATCCCCATTCGGAAACCTGGGAAAGATCCTTCATGTTCCAGAAGCTACAGACCAATCAGCCTTCTCTCAGTCTAAACTGTTTGAGAAAGCGATCTACCGTCGGCTTCTAACATCTGCTGACGAGCTCAATATCCTGTTGGATGAGCAGTTCGGTTTCCGGCATGGTCGCTCTACAGTCCATCAACTTAATCGAGTCATGAACATCCTCAGGCGGAACAAGTCTGTTTCGAAAACATCCGCTATGGCCCTTCTCGATATCGAGAAGGCCTTCGATAATGTGTGGCATGATGGCTTGGTGTACAAGCTCAAGCGATACAATCTTCCAATCTTCCTGGTGAAGATTATTAAAAATTATCTCTCTGACAGGACATTCCGAGTTTCGTTGCATGGTGCAGTTTCCGGTAGTCAGGAGATCTCCGCCGGTGTTCCGCAGGGAAGTATATTAGGTCCACTTCTGTTCAATCTATTCACCTCGGATATACCCCCGCTCCCTGAAAATGGATCTCTGTCGTTGTTCGCCGATGATACCGCAGTCGTCCACAATGGTAGGGTAATAAGAGCGCTTGCCGCGAAACTGCAGCGAAGCCTGAATGTTCTGTCAGAATACTTCACAGAATGGAAGATTTGTATCAACGCAGCGAAAACCCAGGTCATCCTGTTTCCACATTCTAAATCTCCCAGACTTGTCCCGCCTGAGGGTTGTAAAATAAGCCTGAACAACACAACGGTGGAATGGACCAAATCAGCTGTCTATCTTGGTGTCACTCTAGACAGCAAGCTTATTTTCAGGGATCAGGTTGACAAAACTGTCACAAAATGTAATACTCTGTTGAAACTACTGTACCCATTGATCAACAGAAGGTCTACATTATCCCTTAAAAATAAGCTTGCTGTCTACAAACAAATCATACTTCCAGTCATTGAGTACGGCATGCCAGTCTTGGAGAGTTGCGCAAAAACACATCTCCTGAAACTTCAGAGAGTACAAAACAAGTTCCTCAGGATGATCCTGAACACCCCTCCGAGGACAAGAACATCTGAGGTCCACCGTCTGGCCGAGATAAAAATGCTCGACGATCGCTTTAGTGAGTCTATCAATCGGTACAGGGCACGCTGCCTAACATCGGATCACCAGATCATTCGGAATCTGGTTCCCCACCCCTTGGATTTTCAAATTGTAGTTTTAGTTGTAGATTAGGTAGGTTATCAAATTTTAAAACTAACAATGCCCCAAGGGCCAAACTGAATATTTCATGTAAAACATAAACATTTTAAACACAACAAACACAAACAATTAAACAAAGCTGAAGAGCCCAATGGGCTGAAACACTTAAGATGGTAAATTAGAATATAAGACAAACAATGAAAATAAAGATCAATTTTACTACTATACTAGAATGAATTTAACGAAAAAAACACGACAACTTCCACCGCGAATATTGTGTTTGCCGCATATACCCTTCTAGAAAACCGAGCTGACAAATTAACACCACACGCAGCACCAAGTTTTCGGCTTCACGAATGTTGTTCGTGCGTGCTTAAGTCCTGTGGTTTTTTTCACCGTTTATAAATCAACTTTCTCCATCTGTCACATGAAGCTTTTCGATGCACACTAGTTCGATTTTACCTCTGCTTCGGAACATTTCGAACGTTGTTGATGTTGATGAATATCAAAATACTGATAATGAATTCCGGAAATTTAGAAATATCGACTTTACGATAAAATCAATCGTATGTAAAATTGACTATATTGTTAATAACGATAAGATGACAATAAAAGTTATTGTTTCCACAATTGAATCTAATGTAAATTGCGACATCGACAATAGAATCAGGGGGTTGTTATGGTAACAAATTTGAGTCAATTACTTTTGATTTTGTTTCACATTTGTTGAAAATTCTAGCATATAGGATGAATAGAAGATCTATTGTGATGACAATATTCATTTTTCATTTACCTGATCCACGAACAATAAGATTCATGGTCGGCAATAGATTTAAATGTTACTTAATATTATTTTATTGTAATTGTATTGTTATTTTTATCCGGGTATATCTTACATACAACATATGAATTGGAATATGCGGCAAATGGTTTTTCATTATGCGGTCTTCTTCTTGATTCTTTTAGGATCGAGTTTTTTTTTGTGTTCTTCCAGTTTATTCAAATAGAAATATTGGCAACGGTGCTTCCACTCCATATCTAGACAAAATCGTCAAAAGGTCGAAAGTAACATTTGTAAACAATGACTTAAAACGAAAATTTCCTGGAAATGACAGGTAGCTAACATCTACATCCACTACCGACGGGAAGGTTATAACGCCGTTCATCTATTCCTGGTGCTATTTTATTCGTGGGAGCAAGCAGATCCCAGAAAAATACGCAAGAAGTCATTGTTTACAAATGTTACTTTCGACCTTTTGACTATTTTGTCTAGATATACAGATGCGCTCGTCCTGTGTTACCAGAATGCCTATACCAGATCAAGTTGTCAGTATTAAATTTTATGCACTTCTTGTTTTTCCTTCGTCTACATTGTACCGTTAATTCAAGCAAGGGGGTTCGTTTCCATACTCGTTATTATTAATGATATCACACTAATTTTTACTAAAATAGAGCGCTGCATTACTTCCTTTAGCTTCGAACATTTCCATCACTAATCAATCATTATTGGTCCAGCTCCAGCCCAACTCTATTCACCACATCAATCAATTACAATACTTGTCGCAGCAGTATGCGTATCACGTTCTCTGCCGATGTTGTTTACACACGCTTCAGCCCTCGCTTCCCGTGCCATCCGGCTAGACAGGCTCTGTTCCTCACCTGACCGGTTCCATGATCGCTCGTCGGCACGAACACATGAGTCCTGTTTAACTTTCTTCTTCCAAATCAATTCTACGGCCTTCCTGCTGCCCATCATTCCACCATCCACCATCCAGTGCTATCGAGCGCACTCAGCAACCACGACGACGGCCTTGGTAGGAAGGAACACGAACACGATTCAGTCCGATCACGACTGTCAACCGGTTCGGAACTGTATTTAGAGGCTCTTTTCAAAGGGACGCTAGCGCCACGTGTTTTGTGGAAAAGTACTGCTTTCGTGCCATTCCGTAGATTATAAGACTTTTTCTTTACGATATTCGTTAAGAGTGATATTTAGGAACGTAGTGCTATAAGGTAAAGTGCCAATTATTGAAGGTATTTTGTGTTTTTTTTGAGAAAAATATAACTTGCGTGGGTGTAAGGATTGCCTTGAAACCGTTAAAATCCGTTCTGTTATAACGTAAGGTAAGTCACACTTGAAATCCAGGTATACAAACTCAAAGGATATTTGGATGAATAACCCAAGTTTCCAGAATTTCAATTCGATAGTGCAACGCCGCAATAAACTTGATTAGCTAGTTCTATCACATTGTAATAAATTCATCTCTCCATGTTACACTTTTACATCTCACGCGCACTATTCCTCCGACTGGTGGTATGCGTGAAGTGCATTGCTGTTAATGGTATTCGTGGTTTGTTTACAAACTTTTTGTGTGTATTCAGTAAGCACTTACAAATACCAGTAACATTTGTTTACTATTTTTTTTACTACGAATGAAACGATACACCGGCACGCACCTGTTGCGTCGTTTGTTGATGTTTACGCTTGAGGCAGCTGATTATACCAAGCGGCCTTTTAATTTCAAAGGTCATCACACTGTCGTTAATGTTTTTGTTTTGCTTATAGGCAGGAACGATTAAAACCATGCCGGCTACTTTAGTGTTGGAAGATGGGACGGTTGTGCATGGCGAGAGTTTCGGAGCGGAAGTGGATTCCGACGGAGAGGTGGTGTTCCAGACGGGAATGGTCGGTTATCCGGAATCGATGACCGATCCGTCCTACCATGAGCAGATTCTGGTCCTGACCTATCCGCTGATCGGCAACTATGGAATCCCGGACGAGGAACTGGATGAGCGTGGGTTGATGCTGCACTTTGAGTCGAACAATAAGATTTGGACGTCCGGATTGGTGGTGGGCGAAGTTTGTGAGACTCCGTCTCATTGGAAGAGCAAGCTGACGCTGTCGCAGTGGATGGCGAAGCACCGAGTACCGGGCATCAGTGGTGTTGACACGCGAGCGCTGACTAAGAAGATTCGGGAGAATGGAACGATGTTGGGTGAGTGTGGGGATTTCTATAGATGAATGTGGGCAAACATATTTTCTTCATTATTTCGAGGCTGTATAGGTTTTATGACGTTCGTTTGAACAGAATAAATTGTTTATAACAAGTTAGTTCCAAAATCTGGTACCGAAATGGACTTAACTATTCTACACACCAAGTAATCTTAACTGATTCCAGCAATGGTTTTTGCTGAAAACAGACAGCAAAACTTTTGTTGCTGATATACCAGCATATTTTAAAACAAATAACTGAAAATCAGCATCGATATTTACTGACTATCCTTCAGCATTCACTTTTATGCTGTTAACCAGCATTCATTTTGACATTTTGTGGAATCCACTATTATTTACCGACAATCAGCAAATATTTTTTTACTGATTGTAAAGCAGTAACTAATAATCACTGAAGACCAGTAAACTATTTTGTCTGTCAACTTCAAAGTTACAACAATATTATTAGGCGGTCTGCATGCCTAGATTTTTAATGATCTTGATTTTTAATGCGGAAGTACAAACGGTTGTGAAGCTTTGCGCATCGAGGAAAATCTTGATTTGGAAGAAGGGTTTCGTAAGTATACATGATTTATTCATTTAATTTGTGGTTTGGAGGCAAAATGGCTAATCTAAAATAAATAAAAAGTTTAGTTTAATAAGTGATAGTAAACGTGTGTTTTTATTACTAAATCAAAAAGGAAACACAACATTTACTGTGCTGTGTTTTCAGCAAAAATGTAAATTGCCGAAAAATACAGCAAAATTATTTGTTTTGATCTGCTACTGGTTTATCCAGCAAAATGCAAGCATTTTGCTGAAGGCTCAGCATAAGAGCTGTCAATTTTTTGAATATCAGTTTTGCTGGTTGATCAGCAATCTTAGTTTTGCTGTATACATTGCTGAAACTACAGCACAAAAACGTTCCGCAAAACTTTGCCGTTTTCCAGCAATACAAATTTGGTGTGTAGGAACTACAATAGGGCGAATCTAATAATAAGAGATTCTCTCCTGTCTTGGTCTCTTTCATTTAATACAGTGCCATTATAAAATTTTCGAGGGATGCTCAAGTACAGATCGAAACACAACAGTGCTGGCTAGCATACTCTACAAATAATAGAATGAAAGGGGAACGAAAATGAATGAAAGAGAAAGTAATCAAATAGAATCTCTCAAGGTTAGATTCGTCCTAATGTCCTTAGTATTGTTAGTTAAAATTACTGAAAATATCTAACATGTTTCTATTCGTTTTTTCGAGTATTTTGTATTGTTTGTATTGTTGTATTGTGTTCCTATCGGAACTTTAAACTGTTATATATTGTTAATATAATAGTCAATCACATAGTCAATCACAATGAAATTGCCAAACTTCGAATAAATAAACAAATCGACATGGAGTTTTCAAAAAGGCCAATATCGCAAACGTAACCAATGGCTTCTTCCGCAAATTTCTCGAATTACCATGATGAATGTACAGAAGAGGAGTTCCCTTTCACAATAGAAGTGGTAGTTCACTTGAGCGATTTTGCGTTTTCAAGAAATTTGCGGAAGAAGTTATTGTTCACGTTTGCGACATTGGCCATTGTAAAATCTCCATGTCGAAATAAATAAATAAATAAAGTAAATTTTTCAAATGTGCTCGACTATTTAATTGAAAATAACTAAAACACTTTCTCCTTATGGAATACCTATTTCTTTGAAAGGTGCATGTTTTTTCCGACTTTTTTTCCAAAGGAAGAAAGCTTGATGTGTTAATAATAGTTCGTTATTCTAGGAGTGCAATTTTAATTTACTTTTTTTTTAAGTGTTAAAGCCCTCTTCAGCTTTGTATAAGTGTTGATGTATTTGGTGCGTTTTGTGTTTTAAATTAATTTTCAGGTGAGCCTTTGGGACATTGTTAGTTAAATGTTGATAACCTACTTAACCTACAACTACAACTACGTAATTACGTAATAAAGGTATAGCACATCATCAGTCAAAGTTTACTAAATAGTAAGGTGATCATTACTACTTATCTACATTCCTCCTCAAGGAAGATGCGCCACGCGGCGCATTGTGGTCGACGTTAGAAAGGCCCCAATTACGGAAACAGACCGGTATACGGAACTATTCTCGTTACCACAGCTTTGGACTGGCATCTAAGTCGTCTCCCTGAGTACTGTCGGGCGACACTGATCGGAAACGGCGCGTTTTTAGCCTGGCAGGCCTTCAGTATGTTCGACTCTCCGCTGACCTGCTGGGTCCGCTGATCTGGCTCTGAACGCGGTGTCCCTATGAAGGGCCGTGCCACTCTTCGCATGGCCTCCATGCTTGCATAAATAACCATGGGATCACTATGGCGACTACTTCACATGAGACTGGATAGCGGCTGAAGGACGACCCAACAGCATGAAGTCAAGAGCTCAAAATGAAACGCGTCAGCAAGAGATGGTAAGCCTGTTCACAAGGAGATGTCTAGTCAGATCCACGCCTAGCAGGAAGGAGGAGTCCAGCGGCAGCCTCGGAAGCAGTGGCCTCTGGGAAACCTGGAGAGGCTTAAATGGGCCTGGGCTCATCCGGGCTATGGAGCAATGAAAGCAAAATACGTTTCCAGTGATAGTAGTCTCAGAACAGCTGAATGTTATAATCGAGTTTACGTCGACTCGTAACAATATCAGCAATGAACTGTAGAAGCTTCGTAGGTCCGTTGTTCAGACTGCATACCGAGAGAGAGAAGAAATGAAAGACGAGTCTATGCGACCAAAGTGCCAGGTAAATGACAAGGCCAGTGGCAGCGGAAAAGGTCAGGGAGTTTGCCTGTAAACACAAGTCGCCCGGGGATACTGCACCCGGTGCTTCCAAGCAGCGACTGGTGTCAGGTGGCCCCCACGGGCCCAAAGTTATTCTCGAACGTGGTGTCGGGGTCGGGGGGTCCAACCTCATGCCCTACGGGCGTAAAAAGAGAGGCCCCGGTGCCAAATAATCAGTTCTGGAAGTCTCAGGCATAGAGGGTGGTGAACGGGGGCCACCCCAGTAACAAACGGGACCACAATAGGTGCGACCGTGAACCGCAATGAGGCCTTCATCGTGAAGATCGAAGAGTCTAAGTACTCCGAGGTCTTCAAAGCGATGCTAAGCTCGTGGATCCTCGCGCCGATAATCGGAGTATCCGTCGTACCAGAACTGGCGAAATTATCCTAAAGCTTAGGAAGGATACGAAGCTGAAGGTCCCAGCCCATAATAAGCTGGCCAAAGAAACTGAGAGTGGAGGTACGTGACTCTCCAGTGTTTAACATAAGACGAAAGGGTGCACTTGGGACCCATGTAGCCACGATACGGCTGGCAGTAGCCACCGCGTATTCGGCCCTAAAAGTGGTGAAACTCAAGATGGGGCGGTATGTTTGCCCACTGAGTTCGCACCAGCCGACAAAGGCATGCTTCAAGTATCTCGAGAGTAGGCGTATGTTGTGGGAGTGTAAGGCCCCCGATAGGAGCGGTTTTTTTGCAGAAGTAAAAGGCCATTAGGTTCGGGACTGTAAGGAGTTCCCCAAATGTATGATGTGACCTGGAAAAACAGACGACAAGCTATTGCCAACTCGCTCCAACGTTTCCGGGTTCCTGGGTACCTGTACAGGATTCTGGGCAGCTAAAACCTCAATCGTCTCATAATGGTAAGCGGTTTTATCATCGAAATGATGCAAAATCATCCCGCTTTTACCATTCTGTAGTGGGGAATATGGTGTTGTGAACTGCGGAATAATTCCTCTGCCTCGTAAAACTCTCGCAACAACTTGATTAATGTACTCCGGTACTCCTCTTCGCCATCCGATATGATGATGAGGTTTTTTCCCGCTGGCCGCTGCTTCACTCTTGTTCTTTAACATAGCCATGAAATAACAATTTCCCGAGAGTACTCCATCGGTTCGCATAAATTCTTCATGTGTATCAGGTCTAGGGTTTCTCCCCAAGTAACAATTTAAGTTTTATTCCAGCCATACTGCACTCCTCCCGGCTTTGTTGATAAAACTACATTCAAAACTGTTTTGTCTACCAACACCTCCTCCATGCTTCTTTAAAGCCAAAATTTGTACAAAGTGGCCCACTCTATGGACGGTTGTTAATAAAACCTTTATAAGACCATAAACATTTTGAATATGTTCTAGTGAACGATGTTTTTTTGAACTCCTGCATGTTCCCAGCTGCCGTACCAGTCTTCTTGAAGACCCTCTTCACGATTGCCCAGTAACGTTCGATGGGTCGAAGCTGAGGGCAATTTGGTGGATTGATATTTTTCTCAACAAAATCTATACCCTTTTCCGCAAGCCAATTGAGAGTGGTTTTGGTATAGTGAGCCGACGCTAAATCCGGCCAAAACAGTGGAGGTGTACTATGCTTCTTATATAAAGGCAACAATCTCTTCTGGAGACACTCAGATCGATAGATTTCCGCATTTATAGTTCCGGTAGTGTAAAAAATGGTTGACTTCAAACCACAGGAACATATTGCTTGCCATACCAGTACCTTTCGACCGAATTTCTCCACTTGAATCGACCTGTCCGCATCGCTCACATCCTCCCCAACGACGGCAGTAAAGTATTGTGGACCTGGAAGGGTTTTTGAGTCCTCCTTTACATAGGTCTCATCGTCCATCAAAACGCATGCATCCGGACGCTGCAAAAGACGCGAATACAATTTCCGGGCCCTTGTTGCTGCTCCCTTCTTCTGTGTTGCACTTTGTTTCGAGATTTTCTGCTTCTTGTAGGTCTTCAGGTGGTTTCGCCTCTTGATACGCTGGATCATTGCGACACTCGTTTCTGCTTTTTTGGCCAAATCACGTATTGACATTGATTTGTTCTTCATGATTAGAGATACCACTTTCTGCTCCAGTTTCGGGTTGGAAGAACCGAGTTTTCTGCCTCTTCCTGGAAGCTCATCATTGGCGTAACTACTGGGGGTGCCTAGGGGGCCCCCTCCAGAATTCTGCAGCCCCCCCCCCCCAGGATTTTTCCCTAATATATTTCTAATTTGAAATGAAACACCATACATAATCTCTACAGAATTGTAGGGTTTTTTTCCCAGTGTAAGTTGTTTTTGTACTTTGCTTCTTTCAGAAATAGTTACTCGTTCAAACTAACTAGTAAAGTACGCATACTCTCTTCCCACACTTTTCACTTACCACACTGTACCTTATAGGATGAGAAGTTGGTAACTTTATCAAGAAAGTTAACGATAATTAAATCCCTGAGAATTCCGATATATCAACATTACATCCACTTCTCTCAGTAGGTTTTTGATGAAATAGTCATCGGAATTCCCCTTAAAAAATTTTGAACTCTTTTTAGAAATTTGGCTCGATATAACTTATAAATTTTCATTGTGTTTTTAATAAAATTACACTTTTAAACAACCTTGGTTGATGATTTCCGCACAGGACATTGAAAAAGTTATTTCATAAATTGAATTCCACAGAATGTTTGAAAAATATCCACATTGTGGAAACTGAAAAAAATCTCTGAATTTTCAAACTACTGTTTATTTTTTATTCAGTGAAAGAGTTAGTTTAATTAGAGAAGTAACATTGCTAATTTAAGAAATGATTGCATTTTAATGTTATGTAACAATTGATTTACAGAATTCTGTACAATCTGGACAAATGAGCAAAAGTAAATATGAAAAGTTAAAAGATAGGTAGGTATATCTTAATACTTCAGATATTTTAATTTTTTCAAGAAAATATAGTCGTGGAACCAGGTTTTTAAATTTTTCTTTTAGTTGATTTTGATAGTTATTTGAAGAAAAATTGAAACCCCTGACCGCGGTTTATTAGGGACACCATGCCACAGGTATTTTCAGACTTTTCCGCAAGGAGCAACTTTAAGCTAATAGTTGCATATCAAAACTGCATATCAATCTTCTTAACTTTTCGCTTAACTTCTCAGCCAAGAGACCCATAAAAACATGACTGAGAAGTACTATGATGCAGAACCGATTTTCAAATCTGGCTTATTTAAGTATTGGAAACGGAGTTGTGAAGGAATCAGTATCAACTGGCACAATTTTGAAGATTTAAAACGGGTTATCCAAAACAGTCAAAATTTTGATATAAATTTAAAATGTTCATTGACTCAATGTTGTTCTTTGACGTTTTAAGATTTTTAGTTGAAACTTGACTCTATATAGATTCAGGACTATTCTCCACCTCGGATGAGTTGAGACGTCTCAAGAGAATCGAGTAAGGTGACTACAGTAACCTCGTGTGAGTCCATTCTCCATGTGATCCACACGGAATAATACGAGGTATATATTCACCTCATTCGATTCCGGCATCTTGACGCACTAGGGTGCAGAATAGACCTAATTATTCGATTAAACCTGTTTTGATTTATCTATTAGAATACCCTGTCCCCAACAATTACGCTACTTTCGTCGCTCTTTTCAATATTCTTGTAAACGAAAAAAAAATCATCCGCACAGGCCCCCTCCAGACTAATTGTCTTGCTCCGCCAATGTAGCTCTTCCAAAGAATAGTGTTCCCCAAACTTATTAATGATGGTTTTAACACTCGCATGATGAATTCCAAACAGCTTCGCCAATTTTCGCATAGTAATACCCTTCTCACTTATCCATGTGTCCAGAACCTTAATTTTCACTTCCTTTTCAATACGCGACATTTTGAAAACGCAGAATTTGAACCGCACAAACAAGTAAACAAAAGAAAGCTGACAGTCGAACGCACAGCATGCAGTGTTCAGAGCATAAAAACCATCACAAATACATGCGTACAACGCAAATGTAAGTGAATAGCTTATATTCGATACACTCCTTATAGCGTATAATGCTCCAAATCATAAGCGCGTTTAAATTTATGATGAACATTGGCATGATAAGAGCCCAATATGATTGCGCCTCGGACATTATGCGAGTTAGCAATAACAAATACAAATATAAAACAAATATAACAAATAAATTTATCATGAATTAATGGAAAATTGATGGAAATCAAAAAGGTAATCTAACAAAATACAGTAATCGATCATCGATCTACAATTCATTTGCGATACATAGAAAATTTAATGCATTTATGTTTCCACAGATCGATTATTTCTTATATTTCAATATGGTGATCGGAAAAAATCACATTTTTACCAAAATGCCAATTTATCTTCACAATGACTACTATAAAACTATTTGGTCATACATACTCTAATTGTTATGTTTCCTATTCTCCGTGTGTGGAGTAACGATTATGATGTAGAAGGAGATGTTTGCTCATCGCCATGAGGCACCAAGTGTGGACAGTAATATTTGCTAGAATGAAAGATATGAAGAGAAAGTGTTGAAAGTTCCATCAGTGTACGGTAAATTGGAAATAGATCAGAAGTAATGAAATTTGAGCGAAAGGCATGGGTAAAGTAGTACTCAAACCAAGGACGTTACCTTTACCTAACATCCCACTGCAGGTTAGGTCGAGGCACAGACTGTTCTATTTCCAATCTACCGTACACTGACGGAACTTTCAACACTTTCTCTTCATATCTTTCATTCTAGTAAATATTACTGTCCACTCTTGGTGCCTCATGGCGATGAGCTAACATCTCCTTCTATTTGGTCATGTTTTTTGCTTTTTTAAAACCACATTAAACCTATCATGAGTTTTCATTTGTTCCTCATAGATGACGTTTCGTTTAGAGCATCTGCCGGAAACAAGAACAATCAGTCAATCCAATTTTAAAACGTAGGTGGCAGTGCATTCACAATGAATAGCTTCCGTAGTTGTACACAGCGTTGCACTCCATTAGAGTGAAACTGAAGGGAGCCCTTTCTCCATATGATTTATAGGTTGGGTTAACTATCACTTCACGATTTTTGAGACTAAAAATCACATACAAAACAAAACAAACAGCGCTCGAATCGCTAACCAATGGATGCTTCAGAAAAGCAAACGATTCTTGAAAATTTCACGCCTGAAGTTTTAATAGTACTTGAGATGTGTGCTCAGAAATCTTCGAAGTAATATAAGTAATTGATCCCGTATAGTCCTTAGTATAGTACCTGTTTTAGTACTGTATTTGACAGTTCGTTCAACGCAATGAAATTTATACAGGTGGCGAAGAGCACCGGTGTTTGTCGGTATTAGTAACGAAAAATGTGTAAACAATCCATGATTTCTGGTAGTGACCTAGGACAGGACCTGCCAGCTGTTAGTGCAAAAACAAGACCATTTACCTGTCAAAAAAGACCGTTTTTCATTGGTCGCTTTGACAACCGCCTCCGTCGGGTTATGTTACAAGCAGGCAGTGGCAGTTTGTTGTTGGTTTGGCGGTGTTGCTAGTAGTCACTGTTTTTTCACTTTTTTCGTTTGTGACAACTCACACCAAATTTTTATTGCTGGAAAACAGCAAAGTTTTGCTGATTTTTTTTGTGCTGTAATTTCAGCAATACATACAGCAAAACCAAGATTGCTGATCAACCAGCAAAACTGATATTCAAAAAAAAAATTACAGCTCTTATACTGAGCCTTTCTCCCCACAGCAGAATTTGCAGCGTAAGCATCAATGAAATTTAATAAAACCTTAAAATTAACGTTTAGTTTGATGCAGCTTCATTTCCCGAACGACAAAAGAAAGTTTTTTAGTTACTTTATTTTCAATAGGATTACTCTGTAAACATATCTGGCAACATTGGAGCGACCCCTGTATCAAAGCAATCATAAATTTATAAAGAGGTCATCTCTCCTGAGCTGACAGGTCCTGTCCTAGGTAGTGACATAAAACTCCAAAAACAAGCGAATGATAACAAAGCAAGTAAAGTTGTTTTCCGCATCCTTTTAGTGCACAAAAAGGCATTTTTCAGCCGAAACCTCTAAAAACTATACCAATTACCGAAAATAAACATTCCATCTTGTGATTTGCTGCTGTTGTAAATTGTTGTTTTTGGAGATCTACGTCACGCATGTTTACAAAAAAACAGGCTGTGCATCATCTCACGAACACAATTACAGTATTTTGCATTACACTAATACAACTTAACCACTTCTTCTCCACCTGTATAGATCTCATTGCGTACAACGCTGTACGTTGTTTGCCTGTCCCAGGCATTACCACTACCACTACGAACAATGGCTACTCACTTTTGAGTAGCCATACTTTTGACAGATTTGAGTCAAACTCACTCAATTTTGGGTTGTTTGGAAATAGCATGTAGGGTAGGGAACGGCTTAAGCACTCAAGACTCTATTCCAGCACGGGTAAACGTTAACCTATAACGCCCATTTTTTGCAATATGGTGCTTCACTACATGGAGAACCATACTGCAAAAATGAGCGCTGTAGGCTAACGTTTACCCCGCGCTTGGAATAGGGTCTTGGGTGCTTAAGCCGTTCCCTACCCTATTTGGGACCAATGGGGTTGCCAGTAGTGAGCCAATTTCCAACCGCTAGTTTCCTAAATTGAAAAACGAACCTTCTGTTTTACAGAAACCATGTCTTTTAGATTGTAGAAACTGTAACGAACTTTTGAATTAGATTTTTGGTTATTCCTCTTAATTCAGATTTTTTAAACTTTAGCTCTTATTAGTCACAGCATTGAAGGACTCTCTGTTATTCGTAATCAAGATAATAATAACTATATTAATATAGTTTACTTTTATGGGACGAATGACCAAAAGGTTAAAGTCAAAAAACAAAAATCTTCAGTTTACAGTAACGACTTTCCTATCATTAAAAAACCCTGTCTTTTCCTGAACTTCCTTGACCTGATCAAAAGTTTTTGTAACAAAAAGGCTGCCGTTTAAATAAACTACAGCTACAATTACAATTACAAATTCTTTAAAAACATCTCTTTCTTCTTCCCAACAGGAAAAATCGTCCAAGGTCATGTTGCCAATGCCGCCGGCATTGTTTTCCGCAACCAGAACCTACGCAATCTGGTTGCGGAAGTTTCGCTGGCCAAGTCGGTCACCTACAACGAGGGTGGATCGCCTCGCATCTGTGCCATCGATTGTGGCCTCAAGTTGAATCAAGTTCGGTGTTTCGTCAATCGTGGAGCTCGCGTTGACGTTGTTCCGTGGAATGCCAAGCTTGATCCGGCGAACTACGATGGTTTGTTTTTGAGCAACGGTCCGGGAGATCCGTTGATGTGTAAGGATACCGTTGCAAACATCCGGCAGCTGCTGGCGGAGGGATCGACGGTGAAACCAATCTTCGGAATATGTCTTGGGCATCAGCTGTTGTCTTCGGCGGCGGGTTGTAAGACGTACAAGATGAAGTACGGTAACCGTGGTCACAACCTACCGTGTATGCACAAAGGAACTAAGCGGTGTTTCATGACATCGCAAAATCACGGGTTTGCAGTGGATTCCTCACGCTTACCTAGTGGGTGGGAGGAGTTGTTTACCAACCTGAACGATCACACTAACGAAGGAATCGTGCACAATAGTAAACCGTATTTCTGTGTTCAGTTTCATCCGGAGCATACAGCAGGCCCGGAAGACTTGGAAATTTTGTTTGATGTATTTTTAGACACAGTGAATGAGTTTAAGGCCACTGGAACGGGCAAGGTGACTGTAAAAGAACGGCTGAATGAGGCTTTAGCGTACCGACCCCAACGTGAAATCGACACAAGTCGTCCGAAGAAGGTGTTGATTTTGGGATCGGGAGGCCTATCGATTGGACAAGCCGGGGAGTTCGACTACTCGGGATCGCAAGCGATCAAAGCATTGAAAGAGGAACGAATCCAAACGGTGTTGATCAATCCCAACATTGCAACCGTGCAGACCTCGAAGGGTTTGGCGGATAAAGTTTACTTTTTACCGTTGACACCGAACTATGTGGAGCAGGTCATCAAAGCTGAAAGGCCAGGTGGAGTACTGCTCACTTTTGGAGGACAAACAGCGTTGAATTGTGGCATTGAACTGCAAAGGGCGGGCATTTTTGACAAGTACAATGTAAAAATTATGGGAACCCCGATCAAATCGATCATTGAGACTGAAGATCGGAAGATCTTCGCGGAGCGAGTAGCTGAGATAGGAGAAAAGGTTGCTCCATCGGATGCAGTTTACTCGGTTCAAGAAGCACTCGTGGCGGCAGAAAAAATCGGTTATCCGGTAATGGCCAGAGCAGCATTCGCTCTTGGTGGTCTTGGGTCAGGGTTTGCCAACAATCGAGAAGAATTGAAGGTGCTCGCTCAGCAAGCTCTCGCGCACTCGACTCAGCTGATTATTGACAAATCGCTTAAAGGATGGAAGGAAGTCGAATACGAAGTGGTTCGCGATGCGTACGACAATTGCATCACCGTGTGTAACATGGAGAACGTCGATCCATTGGGAATTCATACTGGCGAGAGTATCGTAGTGGCACCTTCACAAACACTTTCCAACCGCGAATACAACATGCTCCGCACCACGGCAATCAAGGTTATCCGGCATTTCGGAGTCGTTGGTGAGTGTAACATCCAGTACGCTTTGAATCCCTTTTCCGAAGAGTATTACATAATCGAGGTGAATGCTCGGCTATCCAGAAGCTCTGCGCTCGCTAGTAAAGCAACAGGGTATCCTCTGGCTTACGTAGCAGCAAAGCTTGCGCTGGCAATTCCGCTTCCGGAGATCAAGAATTCAGTAACCGGAGTAACGACGGCATGCTTCGAACCTAGCTTGGATTACTGCGTGGTGAAGATGCCTCGCTGGGATCTTTCAAAGTTTGCCAGAGTCAGCAAACATATTGGTAGCTCGATGAAGAGTGTCGGTGAAGTGATGGCAATTGGGCGGAAGTTTGAAGAAGCTTTTCAAAAAGCTCTCCGAATGGTAGACAGCGTCAATGGCTTCGATCCGTACTTGAAAGAGGTAAATGAGCAGGAATTGAAGCAACCGACAGATAAACGTATGTTTGTCCTAGCTGCAGCTTTAAGAAAGGGTTACTCGGTGGATGATGTGTACGAGCTGACGCAGATCGATCGATGGTTCTTGGTGAAAATGAAGAACATCATCGATTTTGGTCAGAAGTTGGAGGAATCGTCCGTACTTCCGGAGAAAGAAATATTGCTACAAGCGAAGCAGATCGGTTTCTCGGACAAGCAGATAGCCGAATTGATAAAGAGTACGGAGTTGGCTGTCCGCATGCAACGAAAGGAGACGGGAGTCTTGCCGTATGTGAAGCAGATTGATACGGTAGCTGGAGAGTGGCCAGCGTCTACCAATTACCTCTACATGACGTACAACGCAACCGAACACGATATCGACTTTCCGGGTCAGTACACGATGGTGATTGGATCTGGAGTTTACCGGATTGGAAGTTCGGTTGAGTTTGATTGGTGTGCAGTTGGTTGTTTACGTGAATTGAGAAACCTCGGCCGGAAGACAATCATGGTTAACTACAATCCAGAGACGGTCAGTACCGATTACGACATGTGCGATCGTTTGTACTTTGAAGAGATTTCCTTCGAAGTGGTCATGGACATATACGATGTGGAACAACCGGAAGGTATCATCCTTTCCATGGGCGGTCAACTGCCGAACAATATTGCTATGGATCTCCACCGTCAACAGGCAAGAATTCTGGGAACGTCTCCGGAATCCGTCGATGGAGCAGAAAATCGATTTAAGTTCTCCCGTATGTTGGACAGGAAAGGCATCCTGCAGCCCCGATGGAAGGAACTAACGAATCTTCAATCAGCGATTGAGTTCTGCGAAGAAGTGGGTTATCCTTGTTTGGTGCGGCCGTCATACGTCCTTTCTGGAGCAGCAATGAATGTTGCCTACTCCAATCAAGACCTGGAGACGTACCTCAAGCACGCTTCTGACGTGAGCAAAGAACATCCTGTGGTGATTTCTAAGTTCTTGATTGAAGCAAAGGAGATTGACGTTGATGCTGTTGCCGCTGATGGTGAGATTCTGTGCATGGCTGTTTCGGAACATGTGGAAAACGCGGGTGTTCATTCGGGAGATGCCACGCTGATGACACCCCCGCAAGACATCAATGCGGAAACGTTGGAACGGATCAAGCAGATCACACGGGACATTGCAGCCCTGCTGGATGTTAGCGGTCCATTCAACATGCAACTGATTGCGAAGAACAATGAACTGAAGGTGATCGAGTGTAACGTGCGGGTGTCCCGTTCGTTTCCATTCGTTTCCAAGACGTTGAACCATGACTTCGTCGCGATGGCCACGAGGGTGATTGTCGGGCTGAGTGTGGAGCCGGTCGATGTGCTGCATGGATGTGGAAAAGTGGGCGTTAAAGTTCCGCAGTTTAGCTTTTCCCGGCTGGCGGGGGCCGATGTGATGTTGGGTGTGGAGATGGCATCCACCGGAGAGGTGGCATGCTTCGGTGATAACCAGTACGAGGCGTATCTAAAGGCGATGATGTCGACTGGATTTCAAATTCCGAAGCGAGCGATTCTGCTGAGTATTGGAAGCTTTAAGGTAGGGAATGGAGTTGAGTTGGTTTGATCAGAGGAATCGTTCTATCGTTATTTTTTTCAATATATTTTCAGCACAAAATGGAGCTGCTGCCGAGTATTCGTATACTGCATAAGATGGGCTACAAACTTTATGCATCGATGGGAACGGGCGATTTCTACACTGAGCATGGAGTTGATGTAAGTACTGCTTTATTTGTTATTTTGTAGTGCAAGATGGATGGGTTTGAAGTTCGTTTGAATTATTCAGTGCCATTCCAAAGAGAGTTTTAGCGCTAATCTGTAGAAAGATTTTATTTGCTGGAGTAATTAAATACTCAAGATCTTAAGGAAATTTGAACATATTTTCACGAGAGTTTAGGAGTTGCTAGTCCTCGGGGAATGTTCAGAATCATCCTCAGAAGATTATTTTGAATGATCTGTAGATTCAATATCCGGAATGATAATTTGCTTATGGATAGCAAGCCTATTTCTAAGGGATAGGAAGGGCCTTCTGTCGATGAGGGTATAGAGATCTCTTGAGGATGGAGCACCTTGTGGATATTTTGTCTAAGTGGGGTCTAAAAAGCAATTTGCTATCAAGGGTGAGAGCGAGATATATGACTTCACTTGACCATTCGATGTGTGTTACTGAGGTGGACTTTTACATTACCAAGCGGAACAAGCCGATATGATTTTGTGTGTGGAAACAGAATGGTCTGTGTTTTTACTACATTGATACAAACCTTCCAGCTGATGAAGTAGTCGGACAGAACATCCAGGCCTTCCTGGATTTTACGTGTCAGAGCTCGAATCACTCGACCCCATCTGCGAACATAGACATAATACCACCACCCGGTAGGGGAAGAGCATCTGACGTGAATATCTTGAACAAGATGGGACCTAGTAGGCACCCCTGTTGTACCCCAGCGTCAATTTTGAACGCATCGGAATGGGAACCACTCAGGAAGACCTGGAATCGCCTATCCGCTAAGTAGATTTTGATGATTTTACGAAGATTTTCGACATTGTCGAACGCCTGTCGAATCGGGACCATCAACTAAACGTGAAGCTTCCTCAGCTAAACATCCCAGTTTTCAAAGGTGAGCGGAAGAAATGGCACTCATTCAAAGATTTGTTCGTCAGCTCCATCCACAGCAGGATGAACTTGAAAGACTCACTGAAAATGCAGTACTTGCTTTCCTATCTGACGGCGAGGCGAAAAAGATGGTCACTTCGTTCCCCATCAGCGATGCCAACTATCAGGAGGCTTGGGAAACACTTGAACCACATTAAAACAAGAAAAAATACACAGTGTTTGCCCTTGTCCGGGAGTTCATAGACCAACCAGCAACATCAAGCGCAAGTGGCCTGAAGAAGTTGGTTTCCACATTCGACGACGTCATTCGTCAACTCAAGGCTCTCGAAACGAATATGAATAGAGGGATCCTTTGGCTCATCCACCTACTGCTGGAAAAGGTAGACAAGGAGACTAGGTCCTTGTGGGCGCAGAAAATCCTTGACGTCGACAGTCCAACCTTTGCTGACTTTCTGGAGTTTCTGCAGAAGCGCTGTGACGCACTTGAAACGTGCACGGCGTTCATAAAGCGACCGACTCAAGGGGATACTGTGAAGAAGGAGTACACGAAGTCGCAATTTGGAGAGAATGTTAAAGCATTCCATACCAACACATCATCATCAACGTGTGCAAAATGTTCGAAGGATCATCCGGTCTATTACTGTGAGGAGTTCAAGGCAATGGATACAACGGGCCGCAGGGAGTTGGCACAAACAGCAAAACTGTGCTTTAATTGCTTACGTCCTTATCATTCAGCGAAGAAGTGCCACTCGAAATCGGTATGTCGTTCTGCAGACTGCAAGCAGCGTCATCACACTCTACTGTGCACACAGGGAACGAAGCGAACGGAGAAAAAATCAACTCGGGAAGGCCAGGAAACCAGTTCCGAATCAGTCGTGGAGTCCGTGAACGTCAACTCGACACAATCGCTGGGAGGAAAATGTGAAGTTACGCTGCTGCCCACAGTGGTGGCACGTGTCAAAGGGAGTGACGGTAAGCTGCATGAGGTGAGAATTTTAATCGACTGTGGTTCGCAGGTGTCGCTCATAACGGAGGCGTGCGTAAAGCGTCTTGGGTTGAGGCGTAGCAACGCTACACTAGAGGTCACTGAAGTCAACGCCGAGGTTGTCGGCACCACTGCTGGCAAGGTTACACTGGTGATGTCATCGCGATTCGAAGATGGTGAGAAGCTCATCGCTCAAGCCTACGTTTTGGGAAAGCTCACAGCAACATTGCCGTGCCAGCGTTTCAGCGTATCGAACATGCCGTACCTGTAGGGTCTACAACTGGCCGACCCGCAGTTCAACATACCTGGTTCAACGGATGCCATCCTGGGCTCAGGCGTCTTTCTCTCAATTCTGGAGCCAGGTCAGGTCAAGGACCACAACGGCAATCCTGTTGTGCACAGCACAGCACAGCGATCCGTCTTTGGATCGATGGTTGCAGGAAGGATTTCGAAGCAAGGGTGTGCCCATACCTACCATTCGGTCATCAATCTGGATCAGGAGCTTGACATCGACCGCACACTGCGGCTGTTTTGGGAAGATCAAGAGCTACAGCTTCCCAAGCAGCTCACCAAGGATGAAAAACGGGTGATTGAAAAGTTCAACTCCACTCTCAAGCGCTCGCATGAAGGTCGCTTTATCGTCCGTTTGCCTATGGAGGATGATTCAGGGCCTAAACTAGGAAACTCGCTGGGCGCTGCTACCGGGCGGTTGAGAGCGATGGAACGTCGATTTGAAAACGACAGCAGCTTCAAGCAACGATACATCTCATTCATGCAGGAATACCTGCAATTGGGCCACATGGAGGTTGTGCCGCCTACGGATATTAACATGGACTGCTCGAAATCCTACTACTTGCCACACCATGGTGTCATAAAGGAGGACAGCGTAACCACAAAACTTCGAGTGGTTTACGATGGGTCTTCTAAAACCACGACCGGGACACCCCTCAACGATATTTTACTAGATGTCCCGAACATCAACGCCGATCTGTTCGAAGTGCTTCTACGGTTCCGTTTATTCCTGGTGGCAATTATTGCGGATGTCGAGAGGATGTACCGCCAAGTCTTGGTGCATCCAGACGATATGGACTTCCAACGCATCGTTTGGCGAGAATCTTCTGACAAGCCCATTCAACATTTTCGTCTTCGTACCGTTTCCTACGGTCTGAAGAACTCAGGGTTTCTAGCTATGGCAGCACTGCACAAGGCAGCAGATGAATTCGAGCAGCAGTACCCGGAAGCTGCTGAGCGAATCAAAAAGCATACTTACGTCGACGATTTAACTTCAGGCGCAGACTCTGTGGAGGAAGCGAAACGCATCATCAATGAAATCAACGAAATTCTTGGCAAGGCAGGGTTTACTCTACGTAAATGGAGTTCAAACTCGCCCGAGGTACTCGACTCGCTGACGAATACCATCAGTACCGCAATGCCGATTCAATTCCCCGGCGAGCGGAACATCGTGAAGGCACTCGGAACGCACTGGTTTCCAGCAGAAGATGTATTCACATTCACGGTCACCATGCCAATTGATGGTCCAAACACGAAGCACCAGCTGCTCTCTGATTCAGCGAAATTGTTCGATCCATTTGGATGGTTCGCACCGGTGACTGTACGAGTAAAAACCCTGTATCAATAATGTTGGCTGTACGATCTCAACTGGCACGATCCGCTGCCACCCGTCATCGAGGAGGTGTGGACTGAAACGAAGGAGAATTTGCATTATTTGGAGCAAGTCAAATTACCACGATGGGCGGCAAACTACAACGGCCGCATTGAACTACACGGGTTCTCGGATACATCGGAGGAAGCGTATGCTGCTGTGGTGTATATCCGATCTGTGGACGACAACGGCGAGGTCCATGTTACCTTGCTGGCAGCGAAGACCAAGGTCGCTCCTGTACGACAAGTCTCCATTCCTCGTCTCGAGCTAAACGCAGCGGATCTCTTGGCGAAACTAATAAAGCAAGTTGCAGAACCACTCAAGCAATTCCAGGTTGAGCAGTATGCTTGGACGGATTCCACGATAGTTCTACAGTGGCTATCAAGCCACCCCCGCAAGTGGAGAACCTACATAGCGAATAGAACTTCTTCGATTCTGGGCATCATGCCGAGAAAGCTCTGGGCACACGTAGTGTCCAACGAAAATCCTGCTGACTGCGCTTCCCGCGGGATCTCCCCGTTGGAGCTTATCAACCATCCTCTGTGGTGGACGGGGCCCGCATGGCTGTCCGACGATTCCGCAACTTGGAAACGAAACGCACCAGACGAGGAACACGACGAGCAATCACTGGAGGTACGTAAACGATTTCAGTCGCTCAATGTTTCAGTTCGTTCTCCAGCCACAAACAACGTTATCGAGAAGGAAATACTCGAACGGCGATCTGATCTCAACGTTGCCTGCTGGCAGCTTGCCCGCGTTCAAAGATTCGTCTACAATATCAGATGCAAGACTACTGGTAACGACAAGCGATCCGGTTCCATTCTGCCATCGGAGTTGCAACAGGTTCGGATGCAGTTTGTACGGCTGGCACAGCAAGACTCCTACGTAAGCGAAATCAAGTCTCTGGCCCGAGGAGATGAAGTTCCTGTCAAGTCTAGTATTTCAAGCCTGTACCCTTTCCTGGATGGTACCGGCACGCTTCAGGTTGGCGGACGACTGCAGCACTCGGTGTATTCCTTTGATGTCAAGCACCCGATAGTCGTCCCGAAAAATCATCGATTCGCAAAACTTCTGGTCAAGGAAATACATGTCAACAACTGTCATGCTGGGCCAACTTTCATGACAGCAACAATCAACCAACGTTACTGGATTCAAGGTTGTCAGACAGTCATAAGGCAGGTGGTACGAGAATGCCTGACGTGTTGCCGTAACAAGGCGCAAACGGCAAAACAACTGATGGGGAGTTTGCCAGCAGCTCGAGTGACGGCAAGTCGCCCGTTTGCCCACACGAGGAGCACGGAGCATGAAGGGATACATTGTTGTTTTTGTATGCCTTTCTACTAAAGCCGTTCATTAGGGGGTCGCTGGGGATCTAACCACCGACGCTTTTCTTGGAGCATTCAAGACGATGATCGCACGCCGTGCATACTGCAACGAAATGTGGTCGGATAATGGCACGAATCTGGTAGGCGCTGATCGTCAGCTACAGGAAATTTACGAGATCGTCATGAAGCACGTCAAGCAAGCAGAGCATTTTTTCACCAATCTCGGAATTCGCTGGAAGTTCATTCCACCAGCGAGTCCACATCAAGGTGGTATATGGGAAGCGGCCATGAAGAGCGCAAAGGAGTTACTTCGTCCGATCGCTGGAGACGAAAAGCTAACCTACGAAGAATTATCGACCGTGTTGTGTCAAGTGGAAGCCTGTCTCAACTCGAGGCCCCTCTGCTCTATTTCGACGAATCCTGATAGCCTCGAGGCACTCACACCGGGACATTTTCTGGTTGGGCAGCCCTTGAATCTATTACCTGAACCAGACGTAACCCATTTCAGGATGAATCAACTGGACCGTTGGCAGAAGGTTCAGCGGTACACAGCGGAATTTTGGCAGCGCTGACGCGACGAATACATCGCTACGTTGCAACCCAGGGGAAGGTGGAGAACTAGTCAGGATAATTTGAAGCCTGGACAGTTGGTCATTGTGAAGAATTATAACAGCCCACCGTCAGCTTGGGAGTTGGCCCGCATCGTCGCAGTACATACAGATCAGCGAGGATTGGTTCGCACCGTCACTCTACGTAGAGGCAAGTCGGAGTATCAGCGTCCGGTGCAAAGGTTGTGTCCACTTCCTGATTGAGCATTTAGCTCAGGGGAGGATGTTCGTTATCGTTAACGCATCGACCCCCCGGCACCCAGCCGGTCTACCAATTCATTTTATCACATTCGAAACCGAGAGTAAAAAGCACTACATTTTTATTGGAACAAAATATAAACAAGGTACAGTTGTTATCGGTCACGTTTTTTATTTCGTCCGTACAAAACCGGAAATATTCGAGGCCTTTTTTCGAAAGTTAGCTCTGGTGTTCTTTGGCTTCAGTTCCCGGTCCAAGTTCTCCTTTCGTATTCGTTTCGGTACATTAGTTAAAGACCGCGGCTAAGTGGACAAAAAAGGTAATGATTAAGTTCTTCAACTCATGGTTGAGTACTTCATCGACACCTGCGGCCTTCATGTTTAGGTTGATGTGATGGCTGCTATTACCTCATCAGTAATTAGTCTTAACTCATCAGGAACAACTATGGAAGATTCATTTCCTGCGGACACACCATGGCATGTCCTAGGCTGTGAGATTCAACAAGGTGCTGGATTTTCCTACAGGTTTTAGTAGTAGCGATGGGACGGTATTTTGATCGGGACAGAAAAGAGGGGGAATTGGTCTCGGCTTTATTTTTCATCTTCCAGAATGGCTTTGCGAAGTATGGGAGTGAGCGAAGACGGTTAGCGAATTCTCGATTTCTTTGATCCATCAATCTGGTTTGGATGATTTTTTTAAGACGATTAATGTTTGTCTTCAGATGGGGGAGGCCAGGACGTTGGTATTGACGTCCAAGTTAGTGACGGGAGTTGAATAAGATGTGTAGTAGATCCGTCCCGGTTCATAGTCATACTCATCAATCTGGAAGCTGGTACGTGTTGATCCCGGGCCTGGCATATCGCCTCGTCGATTCACAACTCGATGTCCACACAGCCGTATTCAGCGGGTGAGTCGACGCACTGCTGAAATCGTGCCCAATCAGCATGATGGAAATTGCGCCGGAAGGCTTGGAACCGGTTGACGGAGGAACCTACTTCGGTCACCACCGGATATTGGTCCGAGCTGAGTTCCTGATGGAAGATAGGTTAGGAAGATATCGGTTGTAGCATGAGCACCGGATCGGCTCACACGGGTATAAGAATCCGGGCTCAAGATGGTTTAATGTCCTTTCTTGAAACCTTCCTGGACAATGGTAGCATTGGTGTTCCTCCGGATGTTACCCTAAGCCCGGTGCTTCACCTTGAGGTCGTTGGCTATGATGAATTGCCCCCGCCGCCGAGTTAACTTGTTGATGTCTTGCCGTAAAGCCTCTACCGAGCAGTCGCTGTTGTTTGTTTGCTTGGAGCAGTAGGCCGCGATGATGGTAATTACGCCGGCGGGAGTGTCCTCTTTAACTCTTATGGCCTCGATGAATTGCAGCCTAAAACTGGTCAGTGAGCGGCAGCTGATGTTGAGCCGCAACCCGATGGCCTCTCCCCCTCCCCCTGGGTGGATATGATGCAACCTTACAATCCGAAAGTCGGGGATACATGTAGTGATTCACCTGGTGAAGATTGGTGGAATTTTCAACTTTTTCGGCACCGTCTGCTCGGTGACAGTTGGGACCGGCAAAACTTTTGCTGGCCAGTAGTATTGCATTGTGATCCAATGAGCCGGGTTGGCATCATCTTTTTGTGGTAGCTTCGAATAACTTGCTTGGCAGCATCTGACGTTGTACGGTGAGGCAGAAGCACTCGTTCGTTTGTTGCTCTTCATCGCAACAGCCTCTTCATCGAACCGCTCAACTTTGAAGCTTTCCACCTCGTGCAGGTTGTCAATCGTCCGAGATGATTAACGATGGCCCAAAATCGCGACACGAACAACGAACGAAACACTAAACTACCGAATAGCGCGAGGAACGAAAAACCACACAACGATATCTAAATTGGATTACCACTGATGAAGTCCAAACGAACATCGAAGCACAGCGGAAAACAAGAACTTAACTGTTCAATCGTCAAGCAAAGAATGGTGATGAGGCATTTTGCGAAGGAGTACCCATTATATATCGTTCAGTGCTGCATATGAGACATCCCTTACTCTTATTACTTCTTACTACACCCAAAAGTTGAAATTGTAGCAAAAAATGCAAAATTGCAATTTTGCAGTTTTTGCAATCATATCTTGAGAAATCCGCATGATTCTGATAAGGCAAATTTGCCCATCATGTTCCACAAAGCTTTTTATGGTATAAACAAAGCCATGCAAGTGTGTGCAAGTGGTTATCGCTGTGTGCCTAGTGCCTCGACAATCGCAGCAACCGTTGGGTTTTTGTTCAACCGTCAACAACTTCTCAATATGGGTGAGACAATGGCACAGAACGCCGCTACACCATATTCCACTGTTGCTATTCCGCTGTCAAGTGTTCTATTTTTATCTGCACTCGTCATCACACTCCTATCGCCCTCTCATCAAGTCACCATGCGGTTTATGAAATAAACGAAGCCATGTAAGTGTGTGCGACCGAAATTTGCTTCAATGTTGTAACGTTGAGTGCCTCAAAAACCGAAGAAACTGTAGGACTTTTATTCCCTCCACCTCAACTTGTTGTGGTGACTGGATGGTTACAATAAAGAGCCGTCATGCTGACGGTCGCGGTTCGACTCTCGGTAGCGGATGGTAATCTTTTTTTTTTGTGCGCCATTGAATTTACTACTACTAATCAACTGTACAACATCACGCACACATTGAATTTTTCTAATCTAATTGATGTGTTGCTTTTTTGCCCACAACCAATGTTGCTTTCTTTCTCCAAGTTGCGATCCATTACGAGAAATGAAACCAAATCATGCGAAATTGCATTACAATCTTGCTTTTTTATTTTGGGTGTACTTACTACAATGGCTTCTTCCGCAAATTTCTTGAAAATGCAAACTCGCTCAAGTAAGCTACCACTTCTATCGTAAGGGAACGTCCATTAATTACGTCACGCAAAAAGTGACTTTTTATAACGACCCCCCCCCCTTGTCAGGTTTTTTGAATGGGCCTTCACATTTTTTTTTGTATGGATCGTCACTTTTTTTGTGCCATGAAATATTTACGGAAGAAAGCATTGTTTACGTTGGGCCCTAATGAAAAATCTTTGTCGAATTGTTGAGGGATGAATTTTGATAATTTGAAAATCAATCGAGGATTAATTGAGTTACTAACTACTAATATTTTCATATATTTTTATTTGACACCTTGGCTACGCTTGCCGTACGACTTAAGGCTGACCAACAGTTGATACGTTGCTGATGCGTTTCCGTAAATTTGACAGTTTTCCCAAAGGTTGTCTGTCAAATTCACGTCGACGGAATGCAAACGTTTGAATTGTGGGCAAGCCTTTAGTCTGCGTCAAAACGACAGATGTGTGCCACTGCTTCGAAAATTCTCATAAAAGGGTGGACTCTGCTTAGAATAGGTAAATCCCGGTACTTCAAAATGAACAGCATATATTATTTTTCTCGTGCATGAGACCCGTTACTTCGTTACTTCAACACAATAATATCTGTTTCATGTTCCCATTTTGATTTAGAATATCAGAAGCGCAAACCCTTGATTTATTAAATTCTTCTGTTCGTCAGTGATTTTCTCTTGAATTTTAGGGAAGTTCTTTCCTGATCGTCTGCAAAGCTTGATTGATAAAATTCTAGTAAATTTTCTCCTCACTTTTAGCAGGTTTCTTTATGAACTTCTTGGCAGTCACTCCTGATTTTCTTGTAAATTCGCATCTAACAACCCAACCTTACCATCCAGGAACAGTTGATAAGTTTTTTCCTGAACTTTGTTACTGTCCAAACTTCTGATGAGTCTGAACTGCGAGGAAAATGTCTCCAAAACTTTGGGAAAGTTCTCTCCTGAATTTCATGAAAAATATTCTTAAGTTTGTTCCTGAACTTCTGAAGTCCCCTTCGGAACTGCAGGGAAGCTGTCTTCTGAACTTTGTTGGAGAAGTTTGTTTCTGAATTTCTGAGAAATTCCTGCTTTAACTACTAGGAAGTATCCCCTATACTTCTTCTTCCAAAGTTTCGTTTTGTTTTTCGCAGAAGTATCTACCTGAACTTCTGGGGATTCCTGAACTTCGAGAAAGCCTCATTCTGAACTTCTAGAATGTTCGATTCTGAACTTCAGGAAAGCTCTCTAGCAATTACGAGTAGTTCCAACTAAGCCTTTGAGACATTTTCATCAAAACTTTTACTCTCTAAAAAAAGCTGATTAGTCCCATCCTGAGCTCTGAGGAAAATTTCACCAAACTTTGGGAAAGTCCTCTCTAGAATTTCTAGGAAAATTCCCTAAAATTTGCTCAAAGTTTCTTCCTGAACTCGGGGAAGTTTGTTCCTAAAATCTTGCTCAAACTACTCGGAATCAGCTTTTGCTCTCAACTTAGTGTTCTAACTGCACTTACACAGTTATTAATTAAGAGCTTTCGATGCCAGGCCCATTTTTGCATTAGTGTGATTGTGTGGCAAGTACCATCGAACCCTATGCCCAGGGAGTCGAGATAATTTCCTTAACGAAAAATTCCTAGACCACACCGAGAATCGAAACCAGTCACCCCCAGCATGGTGTTGCTTTGTAGCCGTGCCTTTACTGACTGAGCTAGTGGAGGACTAAGGGATCTTTTTTTTTCTTCATGCACTTACAAAAATCCTCATTCTGAAATTCTGAAATGTGCTCTTCTGAACTTCGGAAAAGCTCTCTAGAATTTCTGGGAAGTTTCAACTGAACTTTTGGGAAGTTTCTTTTTGAGAAGCCAGAACCAACAAAATCCAACAACAACAACAACAACAAATTGTTCAGAATAAATGGTTGTTGATCGTATACGTCGGTTGTGATAAAAGTGGGTTCGATGGCCAAGTGTTACCCATTTTTGCTTTTGATCACTGTTTATACTCGCATTGTTGCCCCTCTTCCATCCCAAATATTTGCGTCTGCACTGTTTTACATAAAATTGAGCCGTTTTTGTCTCGAAGTCGTGGTAAGTGGAGTCATTGAAATTTGACTAAATCTTCTAGAGATTACCAAATAAACACTTTTAATCTGAATCAAATCAATATTGTGATTTGTCTACTTGTCAATATTTACAGAATTTACTCAATTTTGAGTGATTCCACTTTGGACAAATTGGCGTCAAAACGAACTCTATTATGACTTTATTAAACTTTATTATTATTAAACCAAAACGAGTGTTTTCTTCCAATCCCTCAATAACCCCCCAACATAAGCGCAAACCGGTTATAATAAGTCTAACTTTTATTTAGAGCCACACAACTACATTCACTATTAAAAAGCATCTTCTTACACAAAGCATTATCGATATCACAGAAATAGTTCTCAAATTGTAGTCAATTTAGCTGCCAAGCCTACGGTCGTCATGCACCAACGGTGATGTTTCCCAGCAAACGGGAGATGTCTTCCTGGTCGTCGGACGCCGAAGTCTGGGGAGACCCTCTGGAATGGACCTGCACGCTCGTCGCCAGATGACGTGAGGATCGTTTCCTGGCCCGTTCCGGAGACTGCCAAGGTGAATCATCCGGTGAAAATGAATTGGGAGTCACGTTACTGTAGGACGGTCGACCCTTGCGGCCGTTTTGTTTCGGTGACTTCATACGAATACGTCGCTGTTGAGGGCTTTGTGCCGAAGTGCTGGCCCGTTTTGGCAGTGCTGGTCGGTAAGATGCATTGTTGATTGCCTTCTGGATCTCGTTTCGTACACCGTAGATTTTCGTCAGGAACCGACGAGATTCTTCGACACCCTGGTCATCGGTTAGAAGGCTACAGATCCGCTCGGCTTGCTTAAGATAGATCAAACCCTGATTCAGCGAACGAAATATGTACGATACTTGAGCCATCTCGACAAAGTGCTGTATAAAGACGTTGTAGATCAGCTGTCGTCGTAGGTTTTCCATATGCTTCAGAGGACTGAACTGAAAATTGAAATGAAACTAGGTTGAACATTTTTAAAACCTTACTTTCACAACCGTTTTGATGCAAATACCAACCATTAAGTCAATGGAATCCTGTGACTCCCGTCGTTCGTCCTGTTGCTCCTTTTTGAACTTCTCCGCTTCCATGAATCTAACGATTCTCGTTCTCTGCTTGCGAGACTCCACCTCTTGCTTGTTGAAGTAAGCGATCGATCCTACCGCAACTTCCTTTTCCTGCTCTCCGCCTTCATCTGAATCCTCGGCTGCCAAGTTCTCGTTCTCGTCCCGGAACCGAGGATTGACGATCTTCAGTGGATTATCAATGACCATCACTGAATAGAGTCGCTTGATTTTCAACTTTGGGTAGAACGTTGTCTGCCCACCCGGAAGCTTCATATTCCTCAGCGCGATTATAAGATGCATAACAGGATTCTCCGTGATCCGAAAGATTCGTCTGTGCAGCTCAACCAGTACCCGTTCCGGAATGTTTTCGAACAGATTTCGACTTGGCAAGAAGTAGTCCGGAAGTTTGTGAGTTTTGATGCGATCTAGTAGGCCATTCAGAAAGCGTATAAGAGCTTCGCCAAGATAGTCTTCAGGCCAGGCTGCATAGTTTGTTTCACACTGCCAGAAGAGATGGGCCCGCAGGTGTTCGTTGCTGAACATGGTCATATTGGTGACGAGGGCGGGATCGACAAACGTTCTGAACAACAGCTTGGTAAGCATATAGATCTTGGCTTGTGTGTTTGTGAGACAGCTCTCCAGGTAGCGTTCTGCTTCCGGGAAGACGATTTTCCATTCCAGTTGCCGATGGCGATTGTTGCCCGTTTTTGGGGCATACCCCGTGGGAACGACGTGACAGCCAAAGGATTTGACCTTCTGGATCATGGGTGACGTTGGCCATTGAAATTTTTGCTTGGTTAATGGATTGATTTTGACTTCGCGCTTCCGTTCAATCCACTCGGATGCTTCGCGAGGCCATGGGCAAACAATCGCGGGTACTACCTCCCATTGACCGCAGTAAATGATGGCTCCTTTCCAGGTAGCTTTGTCCAGATTTTCTTTGTCAATGCCCAGGTCATGCGCGAGGGTATCTTGAAATAGGTTGATGAAGTACGCTAGGAATCCCTTGGAGTTTAGATATTGCTTCTGTTCGGTAGTGTACACCGTTGGATTGGATTTCATTGGGAGGCCGTTCTTGGCGAGGTACAGAAGTTTGTCTGCATCCGACTCGTCGTCCGAGTAGTAGCCTTGATTCAGTTCAGACGAACAATTGATTGAAGTAACGCAGTAATCTGGCAGTACCGTAGTGCTAAGTGGTTGATCATCATTTAGGCTTTTCATAATGCTGAGCGGCTGATGAGTATTGATAGCCGTAATATATGCGTAATCGTATTCACTGCTCGGAGGAGATGTCGAACTCGTTGATGTTGAAGGAATGAGCAAGGAGTTTGTTCCGTAGATACCGCCCCCATTTACCATCCTGGGCATTTTCATTGCGATGCTGTCTCTGAACTTAAGTTTCCCAAAGTTTACGACCGGCACATCATTCTCTCCTTCTTCGTCGTCATCTTCTTCGTCTGTGCTGTAGCTGTCACTGGAGCTACTCGACTTTCCGTTTCGCTGTTTTGATTGATGCTTGTTTAGCCCACTAGACTCACCGTAGCCGGCAGCGTTCGCTCTATCGATAACCTCCAGTGGAGATGGATTGTTCGGTTTAATGTACTCCACACTTTTCAGCTTAACATATCCATGATGACAGTTTGCAGTCCTGCGCCTACCCGAAGCGCTAAACTTTTCGTCGAATCCATCCTCAATCTCCAACTTGTACACTGGAGCATCGGTCAGAATACTGTAGACCGAAGTCTCTCCTGGGTTTGATATCTCGATGTTGTCGTGTATGACGTAGCAAGTCTGTGTGTGCAATGGCTGGAGCTCATTCTTACTAGGACCGTGTCTACAAGCAAAACAAAACCATTATATAATTGTGTCAAAACCAAACAACTCTGAAAAAATTTAATTACTTAGCCAGAAACTTTACTCTTTGATCGACCGCATCCTGAAGTCTATCGGGCAAGATTACCGTTTTGCAGTGCCGTGATATGTTGCCACTTTGTTCATTCTCTTCCCGACGGTTTCGTTCCACTGCATCCCACATGTCTCTGTGGATGGATAAATAAAGCAAGCAGGCTATCAGTTATGTGATTAGTAGGCAATTAGTGGGACATTGTCAGTTGATAATAAGTTGCATTGATAAGAGCTCGAAATCGACGTCACCGACAATGGTGACGAATGTGGCGCGTGTGGAGTTTCCTCGGGAAGCACCTCGACCGTTCGTGTTGATATGGTCCCTGTTTATGTTCGGATTCTATGGCATATCACTGTAGAGGTACATGAGATTTACATTAACCCCGATGGCGCCACATTTCCTCTCGACAGCCATAGGCAGTTGAAGGTTGCTTTTCGTTGGTGCGTGACCCGTTGGTTCGAATATTCTTTGATGAGAACTCTTTCAGAGTTGTTTGATGCTACAAAGTTCTTGTGATAATTGACAGTGATAGTTAACGATACTGAACAACTTGACATAGCTAAAGTGATGCTTTTAGTTTAGATACTACGATGTTTAACTCACTTTAGCTTACGTGAATTGTCAATAATATACGTCTAATTTCCCATGCTTCATGTTGCAAATGAACATCGTGTAAAGCATGTGAGCATTAGAGTTAAACTCATTAAGATGCATGTCAACAATTGGAAAACGAGAGATCATTAAAATTATTTTAAGTTTTCATTAGTATTTTCCAATGACTTATTTTAAGAGCGCTGGTTTCTTATAGTGAACATACGGCATAAGTTCTTCATGAACCCAACATTTAACATTTTTAGGCACATATAAATCTAGTTCAATGAACCACTGTACTACAAGTACCTTCATACCTGTATGTCATTCGTAGGCATTCTTCTTTTTCATATCAAGTAATCAAAACCAGGTTTGATAAGACAGATTTCACTGGAAAGGTAAATACTAGCAAATTGATTACGAACTGGTTGTTCCATTACTGGAGTTTAAAGAACGTATAGAAGTGTGGTTTATTTACAAGAGCTTTCTCTCGTCACTCCACCTTGAAAAGTGTTCACTGACACAGATTTTCCGATTGGGCGTTACACAGTGCTAAAATTGCCCCAGAAATCTTTTTTTATTCGATTATTTCCCGTCGGCCTATTTCCGCACGTGGTGACAACCACCGACGCCAGGTAAACGACTCTACATATCGGACTCATCAACACATGAGCTGGGACGGCCAACGCGTTGCTCCTTTACTTCCCTTCCGAAGGATGACGTGACCTGAGATTTTTTTTCGCCTCAGAAAAATCCCTCCGACCTTGACTGGGATTGAACACAGGCCGACAGGGATGTCAAGTAGCAGTCATGCTTACCACTACACCATCGGCGCCAGCAACCCCAGAAAGTGTGGACGCACCAAGTTTTCAGAAAAAATACTACACAAGTGTTGGAAATTTAATTTTGATTAGATTTACTGTTAACATTAGAGTAGTTAGCACATAAGGTTAGTGTTCTCAATATTTACAATCTAGAGATTGTATACTAGCTAGCGCATCTTTTTGTGAACGTTCTTTATGAGATTCAGCAAAGACTTCTTAGCAACCAATCTTTTTCAATCTGTTAACGAATATCTGCTGCCGATACATCTAGGGTTTTTTTCATTAGGGCGAATATAACATTGAGAGACTCTCTTTGACTACTGTTCTTTCATTCAGCTAAGCTTTCTTTTTACCATTCTTCTGCCATAAGATTTTGTACAGTCTCCTAGTCCTCTTTATTTGCCGCAGGACGCCATTTTGCCTTGAACTGTTTCTCGCTCACAACTGCCTTGTCGATGGCCCAATATTGTTCAATTGGGCGGAGCTGTGGCGTGTTGGGAGGGTTCTTATCCTTGGGCACCGCTTGAACTTTGTTGGCAGCATACTACTCCATGGCCTTTTTTTCGTTATGGCAAGATGCCCAATCCAGCCAAAATAGAACGGAACAATTGTGTCGCTTAAGGAAAGGCAGTAGACGTTTTTGTAGGCACTCGCTCAGATATATTTCCTGGTTGACGGTTCCGGTTGCAATGTAAACGTTGCTCTTCAAGCCACTGGTCCAGATGGCCTACCACGCCAGATATTTCTTCGCGAACTTTGACAGTTTAATGTGTTTGAAAATATCCGCCACCTTTACCCGTACGGTTGCCTTATAAAACTACTGTCCAGGAAGCTGTTTAAAGTCTGCCTTGACGTATGTTTCATCGTCCTGTACCACGCAGTCAAACTTCGTCAGCATCGACTTTCGACGTAGTCGACGTGGTTGTGCGCCACCCCAGTCCTCCGCTCTCGATGTCGATCCACAGCGGGCAACTTCTTGTGGTCGTCGCTATGGCCTACAGCTTTCGATTTCCCCCCAATCCAGCTTTCCTGGCTGTCGACAAACGTTCACCGAACACTTTGAATACGTTAGTAATAGTTCATTTAGCCACATTCAACAATTTCGTCAACTTGGCGTGAGAGTAGTATGGATTTCGCCATGCACGTGCAAAATTTTTATGCGTTGCTTCTCTTCCTTCGACGACATTTTGATAACTGAAGTGCTAATCTCAAAAACAAAAACCCACATTAATCCACCGATGGTGAGACTGAACCCTTCTTACGCTTCACCAGAATTCAAATGTGTGCAATATTTTACTGGATACATATTTTCATCAGAAATTCCAAGAAGATTCAGAAATATCAATATGCCATATGTTGAGTTTATAAAATGAACTATTTGTCAATTCTGAGCATATTGTTAAGCGATGTGATTAAAATATTACCATTAATAGTCTTTAATGACCTGTTTATGTTAGTTATATGATAGGGAAAATGACATAAATATTAGAAATTTCATAAAATCAGTCCATAAAATGAATTATTATTAATTATTGATTATCGATATGGATTCAATAAGCTTAATAAGTACATTTTCGTTGAAAATTGGTTATAGTAAATGGAGACTAATTTTCGAATACACTCGTTGTAGTTCAAAACCAGACCACTCGAGCCAATCGATCCTGCTCTAAGGCTTGCTTTATTTAGAATTGGAACAAACTTTTGCTCATATTGTGGCGCTCCTGGTGGACAGATTTGAAAGTTCTTGGCGCCCACGTGTCGGGAATTTTGTCAGCTTCACGTATGTATTTTTGACATTCCGCAAATCGACTGTACTTTGTAAACAATCAACATGGAAGCCGAAAGAAGGGAAAAAATTGTGCACAGTTATTTGGAAAATCCATTGTGGTCTGCATCTAGGCTAGCTAAACAGCTGAAATTGCCCATAAATACCGTATGGCGCGTTATCAAACGGTATAAGGAAACATTGACGACGATTCGGAAGCCTCAAGCCAATCGTCGGAGTGGAACTGTCAACCGGAAACTGCGTGGTAAGATTTTGAAGACGATTAAGAGGAATCCCAATCTGTCGGACCGTGATTTGGCCAGAAAATTCGGTGCTGCCCATAGTACCGTGAGGAGAACTCGACTCCGGGAAGGAATCAAGTCGTATCGAGCTAGCAAACAGCCAAATCGGACCATAAAACAGGATAGTGTGGCCAAAATCCGTGCTCGGAAGCTATACGACCAGGTACTGACCAAGTTCGACGGATGTCTTCTGATGGACGATGAAACCTATGTCAAGGCTGACTTCGGCAAATCCCAGGTCAAAAATTTTACTTGGCAACGGCTCGGGGGATGTTCCAGCCAAATTTAAATTTGTTTTTGCCGACAAATTTGCACGAAAATTCATGATTTGGCAGGGCATTTGCAGTTGTGGCAAAAAAACGAAAGTTTTCGTTACAAATAAGACAATGACGTCGGAACTATACCAAAAGAGTGTCTCCAAAAACAAATTTTGCCGTTCATTCGATCCCACGACCATCCTGTAATGTTTTGGCCAGATTTGGCAAGCTGTCATTACAGCAAAGTCGTTCAAGAATGGTATGCAGAGAAAGGGGTCCAGGTTGTTCCGAAAAACCTTAACTCCACCCAACTGCCCCCAGTTCCGCCCTATTGAGAAATACTGGGCAATCATGAAGAGGAGACTCAAGGTAAAGGGAAAGGTTGTCAAAGACATCAATCAGATGAAGACCTGGTAGAATAAGATAGCTAAAACGATGGACGAAGAAGGTGTGCGCCGCCCAATGAGCCGTGTTACAGGAAAAATTCGAGAATTTTTTCGAAACCGTGACGAATAATTTTATCCGTATATTTTCTTAAAAGTATGAAGAAAACGCTACATTTGTATAAAAAAGATCTTGAATTCAATAATAAATAACTGAAATACAGGCAATTGTTTTTGTTCCAATTCTATCTGAAGCAAGCTTTAATTCTATAAAGTCGCATAGTGTGGCTAGTCCACTGTATGTGCTATACAATGCACGAGAAGCGAAACAATAGAATGCAAGCGGCATCGATTGGGGTGATTGGTCTTGTTCGGTTTTGAACTGCACCGAGTATATTTTCATCTCACAATTATGTGCTTTCAGGTATTGTTTTGGTCATATCTCCATGAAGGATTATCCAATAATAAAGAAATTTTGGAGATTTCATAGCTTTGATTTGGCATCAACAACGCTTTGTTCAACGGTTAAATAACTCGACGATTTTTCAGTGATGGTTGAGATAATATCATTCATTCATTCATTCATAGTTTTTGTGCGGGTATTATACCTGTGTTTATTAACAAATCAAGGAGATCAGTGTCAATTTGTTGCTGTCGCTTGAGAAATTATGTCTTATGAAGGACATTTTATAATATGATAGTGAAAAAATTTCATGATTCTTGAACGAGTTATTTGTGCTCCATGAAATCAATTCAGTGGCAACATTAGATTAGGGCGAATCTGCTTTTGTTAACATTGGCTTTCGTAGTCATTTTCTCTTTAAAAAATTGTCACATATATGAATTATGTACTCTTTAAGGAAGAGAAGCTTTATCTCTATCCGCTGATTCATTCAATTTGAAGAAATTGTTTTCAACTTCCGATAAATTAGCAGACAGAGTGTTTGTTTACAAAAGCAGATTCGCCCTAATCAAATGTTGGCGCTGAATTTACCGTTATGCTCGTGTTCTAAACTGTAAGTACGAGTTATTTTCAAATTGTTTTTAAACTGATTTAATCTCAGAGTGAGCTTGCATAAATTCAATACCATTAAAAACTACATGAGATATTTTCAATTCGCGTAAAAATAAAGTGTTGCGTGTTTTTGAACTAATGTTATATTATATTCGGCAATAATTTCGATTTTTTTTTCTCTTTATTCAATTATGTGCATGAAAATAAATTGTTTTTTTTTTAACCGTGTTGACAGTTTCGTACCATCAACAAACCGACGAGAATCAGAATAGAAATTATAACCCTAAAAATCATGATCCAAATACACTTCTTACATTTGTCTTCTTGGAAGATAGTAAGCGCAGGCTTCTGGTGGACGTGTTTTTCTTTTCACTGTAATATTTTCTTTTAGTTTAGTTTTTTTTTCAATGTTCATATGTGCTCATACCCAATACAAAATCATTGATTGTTAGTGATTCAGCTAATGACCGTGCGACCATGATAAAACTATTCTTCCACCTGATTGATATGTGTTTTATTTAATAGAACAACGTTTTTTTAAACAGTATCTGATGAAAAATGAGTGTTGAAATTACAACTTTTCTGGATTCAAGATAAGCAATAAATTGAACAAAAAGAAAAAAAGGACAAACCTTCTCTATGTAACATAGCAAGTTAAGCATATGAGGCATGAAAAACATATAACTAACATATGCAGAACTGACTGATTTGTACTGTCTCAGAACGATAAAGCCAATAATACGATACAATCTATCTTCAACTGAATTTCTATTTTAAGGAGCGATAAACGATAATTGATAGAGTGATTCTAGAGTTAATTAAATGTATAGGAAATTATAATAATTTTATGTGTTTGCATTTCGACACCGCCATCCTCATTTTCAATCATAGAAGGAATAAATCCTGCAGTATGGCATCAGTTCGGAACCGAATTCGATGCACCACTGCTCCGAAAACGATAATCATGTTTAAAACTTCTAAATACAGGTACCAATTTTATTTCCTTGGTTCTTAGTTCTCAAGTTATGCAGAAATTTGTGTTTCATTTGTATTGGAGCTCCCCCTTTCAAACGGGGAAGGAGTCTTGAACCATCGTGAGAACCAAAAACCCCCTGCATACGAATTTTATTTTCATAATAGAAGGGATAATTCTCATGTTGGGTTGAAATTTGTGTATCATATGTGTGAGATACCCCCCCCCCCCTCTCCTCCTACCAAAGAGAAGAGGGGTCTCGAACCACCGTAGAAACATTTGTTGCCTCTAATGAGAGCCCCCCCCCTTCTAGAGAGGGGAAGGAATTTCACATGTCAAATTTAATACCATTTGCTTGATTACTTCTTGAATTATGCAGAAACTTCTGTTTCATATGCCCATCCTAGAAGGGGATAGCACCGACAAACCGACATGAAACTCAATCTTCACTATTGATCAAGATTTCATAACAACCGATTCAAATGTGCAGCGATCCCATCTGTCAAAACCCATAGAATCATTTGATATAGATCAAATAAATGTGTCCAGAATTGCACAGACATGAACCTTCTCATCAATTTCTTAAGCGTGTTCCTGGCTTCAATAAACGATCTCAGCGAACACGAAGAATTTTGAAGATAGATGTCAGTAATATGATTTGAACAGAATTAGGGAACGTCCATTAATTACGTCACGCAAAAAATGACTTTATAACCCCCCCCTTGTCACGTTTTTTGTATGGATCTTCAAATTTTGTTGTATGGATCGTCACGTTTTCCCAAACCCCCTCCCCCTGACTGCGTGACGTAATTAATGGACCTTCCCTTATCAAGACATTTTCTATTGTCATTCATGTCGGTTTTTCGGTGGGGATAGGTCTCAAACCACCATAGAAACATTTGAAAACTTTCACTTGCTTAATTTGGTTTCCTTTGCTTGAGTCGTTTTCGAGTTATTCAGAAATCTGTGTTTCATCCGTATGGGAGTCTCCCTTTTCCAGAGAAAGGCCGGATTTGTTACTTTCATAAGAATCTTCCCCGGCCCCAAAAACCCCTCCATACGAAATTTCACGCCAAACGGTTCAGTAGTTTTCGAATCTATAAGGTTCAGACAAACAGACAGAAATTCATTTTTATATACATACTAGCTGTACCCAGTGTGAGCGCTTGTAACTAAAAGAATAAAAATGTAATAGAACTGGCACGTTTATGGCTGTTCTTTGGAATGAGTTTTTTCTTGACTAAGCAGGGGTTCAAATTTCTATCAGAACATGCTTCTTAGCCGAGAACTACACGTTTTGTGTTTTTGTTACCTGGATAATTCTCATGTTTAATAGAAATTTGTGTTTCATTTGTTTGGAAGCCGCCCCTCCCCCCACCATACAGTTATTGCCTTCAAAACCCCCCACATGCCAAATTCGGTTCCATTTGCTTGATAAGTTCTCGAGTAATGCAGAAATTTGTGTCTCATTTGTATAAGAACCCCTCTTCCTGAGAGAGAAAAGGGGTTTCAAACAATCATTAGAAACTTCCCCAGCCCAAAAACCCCTGCATACAAATTTTCATCGGTCGGTCACAACTCACCGAGTCTATAAAGGTCAGACAGAATTATATATATGTATGTATATATATATATATATATATATATATATATATATATATATATATACCTACATATATATATATATATATATATGTATATATATATATGTATATATATATATATATATGAAATCCTACTCCAAAAACCCCCATATGTCCAATATAGTTTCATTTGCTGGATTAGTTCATGAGTTAACAGAAATTTGTATTTAATTTGTATGGGAGCTCCCCCCACCCCTTCATAAGAGGATGGGATTTGAACTGCAATATAAACATTTCCTGCCTCCAAAAACATCAACATGCTAAATTTGGTTTCATTTGCTTCATTGGCTCTCGAGTACTGCTAAAAATTGTGTTTCATTTGTATGAGAGTCTTCCCTTCCAGAAGGCGGAGGGAGCTCAAACTACCATAGACATATTTCTCTTCCTCAAAAACCTCCACCTGCCAAACTTGGATTCATATGCGTGATTATTTCTCAAGTTATGCAGAAATTTTTTGTTTCATTTGTATGAGAGCCCTTTTTTCGGAAAGGGAAGCGGTCTCGAGTCATCTTAGAAACATTTTCTGCCTTCAAAAACGACCATCTGCCAAATGTGGTTCCATTTAATTGATTAGTTCCCGAGCTATGCAGAAATGTGTGTTTCATTTGTATGGAAACCCCTCCTCCCTTCCAGTGAAATATTTTTCTACTCCTAAAACTTCCACATGCTAAATTTGGTTTCATATGCTTGATTAGTTCTCGAGTTATGCAAAAATTCGTGTGTCATTTCTATGGTTACCCCCTTTTACAGAGGGTGGAGGGGTCTCAAACCAAACTTGGTTCTGTTTACTTGATCAATTCTCGAGTTATGCAGAAACTTGTATTTCATATTTCATTTCCCTAACAGAGAGTGGAGGGGTCTGGAACTACCGTAGAAAAATGTATTACTTTTAAAACCCCCACATGCCAAATTTGGTTGCATTTACTTGATTAGTTCTCGAGTTATGCAGAAACTTCTGTATCATTTGTATGGGAGCCTCCCTTTTCTGAGAGGGGGGGTCTCAAACCACCATAAAAACATGTCGTGCATCTAAAAACTCCCACATGCGAAATTTGGTTTCCTTTGCTCGATTAGTTCTCGAGTTATGCAGAAATATATGTTTCATTTGTATGGGAGCCCCCCTTTCAGAAAAGGGAGGGGTCTCTTACTAGCATAAGAACCTTCTCCGGTCCCTTACAAAATTTCACGCCAGTTGGTTTAGTTGTCTACGAGTCTATAAGGTTCAGACAGACAGTGATTCCTTTTTATATACACCGTGTCCAATATATTCTCATAAACTTTTTCCTTACATTGGTGTCGTGCAACAACTCAACATGCTTCACGTATGCGTTGGTGTAGTTTTGCACTATGTTTAATACTAAACGCTTTTAGGTTATCGATTGTTTCATTTGATGTCTTTACCAGCATGCTGGTGGTGATAAAAAAGTAATTTGAAAGGTGAGCGCCCGGGCGCTATTTTCTGAAATTTGAAAAACCTTGGAGTAAAGCGGGATTTTGTGTACCGAACCATCCGAAGGTACCGTGACACCTGCTCGTTAGATGACCGGAAGTGATCCGGTCGAACTCGTACGGTGTGGACTGTACGAGTTGTTAAAGTGGTCAGGGAACGGATTATACAAAAATCACAGCGCTCTGTACGTAAAATGGCCGTAGATCTGAATGTTTCGAGATCGTCAATGTGCATAAAACTGCAAAATGACTTCGGATTTCAAGTTTTCAAGAAACGTAAGGTTTACGGAGTTTCGGAACCTTCAAAGCAGAAACGACTCGAATGAGCAAGTCTGCTTTTGTCGCGGTACGTTGGGGAAAAATTTATGTCTTCCGACGAAAAGTTATTCGTCTTGCAACAATCCCACAATGTCCAGAACGGCAGATTGTGGGCTCTCTCTTCGAGAACTGTTCCAGAGGGTGATAGGAATATTCCACGATTCCAAAGTGAATGTCATGAATGTCGAAGTTTTGAAGAAAGTTGTCAAGCCATATGTACAAGAGGTGTTTGGAGATGATCACTATGTGTTTCAGCAGGACGGAGCGCCATCGCATAGGGAACGTCCATTAATTACGTCACGCAAAAAAATGTCTTTTTATGGCGCTGTTCTTAACAGTACTGTAAAAAGTCATTTGGTGAAATTGGATAAATTTACCAATAACTTGGTTAAATACAGGGTGCGGCAGAAAATAATGCGAAAATGTTCAAACTTGAGTATTGGGTTAATTCGTGTAGCTAGTGACTAACTTCTGTCGAAAGTGTATTTGTTTATGTTTACTTTCAAGTGTTGCATCGAAACATTCTAATTTTTTTATTGCTAATTCGTCAAAATGTTCGCGAGAGAACTGATCACCAGTTTGTTGCTCGCCCAGAAGAAGCCGAAAGAGATTGCCAAGGTGGTAGGGTGCCATTTGGCAACAGTTTTCCGCATAAACAAGTCCCTGCAGGATGGTCCTAAGCAGCGGAAGCCGGGAAGCGGACGTCCGCGCTTTGCACGCACGCCGAACGTGATCAAATCGGTCCGTGCAAAAATTGCTGGCAACCCGGTGCGTTCCATAAGAAAACTTGCAAAAGAAGCCAATATTTCGAAGAAATCCATGCGGAGAATCATCAAAGAAGGCGTGCATGCATCTTTCAGAGCCAGAGTGAAACGCCACTTGATTACGGACCGGGTCAAGGAACTACGAGTGACTCGTTCCAAGAGATTGCTTTCCTTGTTGAAGAAAGAAAAATTGATAATCCTGTTCTCCGACGAAAAGCTTTTCAGCATCGATGCTGTGGCCAACAGCCGCACGGACCGGTTCATTTCACCGCAGAAAATGGAAAACGTTCCGGAAAAAGTGAAATTCGAATTTCAAACCAAACATCCGGCTGGTGTCATGATGTTTGGCTTGGTGGCGTCCAACGGTTTGAAATTGCGCCTGTTTTCATTGATGCTGGAGTTAAAATCAATACCGAAGTGTATATAGGTATTTTAAAGGACCAAGTGCTTCCCTGGGTGAAGGCTGACTTCTCCAAGGACCAAAACGTTGTCCTACAGCAGGATGGAGCGCCGTGTCACACGTCCAATCGAACCCAACAATGGTTGAACGATAACATGAAGTTTTGGCCGAAGGATTTGTGACCCCCTAGCAGTCCAGATCTGAATCCGTTGGATTATTCGATTTGAGCATATGTTGAAGCACGAGTCTGCAAAACATCACACTCTAGTGTGAAAACCCTAAAGTCAACCATAACACACACATGGCAGTCAATGTCGGAGGACTACGTCCGAAAGGCATGCTCTGGCTTCCGGCGTCGGCTCGAGGACGTTTTTAATAAAAATGAAGGACACATTGAATAAATTTGTTTAAAAGGACTTTATAAAGATAACTGCACTCAAAAATGTTGATACTATTGCTTGAATTAGTTGAAAAGGGGATTTGAAAGAAATAGAACAAATTTTCGCATTATATTCTGTCGCACCCTGTAGCTGAATTTATGAATATGGTGTAGGGTAAAATTGTAGCTGTTGAAAAATTTTACTACTACGTCTAAAAGTGTATTGTCCTAATTGGTATAATGATAGTGTTATAGTCATTGTTATGTTCAAATTATATTCATTGATAAATAGGGTATGTGTCCTTTGACTCAGCCTATTATGCAACCATCGATTACATTTTTTATTATAACTCATAAAGTTTTTAAGCTGTAAGCGAGATTCAACTAGTTAGACATTTGTTAAGATATGTTTGATAAGACATTTGGTAGTATGTATCACGAAAAGTTACACAACTCTTTTTATAAAGTCAGAAACATTCGAGGGATTTGGATTTAATGTCGGTCTATTGGCGCCAAATTGGGTCTATTCATGGATGCAACTTCGTCCCATTCGATGGATTTATTACTGAATGCAGTCTTTGTATGGTTTTTTTTCTAGTTTTATGAATTAAGGCATTGCTAGCTGTATTTGATTTACTTAATAAAACATTTCACAAAACAAACTCAAGTAAAACTACCTCCAAACACTTAAGTGATGTTCATGTATGATTTATTAGCCATTCAAGAAGGAAAACATTATCATTAACTATACAATTATTTTGTTCCTTCGGTTTGTGTTAAGATGAGGCACTTGAATATAAAGAACCGGAAATTCATGCATTTCCACTTGAAATTTTCCAATAACAACCTTTTTACTACGTTATTGATACAACAAGCCATAATTGGGAACATACAAAAAAATATGTCCCCAACATTGGGTCTACGATTTTCTTGTAAAATCATTGTTACTTAAGCTATGTGAACAGTTAATTTGTAACGTGTAACTATTTTCTGCACATCCAGACTGCATTGTTTGCTTTATCGACTCAAATAAGCCAAATTTAGATCACTTAAAGATCGTGTAGATCATCTATTCAGCTTAACCAGTGAAATTATGATTCCCCAAAAGTGCAAGAAATCGAAAATTACGCGAAAGTAAACAACTATTAGTTGATTGATATTGTCTCAATTGCTTTGGATATCATCGGTCATCCTAATAGCAACGTGATTTTGTTGATTATCGCTAAATTAATGACAAATTTGGTACATAGGCCGAATGAAGGAGCTAGGCTAACATTACATCCCCCTACCCTATCATTTGAAAATTCGAATATTGCGCTCTCACGTCACAGGTTTTCAATTTAGAACAATAGATTGTGAACCAAATTTATGAAAATAATCAAGCACAGCAATTTCTTCATACGTACTATTGTGAAAATCAGCTTCTGGATCTGACTATTTACAGGACTGGTTCTGGTTCAGCACGAATGAAAACGAGAGGAAAGAAAAAATCTCTCATTGTTACATTCGCTCTATTGAAGAAATCTCGAGAATCAATACATGAAGGTAGAAAATAAAATAAAACAACGATCTTAAATTTCTTGTTCTAAAAAGCGTATTCCAAAATTTCATACAAACAATATCGTGTAATCATTTATTTCGCATTAGTTTGAGCGAATGGCCATGCACATGAATGGAACACTAAAGAACGTTTTACTGTAAATAGTTTTTTGAAAATGTACATCATCTGTCACTGAAGTTCAGTTATGTCAAATTATGTTAACATGTTTTTAACCACTTTGATGTATAGAATCGACGAGTTTTATTTGAAACAAATCGGACGGCACATTAGATCGTTGCTTGAGTGTTCGCCGTCGGGTAAGTTCTTTATCAGTTCTAGAAAAAGCGGTTAGAATATTTGCAAACATATGCTCTTCAGAAGCTCAATTAAGTTATCCACACAGATAAAAAGAAACACTGAATTTTCTGCGTTATCTAATGCACATAAAGGGAATGCTAGATTTGGCAGAACATAATGGGATATTTCATGTAAATTTAAGCCAGATAACGCCTAAATCTAGCTAGTTGTATGAAAGATTGTAAACAATATCGTTGTTTACGCTCCTTTGGCTTGGAATTACACGAGGGGAAATTTTACGCGCTTGTTGAAATTAATTATTTTTTTCTGTGCATGTAAATTGACTTCACTATTAGAGAAAGATAGATTAAACGAACTTTACTGGTGAAAAGCTTTTTTTGCAAATGCTATTATGACCGTTCCTGAGCTGATCCAGAACCTTCCTTTATTTCTATTTATGCGCTGGTTTGAATGAACTTTATATGTTCCACTATTCCGCAAGAGTATGCATAACATTACATGACGGTATAAAATTCAGCTACGACCTGTAAAGTTACTTTTGCATCAAAATGTGTAATATAATATAAGTTGCGCACATCATTTTACATCATTTACCGCGTTCCCTTTATGTGCATTATTGTTGGCAAATTTTCACATGTTTATATGTTTGACTATAAATAAGTTTGGGTTCAAATACTTCTTTCCTTGGCTTGGTTTTCTTGTTGAAATCCTTTGATCTACTTATACTGACAGTTCCCCTTGAATGTCTCGCTACACAGATAAAAAGAAACATTGATTTTTCGGAGAATGATAGATTTGGCAGAAAATAATTGGATATTTCAAGTAAATTTAAGCCACATAACACCTAAATCTAACCTGTTGTATGGCGCATGGAAGATTGCAATCAATTTCGTTGTTTACGCCTTCTTTGGCTTGGAATTAAACGAGGGGAAATTTGACGCGCTTGTTAAAATTAATTATTTTTTCTGTGTACATCAATCGAGTAGTCACTCAAACCACTGTGGTTCGGAAATAAAATTTGGAGCTCATGCAATTTGTGGTGGTAAATGCCATTTCTCCATAACAAGTTGAGTTTAAATTTTTACAATAAACATCTCACGCTTAGTATCATGAGGACGTGACTACAGTGATCGATGTCTCTTCATCGATTTTCTCCCCTCTTCTTTTCTTTTCTGTAAATGTTGGACTGAAATTATTTCCATAGATTTTATTGTTTATCCTGCAAAATTCATTCATTCCGTGCCGTACAGTATATTTAAACCATAAGAAAACAAATTCATTTTGCCAGAAAGGCGATGAGAAAATCGGTAAAGAGAGATTGACCTCTGAAGTTACGTCCTAATGATACAACGCGCGTGAAATGTACTTTATCGGACCTTTGCACAAATGAGTCATGATGAGTTTGTTTTAAATGTTTGTTGATCTCCCGAACTGACAAATATATTCTCAAAAATTTAACGGATTCATATTCTATATGCGTCTTTAATTTATCACGTATCATTGTTGACAATGCTTATCCAAAACATTAACTCAAAATACACCCTTTAGCAATGCTTGCCATAAAACACTCGACCTCAGGACGTTTTGTTTTTAACTTATCGAAAGAAAAAAACAACAACAAAATGTTGACGAATGTATCATCCATTTGCCGGTCTCGTAAGCTTCGACACTTAACACATGTTTGCACGAACTAGTTTTTTTTTTCCACCATTCTTATCAAGCAATTGGCATCAATCAGCCATACTCGACACCGGTGAATCACTTCGCATTCTGTTGATTTTTGCTGATCTAGTATTATTAGCTAGCACATATGTCACTTGTCAATCCCCTTTATATATTTTCTGTTCTCCGATAACACAATACTTTCACTAACCCATCATTGCTGTAGGCGTTTATCAAAAACCCCGAGCCCCTTTGTATTCGCAAACTCTCAAGAACATCTTGTAGAACACCACTGTCGTCAAACAGCGCAACTGATAAGACGCACACGCGACAAACTCTTCCAAGTGTCGCTCGATTCGAAATTGCTTCCAATTTTGATTTTGCAGTTTCAATGATTTCATTTGTCCATTAATAGCATGATTGCAAACTGGTTGCCCATCGCGATGCACTACCTTTCGTAATTTCCGAAGAACTGCACACCCAGCAGCAGCTGATTCAGTACGAAGATGTCGCTATTGAAGGCCAGCTGATCCTTCATCCGCCGGATCGCTTCTGAGTCGTAATCACTTTCCTCCAGTTTCGCCTTCGGATTGCCGCACTATTGGTGGCGGTTCAGTGTCCTTGAGATCCTCAAGCTTTGATTTCCGTTTGTTCTTCTTCTTTTTCTTCTGTTCCTTACGTTGAGTACGCTGGGCTTCTTTTTCGGCCCGTTTCCGCTGCTTCTCGATCTTTTTCAGTTCGGCCGCTCGCTCCTTGGCATTTAGTTCGCGACGTTTCTTCCGAGCTATTTCCGCCTCCCATGGATTGCTCGGAGTAGCAACTTCTTTCGACGTGGAATGGCCCATCGCAACGACAACTTTTCCGCACGAAAACGACGACGGCGATGGATAATCTACGACGCAAAGAGGAAACTGATCGAAGGCATGATCACGATCAAAGCACGCGGATAACCTCGAAGATCGGAATTCAGTGTGACACGAAGGAGCGAGCTTCACAAACTGAATACGTGGTTCGGCGATTGGTCGTTTCACATTTTCCGCCCCGTGTTATCAGTTCTTCAGTCTCTAATGTAATGAACGAACAACTTATCGACAGATGGAATGTGATAGCTGCGGGAGAAGTGCACTGGAATTGGTAGATGGTGATGCCATCTTTGTCGCACTGGCTTGCCCTTCTGAACGTGAGGTTTTCGGGTGATGTAAGGTTTTAGTTTCGGTTTTGAGAGCTTCTGTGATTCATGGTTTATAGTAAGTTTGGCTCTGAGTCAGTATGTTTTCATTGAAAAAATGTTCTGGATCAATGTTCACTTTGTCACTATCACTGAAGCTGAGTACATTCTTGAACTTTGCGTCATGAGCGATGCGGTGTAAATTTTTTCTTTTCAATACGAATTGTTCAAGAAAAAACATTTCCTCGTCTGAATTGAAAAGCTTTCATTTTCTCCATACAGGTGTCATATTTTTATAGGGTGTCCATGACAAAATTGCACCAAATAAAATGATTCGGCCAAGTTCTATTCATTTATACGATTGGCTTTTACTTTCAGGGATTCTAATGAACCTGGTAAACCAAGTTTAGCCATCTTTATTTTATTCAAATTCACCTCCGAGTATGAATTCACGTACATTTGCATTAACAACATCCTTGCAATAAATTTTTGTACATGTATATTTATGGATTTTGTACATGTATATTTTCAGCAAATGCATCGTAACATTCATTTTGCTTGTCATCTGGTGAAATACTTTAAAATCACCTTTCGTGACTCCCGCGAGGGCCTGCCAATCGGTGGGTAAAATTGATGAAAAACTGGGCATAGCTAGCTTGGAGTGAATTGTTTACATCTGCAAAATTTCATAACAATCGAGTCAGTGGTTATTGAGATGTCATCGAAACAAGAAGAAAATCGCCGGAGAATTTTGCGCGCCGTCATGGAAAATCCGACTGCGACCATGAGTTGGTTCGGAAGACAACTGGGAATCACCCATACAACTGTGTCTCGGGAGGTAAAATCGTTTAAGGAGTCCCGGACGACAGAGCGGCGGGCTGGAAGTGGATGAAAATCGAAGACAGTTGACCCTGTGAAGGCCCGGAAGGTGTTGGATTATTTCAAGTGTAATCCGAACCTTTTGATTTGCGACGCGGCTCTGAAGGCAAAGTGTTCCGCCTGGTTCGTTCAGCAAACCATGAAACGAGCTGGGTTTCGTGTATTTAAGGTTCGCAAGGCACCGAACCAGCATGATCAACAAAACACTGTGGCCGAATCCCGCGCAAGGAAGCTGTATCGAGAGTGGTTAACGAAACCGATGTGTGTGTTTTATGGATGACGAAACCTACATCAAGGCAGACACAAAGCAGATACCGGGGCTGGAGTTCTACGTTGCCAAATCACGGTTTGATGTTCCGGAAGACATAAGGATGAAGAAGTTGGACAAATTTGCCAAAAAATACTTACTCTGGCAGGCCATATGCCAATGAGGTAAACTAAGTAAACCATACATCACAACGGGTACCATCAACAGCAAAATTTACCGCACCGAGTGCCTCCAGAAACGTCTGTTGCCCTTCCTGCAGCCCCACGGTGGCGAGACATTATTTTGGCCGGACCTGGCATCATGCCATTGGTACAGAGACAATAACGTTTTATTTTTGTACCAAAAACCGCCAACCCCCCAAATTCACCAGAGATTCGTCCGGTGGAAAGATTTTGGGCCATAATGAAGGCCAAAGGTCGAAAATCGTCCAAGTTGCTTAAGAACGAGCTGGAGTTCAAGAAAAAATGGATGAAAGTGACCAAAAAGGTCGGCTCCACCATTGCACAAAATGTAATGAGGGGTCTTAAGGTAAAGGTGCGGGCTTTCAGCGACGGAAAGGAAAGTGAATGAAGTAATGATGCCAATACATAATCCATTCATTCCCTGAAAGTTTCAAGAAAATCCGACTTAAAATAAATTTTTGGCGAACACTTTTGTCTGGTGCATTTTTTCAAGTACAGGCCTTATTCTACTATCGTACTCGTACATGTTTGTGTTCCTGCTAGGGGAGTAATTTGTTCATGCCTGAATAAAAATATAGGCGTTGACAAAAGTTGTGACTTCATCTTCATTATTCAAGCAACGTCTCACGAGCCATTGTGGCTTAGTAAGAGCAACCACGGCTCTTCCCAAACGAACAAGATCAAATCCCGGAATCAGAAATATCAAAAACGATCAAGGGACAAGCCAGGTCTTCATCGCCTGCAATTTCAGAGTTGCTTTTGGTGTAACTCGAGTAACCCTCGTTGCTCACCAAATGAGTACTGTCATTTGTTATCGCTCTGTCAACTGACCGTGAACGGGGAAATCTATAGTTCGAAATGCCTGCCAGAAGTTGCGTCGTTCATCAAGAAGTACCATAAGGGTGAAGACGCGGTGTTCTGGCCGGATCTGACGTCGGCCTACTACTCGAAGCGAGGAGATGGAGCGGTTGAATATCGATGTGGTACCCAAGTCAGCGAACCCGCCCAAAGTCCCCGAGCTGCGTTCCATCGAGAATTTCTAGGCCAACCTGAAGCGTAAAATCTACTCCAACAATTTTGTCGCGAAAACTGAGGAGGAATTGATAAATAAAACGAAGAAAGAACTCAAAAACATGCCTACACTCATGTTTTCGTTCACCATGGTGAATGTTCCGGTTAACTGCCGGAAGGCCGCTCGCAAGGGCGTAGAATTTTTTTTGCAAGTAAGCTTGAATGATTACCTTCCATGAGAAATTTAACAAAAGCAATTATCTGTCTTAGGTTTTTCTTCATCACCATCTAAAAAAAGTTCATTTTTTTAATGCAAACGTTAAACAAATGCCTCGTACGATTGGCAGTCCCCCGTGTGGCATTGAATACGTAGTACTAATCACTTTCTTCGCAGAAAACAATGATTAGGTTCATGAATTCTTCCGACTGAGCTAAGGGAGGACCCACATGAGGTCTCGCTTCGATTTCTGATTTTTTTCCACTGTACTGGCTGTTGGACAACAGAGGGTGGATCAACCAGGGAACCGAAAAAACCACCGTAACCACCGTAAAGAATTTCCATAGAACACCGCGTTTTCGGAACAGAGAGAAATCAAGACGTACGTGGGACCGATATTTTCGCATGACTTTATTTCTCGCTTACATGGACTAAGAAAATGTTTTACCTTTTTCTCTTTGCTGTTGGCAACATTTCGGTGCAGTGACGGCGTTAGGTCGAAAATCGCCCCCACTTTATTCATAGCCAACACTCCTCCTCGATTCTCTTACCTTAAGCGACTGGTGAATCACTGGGAACGACCAAGTCGATCACCCATGCGAACTGTTTCTGCTTCACAGGAACCAGCGGTTTTGTCAAAACATCTGCTGCCATTACTTCTGAAGGGCAGTACTGAAGAGCCACCGCACCGTTATCGACGAGGTCCTTGGTGTAGTGCATCCGTGTGTCTATGTGCTTCAACCGCCAGGACTTGCGCTTCGGCTCTATGAAGTCGATGCAACTACGGTTGTCCTCCAGTATGACTGTTGGCTCATGCTGCTGCTCTCCTATTTCACCAAGTAGTTTTCTGAGCCAAATGAACTCTTTGCACGCTTCCGACAAGGCCATATGCTCAGCCTCCATGCTGAATAGAGAAACGCTGGTTTGCTTGCGACTCGCCCAACAAATTGTAGCTCCATTCAGTTGGAACATGTATCCCGAGTTTGAGTTGCGATCGGAAGGATCATCGCTCCAGTCAGCATCACAAAAAACAAGTGAGAATCAATAGTTCACCGTTCTAGGAAGACAGCTTCAACTTGTAGTCACTAGTCTTCAGTAAGTATCGAACGACGCGCTTTAGTTCGACCCAGTCCGTCTCTGTGGGGTTGCTGACCTGCCTGCTTAAGATGGAGATGCTTGCGGCGATATCTGGCCTTGTATTCACTGCTGCATACAGGAGTGCACCTACCAGGCTGTGATAGTGCTCGTTCGTATCTAGCTTCGGACTGCCTACTCGACTGCGATAGTACCCAGGGTCGAGTGGAATGTTCGAGCCCTTCGCATTCGGTAGACCAAATCGGTGCTCAAGCACCCGAATGAAGAAGTTCTGATCCAGGTTGAAGTATTTTTCATCGTCCCGGGTCACTTGAACTCCAAGGAATTGGTTCACCTCTCCTAATGACGTCAATGAAATCTTTTTCTGCAAATCGCTTTCATCCTTTTGATCTCCTCCTGAGTCGTGCTCACCACGATCATATCGTCGAAATAAATGACGAGGTAAACGAACCCGCCGTTGGATAGCTTCTTGACGTAAAGACATGGATCTGCTCCCGATTGCGTGAAACCAAGTTTTTTTTAACATCGTGCTAATCGTAGCGTTCCACACGCGTCGCCTGTTTATGTCTTAAGAGGCTGCGCTCGAGTTTGCAGACCAACTTCTCTTTCCCAGAAACCACGCAGCATTTAGGCTGTATATATTTCTTCATTAAGCTTGCCATGCTTGACGTCGAGGTGATGAACGTATAACTTCTTGTGCCCAGCAATCGTTAGAAAGATTCGCAGAGTCGTCTGAGTTGCCACTGGAGCGAAGACGGCATCATAATTAACACCGAACTTTTGCGAAAACCCTCTCGCCACCGAACGTATTTTGAATCGAGAGACGTTGCCAACACTGTCATGCTTCTTCTTATATACTCACTTGCTGCTAATCGGTGTACGTCCAGGCGGTAGTTTGACAAGCTTCCATGTCGGTTTTCTTTCAGCGCCTGATTTTCTTCCGACATCGCAGCCTGTCATAATCCTTGCTCAGCACCAGCAACTGCATCTTCGTACGATACCGGCTAATCCTGTGTGAGCATCGCTGCGTTGATGACGTAGACCTCATGGAGCTTCTGCAGAATGCCTCGGGTGCTCCGCTTTTGAGCTGGTACTGTCTCATCCGTTTGGTCGGGCTGTGCCTGCTAGTCATCCCTGTCAAAGAAATCATCTTCTTCTGATTCAGGTGCAGCCTGTCGATCTATAGGGTCTGGCAACCCTACGTGCTTCTTCGTCCTCTCGCTCGAACCCGACAAGTTCCTCTTCCGTTCGAGGCAGTCCACCGGACGTTGGTGACTCCTCTTGAATCTCCACGAATCGAGCATCGCGGCTTATTGTGATCTCGATGGTGTTCGTGTTCAGAAAGCTGTAGGCTTTCTTGTCACTACTATAGCCAACTAATAGAAGCTTATTTGCTTTTCCGTCCAGGTTGAAGCGTTTGACATCGGGGATGTGGAAGAAAGCAGATCAACCAAACACCTTCAAATGGGCTAGTTCTGCTTTCCAACCGAACCATCTCGCGTATGGCGTTTTATCAACGGGTTGCCAACCTGTTTTGCAAATAAGCGGCACTGGCCATCGCCTCCCCTAGTATTTTTTTTTTTGTCAAGGCCTGCATCCAGCAACATGCAACTTGCCATCTCTTGAAGTGAGCGGTTCTTCCGCTAGACCACTCCGATTTGCTGAGGGGAGTAGGCTGTGGTGTATTGCCCCTGAATGCCCTCCTGCTCATAATACCTGTTCAGCTCATAGCTGATATATTCACCCCCGCCATCTGATCTTATGATACACCCGATAGAACATATTCTGGACGTGCGCGGCAGAATTCTTAATGCGATCAGCTAATAGCGGGCACCCCCCGGCGTGACGTTGGACATAGGGTCACAAACATCTGTATGAATGACGTCGAGAACACTTTGGGTCCGATTGCTCACAGTCTTGGGAAAAGGAACTCTTCAGATTTACCTTCGAGGCAGTGTTGACAAACCTGCCGAATTCCGCAATCCTCCACGTCGAATCCTTCGCACAGCGTCTTCCTTCGAATTTCGTCCAAAACCGCCGGATCCCGCTGACCGAACCGGTGATGCCAGGTATGCTGGAAAAACTGCAGCCCTTGCCCAGCCGTGCTTCCTCTGCCATCTTCAAAGCAAACAAGTTTACTCGCGGTTCAGGTACAGCCACCACTTTGTGTTGTTCTGTTGAGATTTCACATCGCGAACCACTGAATTTCACTTTGAGTCCATTTTCCAACATTTTTCTCACCGACAGGAGTCCACTATCCAGCGCAGGCACGTATAGAACGTGCTTGAACGAAATGTTCACGAGACTGTTCTCACCACTCACATATTTCACAGTGCCTTCTCCGACGCTGGCAGACATTGTCTCTGAGCCATCGACCAGAACAACTTTCACTTTAACACTCGCGCCAATTGTGTCAAGAAGTGCGCCAGTGGGTTAGTCCGGTATCTGCGAAGGCGTTGATCAGCTTTTTACACACTTCCGTGGCTGTATTCACCTCCTTGACGTGAATATACTTTACCGGATCGATCAGCAGCATGATTTTGCCTCGCGCCAGCCTATCCTCCAGCGCATCTACCTCAGGTAGCGTGCCGTCCGCATTCGGGGTAGGCTGCATCGCGTCCCAAGGGTCCTCCACTTCCAAAAAGGTCTTCACTGCAAACTTCTACGTTTGTCCAGTTTTCGCAACCAACCAACCGCTCGATTGCCAGATGGTTCCGTGTGGTTGGGATTGCACGCGTTGAACCTCCGGAGCCGTTACTTCCACCTAGGTTCGGCATGGTTTTTAGATCTTGAGATTTTTACCAAACTATCGGGGGCACTATCCGGTGGTGTGTACCACCGAGTCAACTGGGTGGCTTTTAGTCACCTGGTGGACTATCGTCTTCCTAGTAGCTCAGATGTATCATCAGTCGAAGTCATCGACAACCAACTGAGTGTGTTTGAGGAAGCTGTCCGCAGAGGAAACCTGTATCCGATGGGTACCAGTGAGAAAGCAATACCCTAAAATTGACCGCTTCACTCGTCAACTTATCCAACAAAGGAACACCGTCCGCCGGCAGTTCCAACGAACCGGATGCCTGCTGAAGGAACAAGAGCTCTCCATCAAATAGGTCATCAAATTGGGCATTGAATGATGTCCATTAGAAACCAACAGTTCTCCAACAACACCGCCCAAATGCGCGACCATCTGAGGCTATTCCGGAAGGTGGCAAATTTTTTGAACCCTATTCCCATATTCAACGTGGTTCTGAAGAAAAGTTCCGGTAAGGCGTTCCGCTTCCTGGTGGAAGTCTTCAACAGATTTTTCCAGCTGGACGATTTTCCGACGAGGTGGAAGATAGGGAAAGTTATCCCTATTCTGAAACCTGGAACCTACTTCCCATACAAGCTACATTATGTGTCATAAAAAATGCGAAAATCCATACCTTAGTTTCAAATAAGTTTTTTTTTCATACAAAATGATAAAAAAAATCATAATTTTATTTAGGGAATCGTTTATTAAGCCTTTCATGGTTACATTACTCAAAATGAACAACATTTTTCTCGATCACATTCTCCAAACAGGGACGGAATCGAGAGCATACCTTCTCAACGTATGAGTCAGCCATCGAGTTCCATGTCTTGGTAATAGAAGCTTGCAGGGCGCCAACACTGGGGTGAGAACGTTCACAGGCCTTAACTTGAACATATGCCCATATTGAGTAATCGAAAGGATTCAAGTCGGGGCTGCTAGGAGGCCAAATTTCCTTTGGCCAAAGTTCCATGTTTGCCTTCAGCCACGCTTGAGTCCTTTTTGAAGTATGAAACGCTTCTCCGTCCTGTTGGCGTGCTCCAAAGTTGGCTTTCCTTCAAAATATTCATGTAAACCTCGGTATTAAGTTTTATTGCAGCTTTGGTAAATACTGGAGGCATTGTCAAGCCATTAGACGCAACTGCCCGAAGACCATGACTCCGGCCGGATGTTTGGTTGTAAACTTAAATTTCACGTTCTCTGGAACATCCTCAATCATCTTCGGCGAAATAAACCAGTCTGTACGTGTGTTAGATACGGGATCGATGGTGAACATTTTCTCATTGGAGAATACGATGATGGTATGCTTCTTTTTAAATGCTGACACCAAACGTTTCGAGCACTCCAGCCGTAGTTGTTTGATTCGGCCGTTACAAGGTGGCGTTTTACTCTTGCTCTGGACGAACATTTCAAGTCATCTTTAACCAACCGTTGCATGGTAGTTTTTGAAATATCGGCTTCCTTAGCCAATTTTCGGATCGATGGGATAGGATTCCCTACTAGCACCCTTGTTGCCATTCGGTTGAGATAGCATACATATGACTTGCTAAGTCATAATCAAGTTACTACAACTTATTATGATCCTAGTGTGCTACTTGGGTTTCGCCTCACTTTGTCTCTCACTGATATGATGACCTTCGGTGTGCGAGCGGCCCGTGGAAGGCCACTTCCCGGCTTCCGTGGACGTGGTCCATCAAGAAGTGAACGTTGGATACGGTAAACGGTAGCCAGGTGGCATCCCACAATCGTTGCAATTTGTTTTACAGGCTTTTGGGCGAGCAGCAAACTATTCACAACCCTCTTTGCGTACACTTTTCTCAACTCTGTTACACGCGAACTACTGCTACATCGTCTCAGAGTATACAATCAGATGACTACACACACGCATTAAAACAGTAAATATAATGTTTAATGCTACCCAGCAATTAGCATTGAAAAAAATCGCATTTTTTTTATGGGACATACTGTAGCATCTACGGTTTACGACAGCCAGCTCGGTGCTGGAACAGGCGTATAGATGAAGCATTGGTTAAACGTGGATTCAGAGCTGCAGTATCGAATTCCTGCTTGTACGTGAAGGATGATGGAAGTACTAAAGTGTTCCTGATGGTGTATGTAGACGACCAGTAGCTTCGACGGACTAGAACGAGTGATGAATATATGCAACGGTTTGCGAGCGGACTTCGAGTTGGCTTGCTTAGGAGAGGTGAAGCAATTTCTCGGAGTGGAAGGTACACGTATCAACGGCGTGTTCAGGCTGAGTCTCCGGAACTACATCGAGAAGCTACTCAACGTGTACAGAATGCTGGACTGCAAGACCGCAAAGAGTCTGATGGACCCCAGATACCTCATGTTGGTTGAAGCTGGGGATGTGTTCGAGGACCCTACGTCCTACCGTATTCTCGTAAGTGGACTGCTATAGTAGGCAGTTGTGGCGAGGCCGGACATTGCCACGGCCGCTATAATCCTCGGACGCAAGTTCAATGAACCTCGCGAGTGCGACTGGACGGCTGCAAAGCGGGTGCTCCGCTATCTCAAGTCAACGAAGAGTTATGACCTGCAGCTGGACGGAAACAAAGAGCAGTGCCTCGTACGTTATTCCGACGCAGACTTGGCAGGGGACATCACTAGCAGAAGATCGACATCTGGAATAGTCTTTCAGTACGATGTAGTTACATGGGCTAGTTGGCGCCATTCAAATGTCGCCCTTTTTTCAATGGAGGCTGAGCACTCTGGCTTAGACAGCTACTGCGTGACATGGGTGAAACACAACATCAACCCATCCTAGTGCTCGAGAATAACCAGGGATGCTTGTCCTTCGTGCGCTCGGGGAGGAAAAGTCAACGTAGCAAGCACATCGATACTCGCGAGTGGTTTATGCAGGAGTTATGTGTGAAGCAGGAGATACGAGTGGAATACTGCCCTACCGATCGTACGTTGGCAGACTTCATGACAAAGCCGCTTGGACCACTGAAACTCCTGTAGTTCTTGGTACTGATGGGTTTAATGGCGAACAAGTGACGAGCTATCTTTGAGGGGAAGTGTAGAACGAGCAATGACTACCTCTATAGCTCATCCAACGCAGCTACCTGGTGAGCAACATACTTTGTTTTTTCTTTCTCTGATGTTTGGATTAGTCGATACAAAAACCTCAATGCGTGTAGAACGTCTATTTTACTTTTGAAGGTGTAACTTTCGTCATCAATCCGAAATTCCCTTTGTTTGGATTCTTTGCTGTAACATCATTGCCCGCGCTCCATTCTCCTCGTCTCAAACCATCTGACACTCCTCGTCAAACCCGTCGTTCCGCCGATTTCTATCGACATGCAAAATGGCACCTTCTGCTGCGTTTGCAATGGCTACTTTGACACTACTCCAGCAGTTCTTACCTGGGTCTTCGATCAGCTCTCCCTCATCGGGCAACGCCACGTAATCAGTTGCAACTTCCCGAACTTTCCTTTGTACTTCACCCATCACGATTAAACCTGCACCCAGCTCGCGTGTATTGCTCCAGCTCCAGGGCTGGTAGCAAGTCACTTTTTAGTGACTTGGTCACTTTTTTCGAGGCGGTCACTTTAAAGTCCCTTTTTTTAAGACCTTTTAACTAAAGTCACTATTTTTAGTAATTAGTCACTTTTTTCAACTTTTTTTGGGAAAAAATTTGGCGATAATTAATCATTCTACTTTCAGTGTGTAAAAAATGAAAGATATAGTTTATTATATTATTTTATTTTTCGAGCAGTTTAATCTCAATATGCAGCGCTAGCAAATAAAGAGAAAGCTTTCTTTTTAATATTAGACTTTGCAGTCGTTTGTGCTGTCTTGTTCTCCCCCACGGGAAACTTGTAAACAGCGCCCAGTAACGTCAAACATGACTTACTGCGTGCCGCGTTTTCAAGATTTTTGTGGGAGAGAACAAGACAGCACGAACGATTGCAAAGCTCAATTTTTTGCTTGCCCGCGTCGTTTCAACGTTTTGTTCACAAACACATTCACAAAGCTTTGCAACAGAAAAAGTGTACTCTAGCAGTGTTCGGATGCGTATCGCTCGCTCGTGGTTTCGCACAAAATAAGAAGTGAATTTCAAACTCGAAATATGAAAATATTGTCTTTGCCATTTCCGGTCACGTATATTTTTCGTAAAAGGTTATGATTTTCTATGTTATTTTCGTGAACCAACTACTTACTAGTTTAACGATTTAACAATAGATGGCAGTTTAAGTACTACCATTAGCAATGCATTTGTGCATCCCTTTTTTACGTAAATAATTCTGGCAGCGGCCGTAGCATTAGGGCATCTTCAGCGGTGGTCTATTTTTGGAACAACTTTATACTTGATTTGCATCAGCAAAACTTGAATAGAACCAGCTAAAATAGACCAACTTCGCGTTTCCCGCACCAGTGTTGTATTTTTTGTCGTTAAACCCGCCAACAGCTGGATTTCAATTATTCAACGTCAGAGGTCAGAATTTTTTTCAGAGATCACAGATTTATCGCAAACTTGTTGCCATGGATTAATTTGACCTAATAATCTTTACTTGCTCTTTGGTTTGCCTGATGGTTTCATAAAATCTCGAAAATGCTTTTGATTTTACAGAAATTTCACCAACTTATTTATAGTTTAGCAAATCGACCAACTCCCCAGACTATTTACAATTTCTCGTTAATCTCGTTGTCCGGAGCCAGTATCATCCGCAACAAATACGGCTACTTTTTGGCTCACAAGTATACCTCAGCAAGCCTCAATGTTTTTTCGGAACGAAAATCACCGAAACAATATCTGCAACAACTAAAAAATAACATACGGTCCATCGGTCAGCATTCAAAGTTTTGTTGGTTTAAGCGAGGGTTTGCGTCAGTAAACAACACGATTGATTATAAACTTGATTTTTTGTCATGTAAAAGCTGAATTTCACTCATTAATTGGTATTATCAAGCAGCGTATAGTGTTTTGAAGCGGCATATAACTTGTTCCAAATTGCGGAAAGAATAGATCAAAACATATACCAGTTTTAAAATGATGCAAAATAGATCCGGTATAAAACCAAATTTACAACATCGATGCAGTGATTTTTTTGCGTTTGATCTAAAAAAATAAATCCAAACAACGATTTGAACAGCCGTTGATGATGCCCTTATGGTATGCTTGTATGCTTCAAATTTTTTAGTATAAATTGATTTTTATAAGGATAAATTTTTATTCACTTCGACACTGAGGCATCCTAAAACCAAGTGAGCTCAACAATTACAACAAGATTAGTTAAATACAAGATAAAATTAGGGTTGATCGCTTCTTCGGCACTCCCAAGCATCACTTCGTCAGTTTTAAGCGGTCATATTGTCTAAAATTTGGCAAGCAGATACATTTTTATACGAAGAATGTTGTTACTGTTTTTGAGCTTTGTAGGTTTTACGAAACCCTACGAACGAAGTGATTCAAAAGTGCGGAAAATTGGACCCACCTCCGTACATCTTCCGTTTATGTTTAAAACAAATGGATCAGTGGCGCCTCGTGAGAAAATTAACTGGTTGTGCACTACCCGGACGTCAATTTTGACAACAATATCTTGCTCCATAGTTCCTCCTTCGCCGAGTCTCTTGTGATATGCCACAAAAAGTACCTTGTCAATGTCCCGAAACAACATAATAAAATTGCAACTAGCCAGTGAGTAAAACTACTCTGTCTAGACCACAAAGTGCACAAAACAGACACTAACTCATCGGCAATCAAGCTATAGGAAAAAAAAACATCTACAATCGATCCACGTGTGGTATATACAGGATCTGGTGCTCCATTTGAAATGTCCAGTCTGCGAGTATTAACTGAGTATTAAATCGATGAATTTGATAATATATGAAATATACAATTTTAGACTGTGGAGTGCACGAGGTGCACATATGGACGAGACGCCACTAATTGATAGACAAAAACTATAGTCCCTATATATTTATGGTCTGTTGCATTCAACTATCGAAGCAAAACGATCATGCCATTTTGAGGAAGATACAATTTGGGATATTATTAAGATTATTGAGTATTTATGAGATCCTTCACCTCAATCGAACGGTTTGATTTGAATATAATCATTTTATCACACCGAAAAGATCTGACTGAGCCATTGGGTAAATTTGTTGGAAGTTATATGAGACTATTGAGTGACTATAATAAAAACCACTCATGACAATCTTGTGTCAAATTCTTCGACACGCGTTGTATTTTGCACAAATCAGGTAGAACTAGCTCGCTATTCGTACTCAGCATGAGTGTGGTTGCTCAACGGATCCAGGATGCTGATGAGCCACCACCCAGACAACCACAAGTCGTATAACAGAGTTCAAATAGTATCGTATATTCCTATATTGTTAGTCAAAATCGCAATTAAGTGTGGCCTTTATCGTATTTTGTTTAAGTTAAGTCGTAAAGAGTGCAATTTTTCGACTTCTATACAATGTGTCATTTATTCATCGTACTGTGTCACGAACTAAATCGGATATATTCTCGGACTATTCAATCGCATACGATATCAAAACAACTCATTTAAGAAAACAATGGAACTTGCACGTAAGGAGTGTATCGAAAAGTAGTTATAAACTTCCAAATAATAAAATAGGCATGAAAACATGGTTAAAATTAACATACTATTTCAGTTTATTATAGCTTAACATGTTTACAAAAGATCCAAACGGAAAACTAGTCATCGTGTTCATTTCTGCAGAATGCCCGTACCTTTGATTTGACACCTGCCATCAAATTCTGCACAGTGACCTTGTGCACTTCCTGGATGCCGCTGCCCAATTTTTCTTAAATCGGTCATGTTTTGGGACACTGTACCATCCTTCTTAAATATACGCTTGACTATTGCCCAATAGCGTTCGATCCGGTCGCAACTGGGGACAGTTTGGTGGGTTGATGTCCTTTTCTACGAACTGATGTTATTCTCCGCCAGCCACACTGTAGAGTGGATTTGGCGTAATGTGCCGATGCCAAATCTGGCCAGAAGAGAGGAGGGACTGGTGCTTTCTATACAATGGTAGCAACCTGTTCTTCAAACATTCCTTTTGATAAATCTCAGCATTTATAGTTCCTTTTTGTATAGAAAATTGAAGAACGCAAGCCACATGTGCAAATAGCTTGCCAAATGAGCACCTTCTGACCGAATTTCTCCATCGCAACAGTCGTATCTGCGGTTGGCACACGTTCCCCAAAAGATTTACGTATAAAACTGCGGCCCCGGTAGCGTTCTTGAATCTTCTTTAACGTATGTTTCGTCATCCATCAAAATGCACTGGTCGATATTGTCCAAAATGCAGCTGTACAGCTTTCGAGCCCTGGTTTTGGCACGCGATTTCGTTCCGGAGTTTGTTTGGGCACTTTCTGCTCTTTGTACGTCTTCAAGTCATTCCTGCGCTTGATTCGTTGAATCATTCCGATGCTGGTCCTGAACTTCTTGGCTAGATCGCGAGTAGAGGCAGATTTGTTCCGTTGAATATAATCCACAACTCTTTGGTCCAAATCGGGGCTGCTGGAGCTGCGGGTTTCTTGGTAAATCTTTGAGGGAGCACTCTACCAAACTTTTCGATGATGCGTTTTACACTTGCCGGGTGAACATTTACTCATTTTTCGCAATCTGGTTGTAAGTAACACCTTTTCGGTGCACCAAGTGTGCAGAATTTTCTTTTAGTCTCAAATTCAATTCGCGACATTTTGAATACAAACTTTATCAACGGAAATGAATGAACCGAATAATCATTTTTGACATGTAAACAAAGCAAATGGCGCTTACACGCTAAAAATATATACAGTAGTTTATGCGTAGTAACGCATCGAATGTTTATAACTACTTTTCGATACACTCCTTATATGGCCTCCACTTTCGCACGTTTAAGCCATATTTTAGCATTCTATACGATTTGTTTACTTACATATATGTTTGTATATCATAAAAACAACTTTCTTTAATTATTTCTTTCAAATCCACTTTTAGTAACCTTTTGAAAAATTTGGTCACTTTTTGGTCCTATTTTTACAAATTGAAGTCACTATTTAGTCACTTTTTTCATCAACGTAGTCACTAAAATAACTATTTTTAACATCGTTGGTCGCTACCAGCCCTGCAGCTCTGGTAGATGACCATCCCTCTACGTATGTACCGTCGATCCTTCCAAGTAAACTGCCTGCAGCGCTATAATGTCGAACTTTCGGACGCTCAATAAGTCGGAAAGAATGCGGATACTTCCCAGGAATTTCAGAGACTAACATGTTCTATATTCCAAGTTTTCAATCGTCAGACTATTTTCGTCGCCTGGGTCTATGCCGATTGTTCCGGTCCGTAGTTTCCTGTACTTACTGATTTGTATGGCTGGCTTTAAGGGCCTTCCGCCATGGCTTCTGCAAAATTATTCACTGGCAATGTTTCATTAGCGATGCATAGGTGGATTCACCTCCAGGTGGCTGAAAAATCGCTTAAAATATCGATAAAAATCGATTATTAAAGTAACAGTTTTAAGAACAGCGGAATTGCTTGTAATGATTTATTTACATGCTATGCTTTTCAATTCAATGCCCTAAGCCTAACTAAGTTGCTCACACGTATGTAACACACGTAAAAAGATTTTTCCTTCCATAGATCTCTTGTGAACATAAATTGAGAAACGCTGCTTGAGCAAATCACCGTTAGACATCAACACTCTGCATCTTATCAACGACATGTTTCCCGAAGCATCAATACATACATATTACTGAGAAAATAATCGTCCACAAAATTTCTCGCGAAACTATCTTTCCAATCTTCAATTTGAAATCTGCACACATTGTATAACTTGTTCTGACCTCTGATAACGAACCATGTTGGTTATTAATTTAATTAGATTTTTAGCCAGTCGTCGCTGCCCGTGTGATGGAAATGTGACGAAAACAACAGAGGCAGCAGGAGAAATTTCGCTATTCTTCAAATAAGGTCTTAAATTTAACTCTTAAATGCTCAAAGTTGTTTTAGAACAAAATAGCGAAAAATGTCTAATATACGTCATAACAATTTTTTTTTCTATTTGTTTTTTTTTCATCCCATTCGATTTCAAGGGTTCAATGTGTTATGGGTGAAATAAGTGGTACATGTGCTTTGAAACGGTTTCATTGATGCCTTGTTTTAGAGTGGACAAAAAGACGTAAAGACTGGACTCGGAAGAAATGAGACACACAAAAATGATCAACAAAAATTCATTTTAAATTGGATATTTCTCAAATTTTCAGGGATTAAAAAACTATATGTAAGCTATGTTATGGCATAATTTATTTATTGAATTTCTTCCCCCAAGCTGAATGCTCGTACATTTCTCTTAACACTGCTCATGAGATCTTGGGCGAGGCTTTGTCCATCTTGCTTACACAATTTCTCCCTATTTTTCTTCAAAGCTTCATCGGTTTTGAATGTTTTTCCGCTTTTCTTCAACTTCTTCTTCATTATCGCCCAAAACTTTTCGATCGGACGAAGTTCTGGTGTATTTGTCGGGTTCGCCTTCTTCGGGACCACATTAACGCCCTTCGCTTCGTATCAATCCATTAAAAGTTTGGCGTAATGGCACGAAGCGAGATCCGGCCAGAACAACGTGGGACCACGGTGAGACCACGGTGAGAGCGGAGGAAAGGTAGCAAGCGCTTCTACAAGTATTCCTCTCGATAAATCTGCCCGTTTATGGTGCCGGTTGAAAGGAACGGCTTGCACTCGCAGATCGTCTGCCACAACTGGTACTTCTTCTCTTCCGGAACTTTTCCGGAACCTCCATGCGGGACGTACCGACAAAAAACTCGAGGCCGGGGATTTGTTTGGTGTCCGCCTTAATATATGTCTCGTCGTCCATGACGAGACAGCTTGGCTTGACCAGCCACTCACGGTACAGCTTCCGCGCACGCAATTTGGCCATCGTGTTTTGCTTGTCAGTCCGGTTTGGCGCCTCTTGACCTTAAAAACTCGTAGCCCAGCCCGTTTCATGGTCTGCTGGACGAACCATTTCGACGAATTAACCTTTTTGGCCACGTCTCGGGTAGAAAGGTTCGGGTTATTCTTAAAGTTCTGTCTTATCTTCCGCGCTTTTTCTGGGTATTCCGTTTTCGGTTTTCGGCCGCTTCCAGTGCGCCGCTCGATGGTCTTCGTCTCCGGGAACATCTTCACAACACGGGACACGGTGGAATGGTGGATTCCAAGCCGTTTGCCGATCCATCTGTGCGACTGACCAGGATTATCGATCACCGCGCCCAAGATTTACTGGCGTAGCTCTTCTTGTTTCGAATGCATCTTGAAAATAACTTGACAGATCCCGATAACACTCATAACATTCATAACATTCTAAACTAGTACTACCCAAAATTCCATTACTAACGCGATGAAAAGTTACATCCAAAACAAAGTGTCGCATTTTTTCCGAGTCCAATCTTTATGTTATGAGTATAATGAAATTAAAATCATAGTACATCGATTGTGTTTACCACATCAGTACATACGTTTTTTTAGAAGAAATATTTTATCACACATATAACCGTACTTTCTTTTGAATTTATCTCACAACAGCATGTCTGCCAATAGGCAATTATCATGATTGATCGGACCATTCCATCTCGTCGACCAATAACATCGAATCCAGTTCCGTGTTTGTTTGGGCTGTAGTAATTCAAAGTGTGTAATTCTATTTCCCTCTTTCTGATTTCCAGGTTGAATGCGTTCAATGGACTTTCGATACGGCCCTTACCGGTGGGGAAGACAACGTTGGGGTTGGTGAGTTGCAACATTTGGCCGAGTTTTTGGCTAACAAGCAGTTCGATATGGTTATCAATCTGCCGATGAGGGGCGGAGGAGCCCGAAGGGTGAGTTCATTCATGACGCACGGTTACAGAACGCGACGGTTGGCGGTGGATTACTCCATTCCGCTCGTGACGGACGTCAAATGTACGAAGCTGCTGGTAGAAGCAATGCACCGGATTGGACGAGCTCCACCCATGAAAACTCACACGGATTGCATGTCATCGAAGACAATGGTCAAGCTACCGGGCTTTATTGATGTGCACGTACATTTGCGAGAACCAGGCGCAACTTACAAAGAGGACTTCAGCTCGGGAACTGCGGCCGCCTTGGCTGGGGGAATAACTTTGGTTTGTGCAATGCCTAATACGAATCCGCCAATCGTAGACAGGCAAAGTTTCCAACTATTCCAGGATCTTGCACAGAAGGGAGCTCGTTGCGATTATGCTCTTTTCGTAGGAGCATCGTCCACGAATTTCTCCACAATCAACGAATTGGCTCCGCAGGCCGCAGCTCTAAAAATGTACCTGAACCAGACATTCACTACCTTAAAGCTGAATGACATGTTAATTTGGCAGAAGCATTTGTCAAATTGGCCAAAACGAGCTCCGCTTTGCGTTCACGCTGAACGTGAATCAACAGCAGCTATAATTCTGCTGGCTTCACTCGTTGATCGGCCGATTCACATTTGCCACGTGGCACGAAAGGAGGAAATAATGATCATCAAAGCAGCGAAGGAACGCGGCATTAAGGTCACTTGTGAAGTTTGCCCACATCACTTGTTCCTATCTACCAACGATTTGGACCGAATTGGTCGCGGCAAGGCAGAAGTACGCCCGGTGCTTTGTAGCCCAGAGGATCAACAGGCCCTATGGGACAATCTAGATGTCATCGATGTCTTCGCCACCGATCATGCTCCTCACACGAAGCAAGAGAAAGAATCCGAGAACCCCCCTCCTGGATTCCCCGGGGTTGAAACCATCCTTCCACTGCTGCTGAATGCTGTCAATGAAGGTCGTCTCTCCGTAGAAGACTTGATAGCCAAGTTCTACAAGAATCCCAGAAGAATTTTCAGTCTTCCGGAGCAACCGAATACCTACGTTGAGGTCGATTTCAACGAAGAGTGGGTCATCCCAGAATGCCCACCGCAATCCAAAGCCCGCTGGACACCATTTGCAGGAATGAGGGTCAAGGGACGCATACACCGGGTGGTTCTTCGAGGGGAAACCGCTTTCGTAGACGGTGTTGTGTTGGTTAATCCCGGATATGGCCAGAACGTTCGCGAATGGGCTCTGAAAAAACCAACCGTTGCGCCATCGGTAGAGAAAATCAATACTTCGTTGGATGGGCTGGACCTTTTATCAATTACGAAATCTCTGGACACCACCCGTCAACCAGCGGACTTCTGGGATACGGATGGGCATACGAACGACGTGTTCAGTAGACTACTGGCCGTAGGTGAATCTAGCAAATCAAATGTACCGCTGGGCGATTCGAACATGAGACCATTCTCGCCGATGCCTCGAGTGCGGTGCGATTCGATGAGTAGCTACATTAAAGACACTGTGCTGAGCGCAGGTCCCGGAGCGGTGAAGGAAAGAATCCAAATTGCTGGCAAGCATGTTCTGAGCGTGGATATGTTCAGCAAGGAGCATTTGAATGAAATATTCAATGTGGCAACAACGATGAGGGGTCGTGTGCAGAAAGATCGACCGCTTGACGATCTGTTGAGGGGCAAGGTGATGGCATCGGTGTTCTATGAGGTCAGCACTCGGACCTGTTGCAGTTTTGCTGCTGCCATGCAGAGGCTAGGAGGGCGCGTCATCTATATGGACGAAACGAGTTCGTCGGTGAAAAAGGGCGAAACACTGGAGGATAGCATTCAGGTCATGTCCGGGTATGCGGATGTGGTGGTGCTTAGGCATCCGGAACCGGGCGCTGTATCGGTAAGTGGCTGCCAAGTGATGGCAGTAGGAATGGACATTATATTTCTTTCTTTTTAATTGCAGCGTGCCGCCCATCACTGCCGCAAACCGTTGATCAACGCCGGTGACGGAATCGGCGAACATCCAACGCAGGCTCTACTGGATATTTTTACGATTCGCGAGGAGATCGGAACGGTAAATGGTCTGACGATTGCTATGGTTGGTGACTTGAAGCATGGACGTACCGTCCATTCGTTGGCCCGACTACTTACACTGTATAACGTCAATCTGTACTACGTGTGTCCGGATAACTTGGGCATGCCGAAAGACGTGATTCACTTTGTAAAGTCCAAAGGAATCCATCAATGGGTAGGTCCTTGACTTTAGTATTATTCATAACCAAAATTTAATGCTATTATTCTAAACAGTCTTGCAACGCCTTGGAGGAAGTCATTGATAAAGTGGACGTTCTCTATATGACAAGAATTCAGAGAGAGCGGTTCGGATCCGAGGAGGAGTACAAAGCGGTAAATATCCCAGGAAATTATGCCAAAACCCTCCCATTTAATGACACATTTTTCTTCACAACAGAGCTGCGGTCGCTTGGTGCTGACTCCGCAGATTATGACCCGTGCCAAACGTCGCATGATTGTCATGCATCCGCTGCCACGTGTTTTCGAGATCAGCAAGGAAATCGACATCGATCCGAGGGCTGCCTACTTCCGTCAGGCCGAGTACGGTATGTATGTCCGGATGGCACTACTGGCCATGGTTCTAGGCAAATGTTAGGCGAAGGGAGATTTCTTTCTGAACTGATTGAAGGAACTAAGCACACAATTATCAGTGATTAACCATTCGATGGTTTTTATAGGAGGCATTTGCATTATACATTAGCGCAACTACTATACAAAATACAATCAATCAACGACTAAATGCTAACATAAACCTATACAAAGTCACGATAAGATCAATAGGACAGAAAAGAAATCCATAACAACTTACATAAAATACAAATTGGTACTTGGTTAAAACAAATTCAGTCGTCTAGGAAGAGGGTGATTATTCAAATCCCCAAATACACTCAAATTTGAGTAACTATGTCGGAATCGATGGTCACGGTAGAGCTTCGGCAACTTCGACAGCTGTGCGAATCGACCGGTTTCGTGATGGTGTAGATTTCCGTTGCCAACTGCGGGGAACTATTGCCGATGTTGTGCGAAAAATGTCTGTGGAAGCGGAGTGGAAGATTTGGTGTTAAGGATTGATTACGTAATGGAATTGTGGATTACCTCTTTCTGCGACTGATTAGTGCAATCAGAGTGATGAGGATGATGCAGGCTACGATCACTCCCAGAACAACGGCTGCTAGTGTGATTTCCGGATGGGCCTCTCCATCCATCGATACCATTGGTACTGTAAAAGGTAAGACGAAGGAAGAAAATGAGTACCTTTAACAAATAGGGGTTTCTTGTTTTCCTTATTATATAAATTTGAAAAAAAAGAGTCCTATAAAAAATAATTATACACTTTTATTTGCAATTTTGAAGGTGAACCAAAACCACAAACTACCATGATCAGCGTCGCGACTGATTTGCATTGCGATTTTGATTTTAAGCCACACATACTTACACTCAGCGGAACAAACTTTCGATATTCATAAGATTGCAATTCATCACGACACATTCTATAGACGACCTTAACTGGGCTAGTATCTGCCCCATTGTTGGCAAGCATCTCGCTTCGCAATGATCCGAATCGTGGGCAGTCAAAGAAGTCTTGGACGCGTCAGCGCACTCCGGACCAGGGATGCCATATTCACAGATATGTCTGTAAATTTGCAGACCTTTCATTTTTATTGCAGACTTTTTTAACGATCCAGACATTTAGCAGACATTTTATTCATGTTGCAGACTTTTACAGACATTTGAAATATTTTTCAAATAAAGGTATTCTCTGAAGTTCAGATTTAAAACGTACGCAGTACGCAGTATAGTATTGAAACGCAGTATAGTAGATACGATAAGAAGCTTTGTTGAAACGTTTTAAAATATCGTAGGTATCATTTAAAGTAGAAATCCTTGAAGAAACGAAAACGGTGGGGCACTTGGAGACACCATGGGCCCGGAGATAAGTATTGTATAGGCCCTTTCCGAGGATAACATGGATTCCCTATTTATGGTAGTTTTGAATCCCACGCGTGTTCAAACCCATGCAAAATTTACTGTCAAAGCGTTGGTAATTTTGGTCCTTTGCTATTAAGTCACAATGAAAATCAAGTTTAACAACAATACAAATCATATTTGAGAAACTTAGAGACTTCCTCAAAAAAATAAATTGTCCTATGATCAGGTAGAAACTCCTCAGAAGTATTGGGAGCAAGCAGTTCATGCAAGAAGAACCTTCAAAAATGCATTACGAAAGTTTTAGATCATACTTACCAGAATTTCAAGACAGAACTTCCCCAAGAATCAGGAGAGGACTTATCAGAGCTTCAGAAAGAAGTGGAGGGGAGAGGACTTCTCTGAAGTTTGGAATTTTTCAGAAGTTATGGAGTTTTTCCCAGAAATTCAAGATTGAACTTCTCAAAAGTTCAGCAAAAAAAACTTCCACAAATTTCAGACGGGAATTGACCAAGAAGGGCACTACCTATAATTTCTCAATAAATCTGGAAAAAAAATCCTCAGGACGATGCGTCATAGAAGTTGAGGAAAGAACTTCTCTCAAGTTCAGGAAATAACTTCCCAGAAGTTTCGGAAGAAACTTCTCGAAATGTTAGTTGAAACTTCCTAGAAGTGATTGGCAGTTTTTACAAAGCTCAGAGAAGAAAATTTTCTGCATTTCAGAATAAGGATTTCTCAAAATTCTTAAGGGAGAAAAGAATGAAACTTTCCAGGAGCATTGGGGGTACTTCCTTCTAATTTGAGCATGAATTTCCCAATAGTTCCGGATCAAACTTCCCCATAGTTCTGGAGAAAACTTCCCAAAAGTTCAGAAGAGGACTTTTCAGAAGTCCAGGAAGCAACTTCAAGAACAAATTTAAGGGAATTTTCCTTAAAAATTTTGAAATAAAATTTTCCTTGCAGTGCCGGATGGGACCAATCAGAAGTTTGGAAAGAATAAGCTCAGGAAAAAACTTCCCCGAATTTCAGGAAAAACCTACCAGATAGGGCACTACCTGTAGGGTCAAGCCGGAATTTAAAAAAAAAATCAGTAAAGAACCCTTCAGAAGTTCACAAAAGGGCTTCTCAGAAGTTTTGAAGAGACCAAAAGTTCAGATGAAACTACCCAGAAGTGCTAGAGAGCTTCCCTAAAGTTCCGAATCAAACATTCCAGCATTTCAGAATAAGAACTGCTCGAAGTTCACAAAATCTCAGAAGTTATGGTAGATTCTTTTGATAAAATCAGGAAGAAACTTTCCTGAAATATAGGGGGATCATTCTAGAAGTTCAAGCAAGAATTTCTCAGAAGTTCAGGAACAAACTTCCCCAAAGTTCAGGACAATACTCTCCGAAGTTCAGAAGAGATTATTTCGCAGTTCAGAGAAGAACTGCTCAGAAGTTCAGGAAGAAACTTCTAGCAACTTAATAAGATATTCCAAGAAATTCTGAAGAGTACTTTCTCAAAATTTTGCAGAAACTTTCCTCGTAGTTCAGTATGGGACTTTTCAGAAGTTTTGAAAATAACTATGTTCAGGAAAAAAATTACCAAATGTTTCTGGAAGGTAAGGTTGGGTTCTTAAATGTGAATTTCGAAGAAAATGAGGAGTTACTGCCAAGAAGTTCATGAGGAATTTTGCCTGAAGTTCAGGAGGAAACTTCCCAGAATAAAGCAAAGAGCCTTGCAGAAGATCAGGAGAGAGTTTCCCTGAAATTTAAGAGACAATTACTGATTTAACCGGAGAAGCAGTCTATACAAAAATCATTCATATGACCATAATGGTATTGATGATCATGAGTGATGATGACGCCATATTAAAATATGGTACACATGATCAATGGTTATTGTTGAATAAAAAAAAAGTCTGTTGATTTTATCAAATGAAAACTAAATTTTGATTTTAAAATACAAAACTGGAAAGAGTGTTTCAGAGGGAAAAAAACTATGGAAAATTGTGTCATCTATGCGAATGCTTCAAGCTTCAGTATCACTTCAAAAATATGAAACAATAGAGTTAGGTTGCATACAAACCAAGAAATAGATGCAGACATGTTTACATAATCACACAAATAGCAAAAATTACATAACCTGCTCTCTTATTACGTCTCATCGTTGAAAGAAGTCTAATAAAAAAAAAATTACAGGCATTCCCAGACATTTCAAATTTTTATCACAGACATTCAAAAAAAATATCTGGCATCCCTGCTCCGGACAGAATGGTGACGCTGCGTGTACGAATCGGTGCAAGTATTGTCTGAAGAAACTGCGTAAACTACCTCTTCGTGCTTCCTTTTCATCCAGGATCCAGATCGACAAATCCGGTATGTGCAGTTGCGTCCATCGACTGTTCTTCCCCGTGTCCCATTCTCGTTGCGATTTGGCCATTGACTTCACTTTCACCAGCTCCCGAACTCTTCTGACATTCCTCCGGTGATAACTCTCGCTGTCCTTCGCGAGAGTGATGCCAATCGGGATCATTCCGGAAATGACGCATACTGCCTCCGATGAAATAGTTGTGTATGCACTCACAACTCGCATGGCCATGAACCTGAACGTACTGTTCAACTTCGTCCAGTTTCGCTTGGTTCCCTGCGCTGCGACCCAGGCTGGACCTTCGTATCTCAGTATGGATAATGATACACTATCCAGTAGACGCCACCTTCTACTACAAGGTCCGTTGCTATTCGGCATGATTTTGGATACCGCATTGATGCCCTTTGCCGTCTTCCCACAGGCACAAAATACGTGGCGGTTGAAATTTAGCCGGTCGTCGATCATCACACTCAGATACTTCCATCCTATGAAGATTTCTGCTCGCTGCACCGTTTTTCAGTTGCTGACCAACGGTACCTCCGCTTTGTAGTTGGCTGTCTGCAGCTGTGACGCCTTCATTCGGTTTTCAATTCGGTCGCCAGCATTTCTACTTCTTCCAGTGATTCGCCTGTTACTGATAATACGATGTCATCAGCAAATCCAACGATCACTACGCCATTGGGAAGCTTCAGTGTCAGCACTCTGTTGTACACCCCGTTCCAAAGTGTTGGGCCAAGGATGGAACCTTGCCGTGATGTTCACCGATTTCCGCCCTATGGACGTCCCTCATTCTGTTCAGCGACGCTATTGAAGGCGTTCGTTGATGTGTAATGTTGATCGTTACAACAGCGCAATATCGATCGCCCCTCGGCTTCTTTTACGGCTGTCTCGACCGCTGTCCGTTGCCGTTATAAGCATAACTGTCCCATGTATATAGGGAATCCCATAGAACATGGGACAATTATGCGTATAACGGCAGTCCGAATGGCACCCACCGTAAACTTCCCTCCCGGAAACCGGATTGCATCCTCGATAGCCCGTGCTTGCACTCGGTAAATTTCGTCAGCCTGTTGAAGATGTTCCTCTCCAGAAGTTTTGCCGAGCGTATATTGGCCTATCTATACGATGCTGATTCCCCCAGAGGCTTTACTGGCTACGGCAGTAACCCTTTTTTTTTGTCTTGATTATCGAGATTTTGAGCCTCGGGCTGGTTCATCTCCCGTTGTAGTCCGTCAAACACCACTTTTGGGCATTTTCGTAACTTCTCCGGGGGTGAGATTCGAACTCGTGACTTAGGCGTGAGAGGTATGGATGTTAACCAATACGCCGGGGTCGCCCCCGGCAGCAACACTATATTTTCCACCTGTCCGGGAAATGGCCTTCCTCCAGACATTTCTGTAGCACATTCCTGAACATTTCTGGGAATGCCTGAATCGCCACTTTCGGAGCTACGTAAGGGATTCCATCCGGTCCGGGTGACTTGTTCACCTTAAGCCCATTCGCCACTGCCACGAGCTTCTCGTTCGAAAGTTACATGCTGTAAGCATTACTTTTATCGCCGTACGGTATACGTGGCCACGGCATTTGACCGACGTCGATCATGCTCTGAACGCAGTGTCCCCATGGAGGCCCGCGTTAGCCCTACCATGGCCTCCCTTCGAGCCTTCAAGCGAGCATAGACAACCCTGGGATCACTATGGCGACCACTTCACGAGGTTATGGATAGCGGCTGAAAGGGGACCTAACAGCATGGAGCCGCAAGCTCCCAATGAAACGACACAGAGAGAGGAGACGAACGCGTTCGCCAAAAGAGGACTGATAAGGATCTAGTGGCGCATTTGATACGTGCGAAAGCGTTGCAGCCTCGGAAGCAGGGATCTCAGGGATGGATGGGCCTGGGCTCATGCGGGCCATGGAGAGGAAGCACGATACTCTTCCTAAAGTGCTGGTAATCGCTGAACAGCTGTCGCGAGAGGGACGCACTGGAAACTAAGTTCCTAGCCGACCAAAGTTCCAGGGAAATTGTAAGGCTAGTTGCCATTTGAAAAGACCAGGCAATCCGCCTGCAAGCACACGCATACGGATACGCATACATCACCTACCGTGGTGGCAGGGACATCGAAGCGTGCAAGGCAGTCGCCGGAGGAAACCGCCTTGCAGGTGGCTCAAAGAAACTGCTGGAGACATATGCGAGCATGGTGTCGGGACTGGCGGATCCAACCGCACGTCCTGCGGGACTTGAAGTGAGTGACCCCGGCACCAAGGAAGGCAAAAAAGGCAAAGGCGCCAATAGCGCCAACACCACCTCGGTGCTGCGCGAAACCCCACGTGCTAAAAGTGGCCCAAGCGATAGGGCCGGTCCCAGTAATGAACGAGACAGCAAAGGAGCGACGAGCGATGACGTTCCAAAAGCAGAGAAAGCCCTTGAACCAAGGTCCGGAAAAAAGGAGAAAGACCTCAGAAAGAAAAAGCGTATCGAAGGCTGGCTCGAAAACGTAACCGCGGAGTACTTAGACTCATCGTTAAGAACGAAGAGTCTAAGTACTCCGAGGTACTCAAGGCGATGCGTGGCGACGCTAAGCTCGCGGATCTGGGCGCCAACGTGCGGAGTATCCACCGTGCTCGCACCGGCGAAATTATCCTAGAGCTTAAGAAGGACACAAAGCTGAACCGTATAAAAAGCTGGCTGAACAGGCCCTAGGAGCGGGAGTGGAGGTATGTGCCCTAGCCACGTTAGTGACTCTCCAATGTATAAACTTGGACAAGATCACGGAGGCTGGCGAAATCTCCACGGCCATCAAGGCCCAGTGTGGGGTTGAGGATGTTACAATAGCCATACCGCTGCGAAACGGTCCACTTGAGACACAAGAGGCCACAATACTACTGCCGGTTGCCGCCGCAGACTCGGCTCTAAAAGTGGATAAACTTGGTGGGTAGTCTGTTTGCCCACTAAGTCTGCACCAGCCGCGCAAGACGTGCTTGCGCCTTGAGAGCGGGCATATGTCCTGGGAATGCAAAGGCCCCGATAGGAGCGATTCATACCAAAGGTGCGGAGGAAAAAATCATAAGGGACTACAAGGAGCCCCCCAAATGCAGGACGTGCTCTGGGCAACCAGACGACAAGCACGTCACGAAGGCTTCGCGGTCACAAAAGTGAATGGAGTATTCATTTGCAGCTGCTATGCGCCGCCGAGATGGTCGATTGACCAGTTCTCACAACTTGGAGATCGGATGACAACGGAGCTAACTGGCCGTAGCCCGCCTGGTAGCTCAAGCGGAGTGACATTGCATGCGACTCTGGGCAGGCTCGAACGTGGCAGCCTGACCTCTGGCAAGGTACCAATAGTATCTGCCATGAGGCACGGGCAGGCGTCGATCGTCGACGGGACGTTCTGCAGCGCTGGGTTGTTGAACAACTCGAGAGTGGAGGATTGCTACATCTATAGCAACCACGTGACGGTTCGCTATTGCATCACTCACAGCGCTAGGCAGCGGAGGAGCACCCACTCTGTTTGTCCTCAGATGGAGGACGTCGTACTTCGATAAATAAGTATTTAAAGAGGCACTAGCGCGGGAACAGAGACAAAGCGCTACCCAAGTTGGCTGCGGTGATCAGCTCGTAGCACTACTGACACGAGTGTGCGACGCAACCATGTCCAGAAAGGTCAAACCTAGAGATGGAACGTCGCCGGTGTACTGGTGGACGGAGACAATCGCTGGCCTCCGGAGAAACTTAAGAAAGAGATAAAGGCCAGCTGCTTCGAGAGTCTGTGTTCGATAGCCAACGCGAACCCATGCCATGGGGTGACGCCTATCGGGTTATAATGGCCATAACCAAAGGCACCAACCGACCAATCATCAGAGCTATTACAAGCCATCCCTAGGGGACTCTTTCCGAGCTATGACCAGAGATCTTGGCCTTTTATAACGGCAGAATTGCCCCACGATAATGGCAGCTGCGGATGCATAAACGAGGAACTCATCGCGAAGGTAAACAGAGCGCCAGGACCTCACAGTATACCAAACCTGGCCAACAAGACGGCTATTTCAATGGTGCCCAGAAGCATTGAAGGGCAGTTTTTTCGATCAGACAGCAGATCCGCGACGATAAGTGCCTTCGCGGCTTCACGACGAATTTGAAGAGTGTCCAAATGAATCATAAGGCAACGTCTCTCGTAACTCGGAAGGTTGAAAGGGTTTCCTCCAAGGCAGTTTACGAAGAACGTATCGGATAAAATGTCGTTGAATTGATTCAATACGTTCGATGCCTTTTTGGAATTGAGTGTTCCAGTCCGGGGCAGCAACTTCCAAGGTGGACCTCACCAACGAACAGTACAGCGACTTAAGGCAGTACACGTCTCGAAATTCTTTAGCCACATGGAAACCGAACGTGAGTTTATTGTCGAGTATCACTTCAAGGTCCTTTACTTGGTTGTCTCTTTGCAGAGGAGTTTTAACCAAGGAATATTCGAAGATAATAGGATTCTACTTCCTCGAAAAAGTAACAACGGTACACTTTCCCGGATTCAAGAGCATACAGTTCACCTCGCACCACTTTAGTACTGTCTCTAAATCTTCTTGCAACTGTAAGGCGTCTCATAGAGAATCCACGCGAATGTAGATTTTAAGGTCGTCAGCAAAGCTTAGTCGATGAGATTTCCGTAACAGGTTGACATCGTTGAAATACAAGAGAAAAATCAGCGGCCCAAGATGACTACCTTAGTGAATGCCGGACAAGGCGGGGAATGAAGAGGACAGCTCATCGCCAATTTTAACCTTAAGAGTTCTGCCACAAAGATACAATTTGAATCAGTGCCGCCGAGATGTCATGGTTGATTCTGTCGAAGGCATCAGATAGGTCCATGTAGACAACGTCCGTTTGTGATCCAGCTAAAATCCCACCCATGATGAATGAAGTGATTCATAGAAGGTTTGTGGTCGTTGAACGCGTGGAAAAATACGGGTTCCAAAACGGTCAGTTCAAACAGCTTTTTCAACTTTTTTCGAGGTCCAACCTGGATTCACCAATACACACAAACATGAACTGTCAAAATAAAATGTATATGTTTGTTAATGTTCATACACTCAGTAGCAAAAAAAAGCCGAGCAAAATTTTGCTTCCAAAATACGCGTTGTTCAACCTTCTGTAACTTTGTCAATTATCAATATATTTGAAGATTGCTCGGCTATTTTTTGCTACTGAGTGTATATTGCCCTAATATCATCATATTGACTCGTCTTTGGATCTGTTTTCGTTCTTTAATTGCAAGTCAGAGTCACACCTGACCCAAATCCGACAACCAAAAACGACATTAATAAACGAAGGATTAGTTGCCTCTATCTCCGGACGCAAATCGATCTTAAAATGCGAACTAATATTCCCTCATGCAGTACATCCATAGACTAACTCTGTTGGTACATCTATCTTCTTCACGGTTGTACGCGAAAACCCATTAATGGGTAAAAAAAACACCCATCTTCATATAGCTCTCCTATCTGTCATAAAATGGGGGAATTTCTCAATCACACAATGGGTAAAAAAATATCCATTAGAGGAAACCTCATACAATTAAAAAATGGGTGAAAAAAAGTTCAAAGTTGGTGGAAACATGAACATGGAGGAATTTAAAAACGAGCTTAGAAAGAAGTTGATCGCAGATTCATACGGAAAGCTGGAGGGTAAGAATTTTTATTATTCGAAACCTTGATCTATTTTAAATATTATCCCTGCCCTGGTTTTCAGCACTTCAAATTTGGGCATAACCTCAGTTCGACCTCAGTACAAGTCCGAAGAATGCTGTTCCGGTCATATGAAAAAAGTGTGGATACTTACTATCAACATTTTGGAGCCTCAGCTGACACATTTTTCATGTAAACAGCAAAATAACGTGGATCTGGAAGCTCGATTGGAGGATTTATTGATGGATGATTCCATAAGTATACCAGAAAAGGCATGAATAAAACAAATACAAGTATTTTATGTTTTTTTTTATTGCATTTATTGATTAAGTACCATGAAAACCATGCATTTATAATACACCAAACTGCTGCATAATCTGCATGCAAAAATGAGTAATATTTTACCCATTATGGGAAAACCTGGCTTCTTTGCAATGGGTGAATAAATACCCATTTTGTGACATACACTGCTTTTACCCATTAATGGGTAAATCGGGTTTACCCATTAAATGGGGAGAGGCACTTCTAGCGAAAATGGGTGTTTTTTCACCCATTATTGGGTTTTTGCAAACGACCGTGTTCTATATATATAAAAATGAAATGTTGTCCGTTCGTGACGGCATAACTCACGAACGACTCAATGGATTTATTTGATTTCGTTTTTATTTGATTCGTCGTGGGTCCCAACAGGTTTATATGAAGAAAAAATTGGAAAATTTTACTAGAAAATGAGAAAAAATCATAAAAATCAAATTGTCATTTTGTTTGGGAATATCATAATATGCTAGACAGCAAGACCATCTTTCGATTTGTAAGGACAAACCGGTGGAAACTATTATAATGGCTTCGCAATTAACTAAAAACAAAGAACGAGAGAGGAGAGAATCACTTATTGTTACTTAGGACCTTTTGAGAAGATGTACAAAAAATGATAATACACTAGAGTCGCTTATTTTGCAATTTTTTACGGGGTTGTCGGAATTTGACGCGGTTTTCGTCATTCAAACGAGTAGATAACGTTCGCTTATATTTGATCAAAAACGCGTTTCAAACCTAATTTTTCTCGCTTTTTGCAAAGTTTTTGTATATTACGGGTTTTTTCGTAGATTTAGGAATTTACTCGATTTTTTAAAGTGGTTTTTTTCCATCGCACTCACTCCTGTGTAAAAAGTAACTTCAGTGTATACGATTTATAGCGTGTAGATGCACGTATAAACTGGAACGTTTGTATTGGTGACACCTCGCAGCGAGATGTAAATTCTAGATCAACAATAGAATAGGGCCTATAAACATTTGTAACCAAATATTCCTGAGCCCTTTTTCTCTAAAGCCATAAGCCACCCACGCAAATCAATACCATAATAATGTAGGGAAAAGTTTTTTCTACACGATGATGCTAGAGATTTGCGTGTGTAGCCTATGGCTTGCGAGAAAAAAGGCTCAAAAGTATATATTTACAAATGTTGATTAACCCTATTCTATTGTTGGTCAAGAATTGGAATGAAGGTCAATGGAAAGTGAAGGTATTAGTTTATGTCTTTTGTGTTGAACTGACAGATGTGTAATTACGTTTTTGTTTACATTTGTATCGTTCGCTGTGTGATTAATTAATACACTATTGGTGAATGGTGAAATCGACGATATTACTAGAAAATAAAAAAACACAAACTAAGTTTCGATTTCAGTTAATTTCAATTAGTATTGTTGTACAATGCCTCCAACTAGACAGAATAATATCGGTCGGCTGCTAGCTCAGTAAACTCTCGAATGAGACAAAGCGACGATCAGCGTGCAACTCAAACTGAATTGGATCGACAACGGATTTCACAGGCTCGAATGATGTTGAGTGAAGAAGAAAGAGCAGCTCAAAATACAAGCGATGGAGTTAGAAAGAAGCGTAATCGGCATGTATCAGAAAGATCTGGCTACAATCGTGCCCAACATAACCTTATAAAACAATTACGAAGGCAAGCCTACATTCCACAAAATCTTGATGACAATGCGAATATATCAGTCGCCATTGGATCAATGAGTGTAGTTTGTTATCATTACAGTGCATTGAAGTTCCCAAATGAAACACCAGAGCCTTTGCGCTCATTGGTGTCGGGATCAGGAAGTGGTTCTAAACGTTTTCTGCAGAACATCCAGAGTTATAATGGTTGTTTTCAAATGACTTCTTTTGGCGTAACTCACATAATAATATTTAAAACACAGAAAAAAATAATTAATTTTAACAAGCGTGTAAGATTTCCCCTCGTGTAGTTCCAAGCCAAAGGAGCGTAAACAACGATATTGTTTGCAATCTTTCATACAACAGGCTCGATTCAGGCGTTATCTGGCTTAAATTTACATGAAATATCCCATTATGTTCTGCCAAATCTAGCATTCCCTCTATGTGCATTAGATAACGCAGAAAATTCAGTGTTTCTTTTTATCTGTGAAGTTTTCTTGGACATTGAACTTTGAGGATTCAAAGAGTTTAAAAATTAGTAAATTATGAAATTGTGAAAGCGTCTACTTTACAGGTCAAATTTACCAATAAGCGAACTTAATGTTGCCACCGACGGACGCAGACCATCAATTTCTACAGATTTATTTCAAGGGAGATTAACTCAGCAGCATTATTCCACCATGAAGCGGGGCATTGTACAACAAGTGCAAGCGATGCTTCATGAGCCCAATGGATTGATTCAAATGTTCAAGACTACTCTAGATCAAATGCTTGCGATTCGAGCTAATATCATAGACTAACTCTAAGTTTAGTAGGTCCCGAACAAACACGATTTTTTGCTTGGCTCAGTCAGTACTAGAACATCGGTCCCAAGCTTAATAATATGCCCCCAATAATAAACTCACACGAACACACTCTCAAATATTCTGTCAAAATAACACAGCAAATCGAAACAAAAGCGCAAATATGTACAGCAAGGTGGTAGCTTCAAGGTGTACCTCAGACCAAGGGGTTCTCCAGAAGTGAACCAATTTCAAATCACAAGTTGCATATTGATTGTTGCTAATACCTTCTTCAATTTTTCACTAAGTAGTTTAATTGTAAGCAGGACAACGTCTGCCGGGTCAGCTAGTTTTTATATAAATCCATATTTTTATCATTCATTGAGTCTATTGAGTCTACGTTGCATGATACCACACACACTTCCGCTGGATTGTGAATGGAAGTGTAGAAATACGCTTATCTATTTCGGAAGTGTCAATTACCGTTCTCGAAACATCGGTCCCTGCCGATAACCATTTGGTATATCTATACTTGAAACGAATCACAAAACACATTTCCATAAAAGCGATCGGTTTGGCGTTTGTTCGCTAAAGTGCAACCCAGAGAGCACGCGACTTCTCTTCGATGAGCAGATAACCACACGGCCAGCCGTTTCAACTCAGTTTTGAGTCGTTTTTGACTCACTTTCGTCATTAGTGGAGTCACTCAAATTTGAGTAAATGTCACTGGCATTGGCAAGTCGACAAATCAAAACATCGACTCAAATCAGATGGATGTTTTTGATTTGTCGACTTGTCAATGCCAGTAACATTTACTCAATTTGGTGCTCACATGACGAAGTGGTCAGACGACTCAAACTGGTTGAAACGGCTGTGCAAATGTCACCATGGCGTCTCCGCGCTGGTGGCGGCGACCGGCGCTCTGTTAATTAATACAGAGTAAACGTGCAATTCATTACCACCATATACCTCCCGCTACGGGCGACAGCTTGTTCGCGGTTAATAACTCAGATGATTTGCTTTGCTGATAGCATCGTGTGTTCCGAGTTGGCAGTGGTAATTGAATGGAATCCGTTACAGTTAAGTTATCTGAATCAAGGCATGATTTGATCGTGGCAGATTAATACCGATCATCGCATGTTTACTAAATAAAGTGCAATAAACTATGTCTCGCGTCTGGTCGAAAACGGCATAGCCGACAGATGCCAACTACTTAAATGGCAATCGATCGTATAAACGGGAGTTCACCTTGGCTCCGAAAAAAAAGATCGAGCCTAGTTTACATATTTTAGCTGAGATCAAACCACGGTTTCATTTACTTTGTAATCTATTCGTCATCAATCATTATCCTGACACCAATAGTTCCGCGTACTTTCCAACAACTTCGACGCTTGACGAGACAAAGAACTTGTAGAAAAGCGAGTTCCAACTAGCGCCCATGGTCTCTGCGATGTGCGTGCAAATATTTATCCTACCGGCTGGCTTGGTCGTGCCTTGCGGTTAACGAAATTTATGAATGATTCTCCGGTAAAGGTCGCTTAGTCAGCATCTACTCAGAAAATAAACCATACTGCAGAACGTGTTATTTCATCTAGAAATTTACGACAGTTCGCGGGCTAGTTTTTGTGCTTATCGTGACAAGCGAGCTCACGATGAAGATCCAACTAACGGACGCGACATTCCAAATCCCTTCATTGTGACTCGCGCATCTTCCAGATTTCCGGAATGCGCTTAGATGAATACGTTGGTCTTTGGTGTGCCTTTTTTCCTGGAAGCTGGCCTCCGATTGCCTTGCGGCTACCGCAAAAGATCGTGATTTATCGTAGGGTTGGCGCTTTTAATTACAGTCGTCAATCAACAGTTAGCCACGAATTTGTCCCGTGCAATGCAACAACTAAGCTGCACCTTGCTCTTGGTGGGATGTGGTTTTGATTAGAATGATGAGCAGTGTAATCTGTAAAAGAGGTGGTTAAACGCAAGTCTCCTCTAATTATTTTTAACAATATAAGTACGCATCAAAATGATTTTTTATATGATTTTTAAAATATAATTCACAGGCTATACCGCTGAAAATCATTCCAGTTCGATCAAGCGCCCTTGGGGCATTGTTAGTTTTTAAATTTGATAACCTACCTAATCTAAAACTAAAACTACAATTTGAAAAATCCTAGGGGTGGGGAACCAGATTACGAATGTGGCAGCGTGCCCTGTACCGATTGATAGACTCACTAAAGCGATCGTCGAGCATTTTTATCTCGGCCAGACGGTGGACCTCAGATGTTCTTGTCCTCGGAGGGGTGTTCAGGATCATCCTGAGGAACTTATTTTGAACACGCTGAAGTTTCAGGTGATGTGTTTTAGCGCAACTCTCCCAGATTGGCATGCCGTACTCGATGACTGGAAGTATGATTTGCTTGTAGACAGCAAGCTTGTTTTTCAGGGATAATGTAGACCTTCTGTTGATCAATGGGTACAGTAGCTTCAACAGAACATTACACTTTGTGACAGTTTTGTCAACCTGCTCCCTGAAAATAAGCCTGCTGTCTATTATAACGCCAAGATAGACAGCTGATTTGGACCATTCCACCGTTGTGTTGTTTAGGCTTATTTTACAATCCTCAGGCGGAACAAGTTTGGGAGAATTGGAGAGTGGAAATAGGATGACCTGGGTCTTCGCTGCATTGATACAGATCTTCTATTCGGTGAAATATTCAGACAGAACATTCAGGCTTCGCTGCAGTTTCGCTGTAAGCGCTCTTATTACCCTACCATTGTGGACGACTGCGGTATCATCGGCGAACAACGACAGAGATCCATTTTCAGGGAGCGGAGGTATGTCCGAGGTGAATAGGTTGAACAGAAGTGGACCTAGTATACTTCCCTGCGGAACACCGGCGGAGATCTTCTGTGCATCGGAAACTGCACCTTGCAGCGAAACACGGAATGTTCTGTCCGACAGATAATTTTTAATTATCTTCACCAGGAAGGTAGGAAGATTGTATCGATGCAGCTTGTACACCAAGCCATCATGCCACACGTTATTAAAGGCCTTCTCGATGTCTAGAAGTGCCATGGCAGATGATTTCTAAACAGATTTGTTCCGTCTGAGGATGTTACTGACTCGGTTAAGTTGGTGAACTGTAGACCGACCACGTCGGAACCCAAATTGTTCGTCGAGCAAGATGTTCAGCTCGTCGGCAGACGAAAGAAGGCGACGGTGGATCGCTTTCTCAAACAGCTTGGATAATCCTAAGAGAAGGCTGATGGGCCTATAGCTCTTGGAACATGAAGGATCTTTCCCAGGTTTCTGGATGGGGATGACTTTAGCTGACTTTCAACATGAGGGGAAGTAGCTAAGTCGCAGACATTGATTGAAAATCAACGCCAGATGGTTATAGAACTGGAGGCTCAATTACTTGAGCTCCAAATTCATGATGTTGTCGAAACCTGGGGCCTTCATGTTCTTTGATCCTTTGATATAAGTCAACAATTCGTCAGCTGAGATCTCCAACTCCTCTGTAAAGTCATTGGGGCTTATATAGATGTTAGTGATGAGCGTGCTAACGGCAGCTTCGTGTAGACTGACGATGTTTTATCCGAGATTGTGGGAGCTGACGAAGTGTTGACTTATCTCAGCAGCCTTCTCTGCAGGAGTTATCAAGCGATCTCTGGTGCCATTGTTGTCTAGTGGGATCAGCGGTGGAATGGTTTTCAAAAATTATCTCATCTTCCAGAACGGCTTTTCACAATCTGGGAGAGAGCGGATCTTGTAAGCAAAATTGTTATTCTTAAGGTCCACCATTCTGGCCTTAATAATTTTGGTCACTCGATTACAGTAACTTTTTAGCTTTGGCAAACCAGTTCGCTGGTATTGCCTTCAAATGGCATTGCGCAATTGTATCAGTTCTTTAGTGGGTCTATCAATGGGTACAGAGTCACTCACCTGATCTATCACCGGTACATGTTGCTCCCGGGCCTGGGAGATCGCTTACTCGATGCTCTGCAGCTGCCGTTCGATGTCATCAACCGAATCAAGGTGCATGTCGGAATCGATGTTGTCGTCAACGTGTTGTCGGAACCTCTCCCAACTGGCGCGATGGTAGTTCCGTCTAGTGATTCGATGCCGGTTTTCCGAGGAGCCAACTTCGGCCACCACCGGATAGTGGTTCGAGCTGAGCTCCTGGTGTACGATCCGCTGTGCGATGTTGCTCCCCATGTTGGTGAGGAAGATGTCGATTGTCGAATGGAACCCAGATCTGCTCAACCGGGTGGGAGTATGCGGGCCCAGGACGGTGTAATGTCCCTCTTCCAGGTCTTCCTGTAGAATAATTCCGTTCCGATTCCGCCTGTTGTTCCTTCAGGTTTCGTGTTTCGCATTCATGTCGCCGGCGATGATGAACTGCCCCTGTCTCCGAGTTAACTTACGGATGTCGTTTCGTAGGGCCGTTGTTGTTCCGTTAGTGGTACTGGCTTGCTTGGGACAATAGACCGCGATGATGGTGATTGGGCCGACGGCAGTTTCGACTTCGACTCCGATCGCTTCGATAGTCTGCAGCTGGAAGCTCGGAAGCAGATGGCAGTTGATGTTGTAGCGCAGGGTAATCGCAACTCCTCCTCCACTAGAGCCGCTACGATCGAGTCGCACAATCCGGTATCCTGGGATGAAAACGGTGAGTTCCAGTTTGAGATGTGTCTCGGTGAAGATGGCGATGTCGAAGGCCTTCCTGTTAAGGAAGTCACCGAGCTCTACTGTTTTGTTCCGGATGAAACAAGCATTCCAGTTGAGGATGCTGATGGTGCGTTTACGGTGAATGTTTGAAAATAAATTTCATCGTCACGGACGTGGCGGCTTTGAGCTGTTCCTCAGGAACGTAGTTGGCGATAGAGCTCTTGCACGAGCTCCACCATTTGCTCCGAGTCGTAGAGCTGTCCATCAACGGGTGGTTGCGTTGAGGTGCTGCAACTCGGATTGCCCCAGCCTGGAGGAGGAGCTGGGTTGGGTGCGGTTGCGGCTGCCGCGAATCCATGATGAACCGATGCTGACGGGCGGTTTGCATGGCGGTGATTGAGTGGGATCGGCGGTAGGTTTGGCACCTGGTACCGAAGCGACGGGAAATTCTCCTCGTTCCTCGGAGGTGGTGGACGGCGTTGACCAGGCCGGGATATGGTGGATGACTTCTTGCGGATCGCCAAAAATTCAGCACGTTTGGGGCAGGTTCGATTGCTGCTCTCATGGTTTGCGCCACAATTTGCGCACTTCAGTGGAGTACCTTCTTCCATCGGGGCACAATCGTTGGTACTGTGGGCTCCGGCACACTTGCCACATCGCGGCTTCATGTGGCAGTTGCGAGTTCCGTGGCCGAACGCAAGGCAGTTGCCACATTGCGTCACGCCGTGTTGTCTCGGACGATACCGGTCCCACTCGACGATGATGTTGAAAAGGGCCCGTGTTTTCAACAGTTTCGCCATCGTGACGGATCCCTTCTCAAGGTGGACCAGATAGAGTTAGTCCCGGTAGTTGCCATGTTGCTGGCACCTGCTGAGAAACACCTTTTGAGGTTTCAGTGCCACCGCTTGGAGCTCGGCGAATATTGACTCCGGAGTGAGTTCTGGAAGGCCACGCAGAATCACCTTCATTGGCTTGCTTCCGGGCGCATCGTGAGTGTAGAACTCATATTGCTTCGCGACTAGGTGAGCGCTGACAGCACAGTAGTCAGCCTCCGTCGAGCACATCAATTTAATGTCATTACTGCACAGCTTGTACACCGGATGGATTTGGATAGCTACAAGCTCGGTCCTGAGTAAAGCAATGTCCTTTGACGTGGTGAAGAGCAGGGGAACCGTCACCTTCTTTGGCACCTCCTGGACCGGAAGCACGGCGAATTGATTGCTCGCTAGTAGGCGAGCGTTTGGATCCACTGGATCGGCGTCATCATGGCGCAACCGCTTGGAGCTGCCCGGTTGCGGTAATGATTCGGGAGCGGGTTTCACCGTTGGTCGATTTTTTCGATCCATCGCCACGGCAATAGGTCGAGCGGGAAATTTTTCCGAGCTTTACAGAACTTTTTTCTGCTTTACCACCACCAGAAGATGAGCAAGCGCAGGCGATAGATCGCGAACCGAACACGCAATCGCGAGAAAGCGGACGAGGGGGAAAAAACTTACTGCGAGAGAGCGAAAAACACGTCCGTACGTGTCGCTTGGTCGAATTACTATTATGGTTTCAGTTGAAAATCGAATTTATCGACTAGCGACAATCGATTTTACTCTCGTTCTTTACGTAGTGCCGTACAGCACACTACTTCCGACATTAGGTATAACGTACAGAACGAGAGTAAAATCGATTGTCGCTAGTCGATAAAATCGATTTTCAACTGAAATCATAATATTCAGTTCCTGTGCGTTGGTGTTTGTGAAGTACGTATGCTCTGCTGGCGATTTAAAGGAGGAGTTTCTTTTCTGTTGTGACTTGGAAACTACTACCAAAAGTTATGATATCATGGCTAAAATCAAGGCGTTTTTTGAATCTGGTGACTTGCAGTGGAAAAAACTTTGTGGGGTTTGCACCGATGGAGCTTCCGCAATACTTGGCAAGAAATCTGGAATTCAGAAGAAAGTCAAGGAGCTTGCCCCACATGCCACCACAGGTATCCATTGCATGATCCATCGATATGCTCTTGCCAGCAAGACGTTGCCGGAAGGGTTATTGAAAGTACTGGAATTGGTCATAAAGATTGTTAACTATGTTAAGTCGGGAGCCCTGAATAACTCTGCAGGGAAATGAACTCAGATCATGAGGTTCTTCTTTTCTACACTTCCGTACGCTGGTTGTCGAAGGGTAATGTACTCAGCCGGGTTTTCGAGTTGAAGTATGACATCCAAACTTACTTAGCTGATGTTTTTGAGCATCTGAATTTGCTGAATTTAAAACTTCAGGGTAAACAATCCAATCTTGTTCATTTCCAAGATCATCTTCATGCATTCGCGGAGCAACTAAAAAAATGGCACCGAAAAGTTAAGATGGGAAATGTTGCCATGTATGACCGATAAAGGAGCAAGCTACCTGACTTCGGCTCTCCAAGCAGAAATTCTTGCATATTTGGATTCACTGGAGCAGCAATTTGAGAAGTATTTCCCCGAGTTGAAGCAAGAAGTAACTGCTTTAGTACGCAACCCGTTTTCATCTTAATTGGATGTGCCTAGCCTTCCAGATGAGATACAGGATGAATACTTGGACCTGAAAAACGATTCTTCGTCTCGCGATTTGTTTCATGAAAAGGAACTGAGCCAGTTCTGGTGTCCTATGGTGGCTCGTACCGCAAAGTTTCCATGGAGGCATTGAAGATCCTAATCCCACGCGTGTCAACATACCTTTGTGAAAGCGGATTTTCAACTCTACTTCAAATCAAAACGAAGAAAAGAAACAGACTGAACGTTGAAGATGACGTAAGATTGTCTCAAACACAGCCCCGAATTTCAAATCTAGTGTCCCAAATCCAGGCGCAGCAATCACACTGAGAGTGTTTTTCCCTGGTTATAACATAAAATGTCGTAATAAATCCAAAAGATCGTAAATTGATTTATTGCTTTATTTTTTATCGTAACGTAATCACATTAGTTTTCCCAGGGGGTCGCGGGGCCATTAGTGATTCAAAAAGGGGGTCGATCTTTGATAGAGGAGTCAGCAGGCTTTGGTATATTTAATGAAATGTATAGCGCCAATCGTTAACTTTAAGCTCCTTGTTCCGTATATGTCGCTGAATTAGCGGCAATACACTTGACGCTAGAAATTGTTGCCTCATTAACACTGGATTAGTACTTCATTTTCACGGATAGTCTCAGTTCTATAGAGGCTATTCGCTCATTGAGGCCGGTAAAGCACTCCTCGTATTTTTTCATGAAAATACAGGAGCTTCTAAGTGCTTTATCTTCGCGTTATTTCATTATCGCCTTTGTATGGGTCTCATCTCATTGTTCAATCTGGGCAATGAGAAAGCGGACTCGCTTGCAAAGGTGGGCGCTATGGAAGGCGATATTTATGATCGACAAATCGCTTTCATCGAATTTTTTTCCTATTTTTCGTCAACAGTTACTCGTCAGCTGGCAGTATAAATGGAATAAAGGAGATTTGGGGCGATGGCAACTTTCTATCATCCCAAAGGTGTCGAAGAATCTTGGTTTAGGGGGATGGATGTGGGTCGAGACTTCATTCGTGTCATGTCTCGCCTCATGTCCAATCATTATTCTTTGAACGCTCATTTATACCGGGTTGGGCTGAGCGACAGCAATCTCTGTGAGTGTGGACAAGGCTATCAGGATGCAGATCACGTTGTTTGGTTTTGTCCTGAACATCGTGGAGTCAGATCTGAGCTTTATGATTCCCTTTGGGCTCGAGGTGGACAACCCAATGTGCCCATTTGAGATATTTTGGCTGTGCGTGATTTGGAGTACATGAAATTCATTTATGTGTTTTTGACTAACATTAGGCTTAGGTTGTAGTTAGTTGAACCTGTATGTTTACTTTAAGTTTTTTTTATCGGTGTATGGGTTTTTTTCTTTTTCAAAAAAAGTCAAAAGAAAACAATAAATTGTATATATAAGTGTTTAGACAATTTAGAATTAAAAATTAGTGTGTTATGTAAACCATACTTTAAATTCCCACCCATCTTCCCATTCGTTAAATTGTAATCCCTATTGACCTCGAGACGTCTGCGAATAATCGGTTCTATCCCCCTAACTTTAGTTTTAATATAAATGATGTATAAAACTATGAAAACTTGGCTCTGTAAAGTTGATTCGATTGAGCCTGTACAAATAAATGATTAATATAAAAAACCAACAAACATCGGTGTTGAATTAGAGCTTGTTCAAGCAAATTTGGACAAGCTATTCAGCTGTTTCTTCTAGAATAGCTGAATATCTTCTCCAAATTTGCTTGAACAAGCTCTAATTCAACACCGATGTTTGTTGGGAAAGATTATTAAAAAAATAATTCTGCTTTAAACAAGCTATACCGCTAAAAACAACACAAGCAATTTTACGCGAAAAATGCCACATTAAGATCATTCATTAACATCCATTAGCTTATCGTGATCGCGACGTGCCTTATCTGCCGGAAGCCGTCGTTATGTTACATTGACACCGCTCGTTGATGTCAGGTTCGGACGGTTTACGATGAGATCAATTCAAATCGATCAGCGATCAGCGAGTTGCTTTCAAAACAGTCTGCTTTTGCGCTCCAGTAAATAATTTCGCTACCAATTGAAGTAATTGTGACCTTTTCCGCTCTGAATATCAGCCTACGCACCGTTCTTCGCCGAAGTAAACAACTGACATAAGGCTTCCACGTTCTGCTGCAGGAACTCGAAAACATTGAATCCCGAGTAGAATTAGAAAACCGTAAACGAAATCATAATGACATTGATGCTGTTGATTTGACACAGCGATTTCTTGGTTTAGGGTTAGTACAGTTGCTTGGAGTTGCTCTCAACGTAGTGTCCTAAAACACTTCCACAGTTATTAATTGAAATCTTGTTTACTTGTATGCGGCATGTTCAGGTATACCCATGTAAACTAGGAATATTCCCTTACGAAAAATTCCTAGACCAGACCGGAAATCGAACCCAGCCATCTCCAGCATGGTACTACATTGTAGATACTGCTTTACCGACTAAACGAAGACTCTAAGGGCTACCCCCTTTTACCCATGTTTTTGGGGTTAAACCATCCGATATCATAAGAAAAAACATTCTACCCGGGATGTCGCTATTCAAGTTTTTCCCAATCCAAGAGCTTTTCGCCTCCACACACGGCGGCCCGCAACTCAAACCTACCTGCGAGTTGTTTTGGTTTTATGAAGCGCAAACAAGAAGTGAAACCAACTTGATGGCGGTGTTCTGGCTGGCTGAGCGATGAAACCTTGTTGTCGATATACCTCTTTGGTGACAGCCTGTCTGCCAGTGAAGTCGACGCAATCGGCTGCAGACTGGACCAACTGGAATCATAAGCATAAAGATCTGTTGGCAAGAGGTGAGATATAAATATCTTGCAACCGACAGCATGGATTGTTAAAGTTAGCACCATCTAGTTTGCGAAAGTGTGCTGTTTATGGCTTACTAAGACGATACGGGTGTTAATTTAATTAAGCGTGCTAAGTAGGTAACAAAATGCCAGCCAACAAGAAGTGGTGAAAACGAAAAACCGTACAGACCGTTGAAAAATTGACGTAGGTTATGTTGGAGAGGGATGGTCGTTCTTGGATTGAAATTTCACGATAATCCATAACTAAGCCAATAGCTAGTCGTTAATCCCTCTGCTTACTTCTGATCTATCGAAATGTACCTTCAGAAACGAGCATTAGACTCGTTAAGTTTCACAGCCATGGAATAAAGTTCTCATTCGCAGGGACTTATTAAACGCATGCGGATTGCTTTCCGATCATGAAAATGTTTTCTTCAGCTCCACAATCTGAACATATAGGTATTAACAATATTGTATGAGTGTGAAGGCGAAATGAAATAGGCCAGTTCACGATTTGCTGCAAATGTCAATTTTCTCATCCTGCTCCTTCGTTTTACCCATCCGCTCTCGATAACAATCAACCAAAACATGTCGATTGCTATCTAATCTAATCTAATCTCACACTAACGCAGCCAATTCTTGAAAGCATCCTGGAAAATGATGGTTTCTTTAATACCATCATTTTCAGGATGCTTTCAAAGTCTTCTATTAGTGAGATTAAGATGGGTAGATAACCCAGTAATTGATTATACAGCAGTGAAATTTAGAGATATGACGTTCTGGCGCTAAATCGTGAACTGACATCTCGCCTTCACCTCATGCAATTAATACTATGTGGAAAGAACATTTCATGATCAGAAACTGCGTTTAATAAATCGCGAAACTTATTCCCGTAATGAAGCAACGAGTCACAATATCGTTTCTGAAGGTACATTTCGATGAATCCGTGAAGCAGAGAATAACGGCTAGCTATTGGCTTAGTTATGGATTATCGTGAATTTCAATCAGAGCGGCCGACATAACCTACGTCGCGGTCTGTACATTTCGTTTTCACTGTATTGGCTAGCGATTTTTTGACACTACCCAACGCTTAATTAGCTTGCCCCTCATCTTGGCTTAACGCACTTTCATAGGCAAATGGCTGGCAATCCATGCTATCATTTGGGTATATCTCGCCTCTTTAGCAACCAGATCTTTAATAACCTGCCAGTTAGTCCAGTCTGCGGCCGATACGTCGACGCGAACAGGCAATCTCGCAAAATTATCGACAACGGAATTTCATCGCTCAATAGCTACCATAAATCAAGTTAGTTTCCTTCTTGTTGCCTTCATAAAGAGCAAGGCAACTCGCGGGCTCAGTTTGATTTTAATTTATAAACAATGGAGCGAAAGCTTGAATTGAAACTTGGACATCCAGGTAAGTATTTTCTTGTGATATCGGATGGATTTAGCAAAGGTATGGAAGAAATTGTAAGTCTTTCGTTTAAATGTAATGCTGGAGATATCATTTGGAATAAATCACAGAATTTTTCGTGAAGTGTTCCTAGTTTGCATGTGGGTATGCCTGTGCCTCTTTCTAATGCAAGATTTCAATTAACTGTGGAGTGTTTTGGACACTGCGTTGAGCAACCAGACGGCTGTACTGGCCCTAGGCCAAGTCGCTGGAAATCGAAATGTCATTAGCGATCTAGTTTGCGAACAATTCTATAAATTCAATGTTTTCAGTTCACCTGCGGCAGACATTAATTGCCATGTCGTTGTTTTCGACGCATGAGCTGATGATCAAGAGCCCAATGTCTGAATACTAAATTGACGGAGTGCCGAACTCATATAGATATTTTGAAACAACTCATGATCCTTGATCGATTTAATTGATCTCGTAAACCGTCAATTTGACATCAACGAAGCGATAATGTAACGACGGCTTCAACGAATAAACGTCGCGAATGCAATAAACAATGGTCAATGAATGATGTAATGTGGCATTTCATGCATTAACGTGATATTTTAATGACTGTTTAAAGCAAATTATTTTTAATAATCTTTCCCAACAAACATCAGTGTTGGGTGGGAAACTGTTCAGAAATGATTTGGAGAGATGTTATTTATTCACCAGAAGAAACAGCTGAACTCTTGTCAAATTTGCTTGAACAAACAATTCCAACACCATTTGTTATATTAATCATTTATTTAATACAGGCCAATCAAATCAGCTGCAGGAAACTTGAAATTTTCATGGTTATACATCATTTATATTAAAACCCAAAGTTAGAGATAGGTAGTGTCACCGGATTACAATTTGGCAGATGGGAAGATAGTGGAATTAAATTATGGTTATAACACTAATTTTAATTCTAAATTGTCTAAACATATATACAATTTATTGTTTTCTTTGACTTTTGAAAAAGGCAACCACCGATAAAAAAACTTAAATATACAGGTTCAACTAACCACAACTAAACTAATGTGTATAAATAATTTCCATGTACTCCAAATCACTTGCAGCAAAACTCAGATAGTAGGTTATCCTCAGCAAAGGAAGTATCATAGCTCAGATCTGACTCCACGTCATTCAGGACAAACCAAACAAGCATTGATCTACCTGATAATATATCACACTCTGAGATACTTTATCGCTCAATAACTGTATAAACAGGCGTTCAGAAATAATGATTGGACATGAGCAGACATCTTCGATGAGAACCGGCCTCCTAAACCAGATTCTTCGTACCTTTGGATGATGAAAGTTGCCATCGCCCCAAATGCCTCAGCATTCCATTTTATACCTTGTAACAACAATTGACGAAAATGGAAAGAATTCGATGAAACTATTTATCGATGCCATATCGCCTTCCATAGACGCCCCACCTGCAAGCGAATCACTTTCTCAGTACTTGGATGAAACAATGAATGGATATACAAAGAGCGATAATGAAACAACCTTGAATAAATACTTAAACTCTATATTTTCATGAGAAAAATACGAGAATGCTGTATCTCAATGTGATAGCCTCTATAGAACTGAGATATCAAATAATGAGAATATTAAGTATTATGTGTAATTTGCGTCAGATATGTGCCGCTAATTCAACGTGACAGGAAAGCAAATTAACGATTGGCGCTCTCTGACAAATATACCAAAGGCCTGCTGTCCTCTATCAGATCGACCCCACAGGTACTAATATTTACCTATTAATGTGTTACGTTACGATGAAAATGAGCAGTAAATCGGTACGATCTTTAGTTTATTATGACCCTTCTCCCGTGTGTTGCTGCGCCTGAATGGATCTAGGTGAGATTCAGTATGTTGAAGTTTGTCACGTCATCTTCAACATTCGTCTGTTTTCTTTCTTCGTTTTGATTTAGTAGGATTGAAATCCGCTTCTAGTATTGTACGCGTATAAGTTAGGTCTTCAATGCCTTTTGTGCAATGCACCATAAGTTTGCCAGAGGCAGCTCGATTCCTTTTCATGAAACGAGACCGAAGAATCGTTTTCAGGTCGAAACCATCTGTATCTGGAAACTAGGCACATCAATTAAGATGAGGCGGAGTTATGCTAAAGCAGTTACTTCTTTAGCTCAACTCGAGTGAAATAAATTAACAATAATGAATATGCAGAATTTCTTGGAGAGCGAAGTCAGGTAACTATCTATGCAATGGCGAAGCATTTCCATCTTAACTTTTCAGTATGACACAACGGAGAATCTTGGAAATGAAACAAGATTAGTTATTTGGAGTTCAGCAAATTCAGATGCTCAAAGAGCTGTAATGAAGCCTTTGATGTCATGCTTCAACTTGACTGTACCCTTCGACAACCAGCATACTGAAGTGTAGAGAGAACCTCATGATCTGAGTTCGAACTCCTACTGGAGTGTCAAGGGCTCCCGGCTAACATAGTTAACAATCTTTATGACCCAGTTCAATTACTTTCAGTAACCCTTCCGGCAACGTCTTGCTGGCAGAGCATATCGATGGATCATGCAATGGATACAATGGTAACGTAATGAACAGCTCTGACTTCTGAATGATTTCTTGCCAAGTAACCGGAAGCGTAAGGCCCTCACTGCAAGTCACCAATTCAAACGCCTTGATTTAGCCATGATATCGCCAACTTGTGTAATTTCAAGTCACAACGAAAGAAACTCCTCGCAAATCGCCAGCGGAACCTCGTACTTCTGAAACATAATGACAGAACCTGAATGATTTCAGTTGAAAATCGATTTTTATCGACTAGCGACAATCGGTTTACTCTCGTTCTGTACGTTATACTGATAGTGTGTATGCAACACGAACGAGGTAAAATCGGTGTCGCTAATCGACTAAAATTCGTTACTTCAACTGAAATTGGTCCATTCGACAAGCGACAGCAGACGTGTTTTCTCTCGCAGTAAGTTTTTTCCTCGTCACTCGCGATTGCATCGTTCTACTTCATCTGCAGTGGTGGTAAAGCTGAAAGTTCTGTAAACTCGGAAGGGCCCGCAAATTTCGTGGATCGAAAAATCGACAGCAGTGAGCCGCTCGAATCGCCGGAGCGAAGCCTGGCAATTTAGCATGATGACGCCGATCCAGTGGATCAAACGCTCGCCTGCACAGCAGGCAATCAATTCACCATTCAATCCGGGAGATACAATACGTCAAGAACGTGCTACTCAGGACAAAACATGGCTAATCCATCCGATGGCGCTGATACTTGTGGTATTGAACAGCTCGACGGAAGTAATGCTGTCAGCACCTGAATCGCGAGCAATATGAGTTCTACGCTCATGATGCGCCCGGAAACAAATGACAGCGGTCATTAATGCAGAGGCGCCGGAGTCAATATTCAGCCGGTAAACGGTAACTGAGGCCTCAAGAAGGCAGGTGCCGGCAATGGCTACCGGGACCGGCGCGAGATCGCCTTGAAGGATCCGTTTTTGATAGCGAAACTGATGAAACACTAGTACCTGTATCATCGTCGAAATTAAATGACAATATCATCCAGATGCCACAGTATGCCTATGGCCTGCCCAACCTGGAACTCGCAACTGCCACACCGGCCGCGATGCTTGGCAGAACATGCCAGAATTTTAGTACCAGCGGTGTACTTCCCGTGGAAAATTACTCCACTGGTAAAGTATGGCATAAGTATCTGTCAATGCAAACATGCTGAATTTTGGCGATCCGCAGAAGTCATCACCATGTAATTTCAAACTCGTATTTCCAGGCCAAACCTACCGCCGATCAATCACCGCCGACCGCCGTCTATCGGTTCATCATGGATTCGCGGCAACCGCAGCAGCTCCTCCTCCAGACTGGGAGCAATCCAGTTGCAACGCCCCTCAACACCTTGCCGCGATGAACAGCATGACTCGGAGCAAAATGGTGGGGCTCGTACAAAACTCTATCATACTACGAACAGCCTCCAAGCCGTCCGTGACGATGGTATTTTCGGGAAGCATTCACCATGTACACCATCAATCATCAACTGGAATGCTGTTTCATCCAGGTAAATGATAGAGCACGTGTTTCGCTGGAAGACTTCATCGCCATCTACCGGACATCATGAGCAGAACTCACCGTTTTCATCCCAGGATACCAATTGTGCGATCTCGATCTGGCGTCGGGAGAGTGCGATACTGCGCTTCCTGGCTGCCATCTGCTGAGCTCAACTACATTCATCGAAACGTCGGAATCAGTCAGCCCCAATCACCATGTCCCAGTAGCCGACACCCTTCAACGGAACAACAGCAGCCTGTTTGCATCCTGGATTAACCGGGCAGTTCGGCCGGCGATGCGAACACGAAACCTGGAAGGAGCAACGAGCTATGGTAGAGCAAAATTACTACGGGAAGAAGACTGAAGAAGGACGTACCCGCCGTCTAGACACGCGGTAACCAGATCTGAGTTCCGATTCATTTGATCGACCTTCCTCGCAACATGAGGCAGCATCACACAGATCATGCCAGGGCTCAGCGTGGTAACTGAGATTAACTCCTCGGGAAGACCGGCATCGGAAAATCGCCTAGACAGGACTTACCATCGCCGGTGCGTCCGCAACGTTGTGCAACATCGTGCCTTCGGTAATGATCGGCGACGGCAGCTGCACAGAGCATCGGTAAACTGACATGACGCAACATGCTGTGATGATGATCGGTGATGACTCTGTACTGATGGGCCACTAAAGACTGTTACAATTATACGAAGGCAATACCGGCGAACAATGAAATGAAATTGCTGTAATCAGTGACCCAAAATTATTAAGGCCAGATGAGTGGACCTTAGGCAATTTTAGCGCAGATTCCGCTCTGGATAATGAAAGCCATTCTGAAGATGGATAATTTTGAGAACCGATGCCGCTGATCCCCGCTGAACAATGGCGCCAGAGATCGTAACTCCTGCGGAGAAACTATGAGATAAATCAACCTTCGTCAGCTCCTACAATCAGATGAAACATCGTCAGTCTACACTGGCTGCCGTTAACACGCTCATCACTAACATCTATAGAGAAGCCCAATGACTTCTGAAAGGTGGAGACGTCTCGGCTGACAATTATTGATAAGGATCAAAACATGAGGCCGGGACTCGACAACATCATGGAGCTGGGCTCGAAATGATCAGGCCTCAGTTCTGGCAAATCTGGCGTTGTTATAATCAATGTCTGCGACTTAACTATACATTCATGTTGAAAGTCGCCCCGTCATCCCATCCGAAGACACAAGTCTTCATGTTCAGAGCTATAGGCCCATCAGCCTTCTCTTAGGATTATCAAGCTGTTTGAAAACGTCCACCGTCGCCTTCTTTCGTCTGCCGACGAGCTGAACATCTTGCTCGACGAGCAATTTGGAATTTCGACGTGAATCATCTACAGTTCACCAACCCAACCGAGTCAGTAACATCCTCGAACGGAACAAATCTGTTTAGAAATCATCTGTAACCTTCTGGAGCATCGAGCGCTGTAACGTGTGGCATGATAACTGGTGTGAAGCTGCATCGTGCAATCTTCTGCCTTCCTGGTGAAGATAATTAAAATTATCATCGGACAGGTATCCAGTGTTTCACTGCAAATACAGTTTCCTGTATTCTTTGGGAAACACTGGGTCGCTATGACCGGCCTATTCTGCCTCGGACATACACTCAACGCAGAAATGGTCTCTGTCGTTGATGCCGATAATCGCGTCGTCCCTCAATGTAAATTAATAAGAGCACTGAACTGCTGGCGAAAGCCTGAATGATGTCACGAATATTTCTGAATATCAATGCAGCGGGCCAGATCATCTCCACATCTCCCAATTCTCCAAACTGTTACCTGGGTAATAGATAAGCCTAAACAACCTGGCAATTGGAATGGTCCAAATCTTGGCGTTATAACTGGAGCAGCGGAAGCGATTTTCAGGGAGCGGATTCGCAAAGTGAATGTTACTGTTGAAGCTACTATGCTGATCAACAGAATCTACATTATCCTGAAAACAAGCTGCTGTCTACAAGCAAATCATACTCCAGTCATCAGTAGCATGCCAATCTGGGAGGTGCGCTGAAACATCATAATCAGCGTGTTCAAATAGGATTCCTCAGGATGATCCTGTTGAGACAGAACATCTGAATCCACCATCAACCGAGATAAAAATGCTCGATGATCGCTGAATAATCAATCGGTACAATGCCTACCGATTAAATCTGGTTCCCTACTTTAGAACCAGAGTGTAGTTTTGGATTTTAAGGTGTGGAATTATCAAAACTAACAATGCCCCAAGGCACTTGATCCTGGAATGATTTTCAGCGGTATAACTGTAATTATATTTTGAAATCATATAAAAAATAAATTTTGTCTGCCTATTGTTAAAGAAATAATTAGAGGAGACGTTTAACCACCTCTTTACAGATGCACTGGCATCATTCTAGTAACCATCCCACCAAACAGGTGCAGCTTGGTGTGCATTGCGGTTTCGGTGACGGCAGCGCCAGCCTGATAAATCGCGATGTCTTTGCGGTAGCCTGAGCCCTTCAAGTACCGCAAGACCCAGCGTAAATCTGATCTAGGCGTCACAAATTAGTGGATCTTCATCGTGAGCTCGCTGTCTGATAAGCAGCCATGATATCGTATTTCTAGATGGCGTTACTTGCAGTATTTCTGGTAGATGCTGATAACGACGAAGATATTCATAGAACTCGTTAGCCGCAAGCCTGACAAACGTAGAGATAAATATTTGCGCGCATCATAGCATGGGCGCTTTCTGCAATTTCTGTCGTCAAGCGTCAGGTGTGGAAAGTACGCCGATGATGACGAATACGTAAATGAGAGCCGTGGTTGATCTCGGCTAGATATGTAGGCTAGATGATCTTTTCGAGATGATGAACTCCCGTTTTATACGATCGATTGCCATTTAAGTAGTTGGCATCTGTCGGCTGCTCCGTTTTCACCGGGCGCGGACATAATTTTATTGCGCTGGCCCCAGTAGGCGAAATGCGATGATCAGTAATACCGCACGTCAAATCATGCTGTGATTCAGATGGCAACTGTAACGGATTCCATTCAGTACCGCCTTAACTCAGAACGCGATGCTATCAGCAAATATCATCGGCCGCCAATAAGCGGGCGATAATTGCGTGCCTCTGTGATGAGTAACGGAAGCGCCGATCGCCATATCATTTATGGTATTTACGGCCAGCCGTTCCAACTCAGATTTGAGTCGTTTTTGACTCACTTTCGTCATTAGTGGAGTCACTCAAATTTGAGTAAATGTTACTGGCATTGACAAGTCGACAAATCAAAGCCATCCATCTGGTTTGAGTCGATGTACCGCGGTTATGTCGACGCGCAATGCCAGTGACATTTACTCAAATTTGGTGACTCCACTAATGACGAAAAGTAAGGTCAGAAAACGACTCAAAGCTGGTTGAAACAACTGGCCATGTGTGCTCATCGAAGAGAATCGCGACGATAACTCTGGGATTACACTGGAGCAAGCGCCAAGTGACTCGCTATGAAATTGTGTTTTGTGATTCGTTTCAATATAGATACCAAATGGTTATCGGCAGGGATATTCGAGAACGGCCGTGGCCTTCAGCCAGATAAGCGTATTTCTACCATTCACAATCAGCGAAGTGTAATGATATCGTAACGCTGGAACTCAATAGACTCAATGAATGATAAGTAGTTTATATAAAGGCTTAGCTGACTGGCCAGACAATGTCTAACACAGTGGCTACTTGATGAAAATTGAAGAAGTATTAGCAACAATCAATATGCAACTATGGATTCCTCTGGAGAACTATGATAAGTACGCATGAAACTACACTAACTATGGCCTATGACAGAGTATTTAGTGAATATTCGTGTGGTCCAATGTGGGGCCTCAATGAAACTGGGACGATATTCTAGTATGACGAGCCAGACATTCATGTCCTAAGCAGAGTTAGTCTATGATGTGGCTCGAATCTGGCATTTGATCTAGGTAGTCTTGAACATTTGGATCAATCCATTAGATATGAAGCATCGGCATGATGTGGAATACTAACAGGTGTCCCTTGAAGCAAATCTGTAGAGTGAACCGTGTGCTGATGGTTAAACGTGTAAATTTGAGCCTGTAGCTCCTTTCCTTGTTTACTGATTTTAGGCTCTTTAGTCTGAGTTCAATCTGTCAGGAAAACTTCACCCGGATAGCATTATCTAATGCACGCCAGAATAACTGTACATGT
>JASCZW010005391.1:0-215801 GCA_034211315.2 Aedes japonicus | reverse complement strand
GTCAGCGTTGTATATCTGTTCCAGACATTATCTTTAATAACAACCCAAGCGCTTTTCAGGTAATGGAACGTCCATTAATTACGTCACGCAAAAAATGACCTTTTATACCCCCCTTGTCACATTTTTTTTATGGATCGTCAGGTTTTACCAAACCCCCCCTCCCCCCTTACTGCGTTACATAAGTAATGGACCTTCCCTAATACACTAGAAGCCCCTGACAATTATGCAAAACGAAAATATAAGGCTGCTGGCCTTATCAATCGCCTTTTTCTATTTCGCTTTGCTCGAACGAGTGAAAAAAGGATTTTTTGAAGCTGGTTTTGGCAAATTTGAATCAAATGTAGATAATTGTCGCTAGAGTATACAGAACTTGGAAACGATTACAATTCAGCGCCAACATTTGATAAGAGCGAATCTGCTTTTGTAAACAAACACTTTGTCTGCTAATTTATCGGAAGTTGAATACAATTCCTTCAAATTGAATATATCAGCGAATAGAGATAAAGCTCCTCTTCTTTAAGAAGTGCTTAGGATTTGTGACCTTTAGTTCAAGAGAAAACGACTACAAATGCCATTGTTTATAAAAGCAGATTCGCCCTTATCTAATGTTGGCGCTGAATTATCATCTAACAATTTTAATCAAAAGACCAACAGAAAAAAATGTGGAAAATTGGTCACTTAAAAAATGTTTTTCCGGCTTTTCTTTCCAAATTTTCGCAAAAGTGAAAACATATGTGAGTTTTTCTGATCAAATGGCGTGTGAATGAAGTCATTCTGTTTAGTTGAACGAGAGTTATAAGCGTTTAAAAACCTTCCACTTTTGCGTAACGCTTTCATTTTTCACAAATTTTGGAATGCTACCCAGTATAAAAAAGAGAACCGTAGTCCTCTGTTAAAATACATAAAACAATTATTATGTTGATTAAAAACTAAGGTTATATATATATATGTGTTTCAAAAAATAATACAATTTGCATAAAACTAGACTTGTTTCCTACCATTGCTTAATTGAAATGGGGAAAAGTTATTCTTTTCTAGGCGTAAAAAAATATATATTGACGTATCTGCGTTATTCTTAAAAGTGCCCAAGAAAAAAAATTATAAGGTTGTACCGACTATTAAGGTATGGTCAAGATGACTATTGCATATAATGGTTACAATTACCATGAACATGGTTGAAGACATATTTTCATCATCACATTATTGACTATGGTCCTGATTACAGGGACTAGTCTGACATTATACCATTATACATCTGACCATGATTAGAGCCGGTTGAAAATTATTATTTACCCAAGTAACCACAAGCATTGTATTATTGCACTTATTCAACCCAAAATCAACATCAGTAATGCGGGATCGCATCAATTCAACAGTTGTCAAGTAATGAAGAGTTAGATTAGTTTATGAATGTAGTGATGCATTACCAATACAATAATGCTACTTTAGCAATGTCTTATGGCATTACAACAGATATAGCCTTAGTTCGATCTTAGTGGCGCCCTTTTCAGCTTTAATCAAACTCCAATGATGCACTAGACGTAATGCATATGCCCTATATATGAATGGTATTACCAACAATCAATATGCAACTAGCGATTTGAAATTGGTTCACTGTTGTAGAACCCCTTGGTTCGAAATACACCTTGAAGTCAGCACCTTGCTGTACATATTTGCGCCTTTGTTTTGATTTGCTGTGTTATTTTGACAGAATATTTGAGAGTGTGTTCGTGTGAGTTCATTATTAGGGGCGCATTATTAAGCTTGGGACCGAGCTTGGGACCGATGTGCTAGTAGTGACTGAGCCAAGAAAAAAAATCATATTTGTATGGGACCTACTGGTCTGAGAGTTAGTCTATGGTATTACAGCCTCGTGGTTACTTGGGTATGAACGATGCTATGGAATTTCATAAGGGTGACTTATGAATGTATTTTGTTTCACGCGGCGTTGTTCTTGTGAGCCTTTAAGCTGTCCTGATTACATGTGTTGATATATACTAGTGGGCAAGTTACTGGACCCATAACCTCAACGTTCAATGTTCGAATCCAGGTTGCTCCATATTTTTATTTTTTCGACATCACTATATTTCGTAAGATAAATTTATGAAATTCATACTGATTTCTTCTAGCAAATAATAATAATGCAATCTTATGAATATCGAAAGTTTATTTAGCAGAGTGTCGGCATCCTAATCCTCAATAATGGTAAAATTGACTATCAAGCTTTTCTCTGTGTGAGCAAAGAATACTAATAAAAACCTACACAGAAAGAAATCTTGTAGTAAAAACTACCATTTTACACGACTACGCCTTTCTTTGAAACTACCATGAAATTTCAGTCAAATTTATGATCGGATATGATATGATCGGATTTCATCCGATAAGGGCGTTGGAGTCACGATTTGGATCAATTATACTTGATCGTGTTCGTTCAAAATGGCAGCTACGAAAACTAACAGACTTGTTGGTTGATTCTACCAACGCTTATGGTTTGTTTCAATCAAATTTTAGTGTGATTTAAATTGAATATCTGTTTGAAACAAATATACGAAAACTTTTGAAACAACAAACATTTCCGTTTACATCCACCTCAATTTTTCCTGATTTATGTAGAATTCTGGTTGCAGTTCAAAACCGGAAAAAATCACTCGTGCAAATCAATTTAACTGCTTTTCCATATGGCAGCAAAGTGTCGCATCTAGTGCAGCTGTGGAGAAAATCAGATGCGCTGTACAGGGCACTAGATGCGCCACAATGCAAACATAGGGAAATAGAGAAAAATAGTTTGGTGCTAGTGGGTTATTCCGGTTTTAAATCTACAGTTACGAGTTATAAGATTATAACAAACATTAAGAGGACCTACTGATGTGAAGGTTTGGCATCTGCTAGAATGTCAAAACAACTTGTCGAAGTTTGCATCACGCCACAGTCTTTGACTCGATAGTTTGGCCTGGTATGTGACACCACATCTTTGCCACATCGCCGCGCTTTTCCTTTTTTCTGATTGGTCAAGCCGACAGCCAATGGACACTCTAAACAAAATATACTTGAATAAGTTAAAGGCAGAATAATCGATGAAAATTTGCAAAAATCGGCTGTAATATCGGATGAAATCGTGGAAAATCGTCGATTATCTTTCATAGCGATGACCTCAAAACTGGTCGATTGGAAGGAGATGCGAATCGTTTATTACGATTTCGTTCGATAAAATACGATAATTTGGTTGAATCAGCCTTTTGGACAAGATATTTTGATTAAACATCATTTCTATTTTAAAACTGAGATAATCCGGAAGAGTCGCGCCCCTAGATAAAAACAGTATTTATATTAGTTTTACTGTAAACACACGGTACAATGAATTGATGATGATGTTGATGATGATGATGGTCCCACCACTTACCCCTACAAAGGTTTGAGCTAGACGATTTATCTATTAGATAATTGATTTAAAAAAAATTCAACCAGTTATGCAAAACAAAAAACGAACTGATTTCATCTACAGATATAAACTTCTTCCAAAACTGTTCATTTGCTTTACAGCGATTTAATTGTGAAAAGCTATTGATGTCAACCACAAATGTTCGCAAGTAATCCCAGCGATCAGAAAATTCTATTACAATTCAAATCACAGAATCCTGTATAAGGACATTATCAAAAGACAAGCCAATATCCGATCCTGCTCGCTACAGAGTCAATGAGGTTTCAACACTAATGGAACCGCCACCTTAGTTTTGAGCTGACCAAGGATATCTCCAATCAGGGAGATCGAGAAAATTTCCAAACCGAAAAAATCCTGGACCGGCCCTAGTCAAACTATTTTCCTCACATGAAAAAAAAAAGTTGCAATCGGGATGCGAACCATGAACCTCGGCATGCAGAGCCGAGCCACAATCCCTCGAGACTATACACGCTTGATAAGTGATGTCAATTGAAAGCGTAGAAGAGGCATGCTTTTATCGACCAATGCAACAATAATCTTTTAATACGATCTCTTATGGCTTTATGGTTAATAGTTCTGATCGTAGGGATAATTTCCTGAGTGTAGTTGCGGCACAGAGTATGGAGCATATATGCAGTTATTTATATGGAGTTCTTGAGCTTGAGCTCTTGAGTTGAGTCTTAGCTGTCAAACTAAATAAAAGTAATACCGTCCATTTTATCGAGCAGAGCATTTAGATTTCAAAATATTTCGAAGGATGTTTAAAAAAGTTAAGAAAAGCGGTACTTACTATTAAAAACGAAATCTGAGAAAGTATGAAGCTAATTTGAGGAATTCATATTCGGAGATTCGCGCAATTGACAGTGCTGTCGAAAATTGCTTTCAAACAATATAAATTCCACTGAGCAGAAGATCAGGTGTTCAATTCCCGGTCTTAGTGGATTTTTTTTTATCACCGGGAATTCATTAATATAGCAATGATAAATATAGCAATTTATAACAACTGTTATAAATGAAATTGATATTAAGGTAGTTTTAAAAAATTATAACAAATGAATTCAAGCGCGGCACAGCTAACAACGTAAATTGGATGGTGATCATGTTTAGATTATAAGAATCTCGGTAACACTGATTTTCAAAACAGTACAAACCGGTTCGTAAAGAGCTTCAGCAATTATTGTTGTTCAACATTATTAGAACTAAAATATGTTTTGACCACTACTTTGACGGGTACTGGAATTCCTCACAGCTGATATGGATCTGAGGATACAGTCACCGTTCTTATGGTGAAGGTGCAGAGTTCAAATCTGGTAAGTACACGGGTATAAATATATACTATATATAAACATTATAATACAAAGTTCATACAGTTAAATGTTAATTACGCATTACAACGATAAAACAACACAATTGCCGTAATACTGTCTACGAGTATTGTAAACAGTGTTTGACATACATATTTTTTCGATTGCTGTATAGTGACTACGTTTAAGCGTTTATATCAACGTGTTAAGACTACCAATAAAAAGCTGTTTGCCACAGTTCTTAAAATAGAAATTGCGATGAACAAATAAATATGCTAAATATGCCTTTCAAAAGAACAGTTACGTAATAAGTTGTATAACTTTTGGATAAAAGCTTCCTAGGCTATAAACCGATTACATATTCTGCTTGACATTTTTTTCATTTTCATGAAGCTGGGTAGATTCGCCAGATTTGCTTGTGAAAATATTGGCTGGGCGCTTGTGCAACCACTACTTAACCATTACTCAGTTTAAAGTTGTATACGTATTGCCTATGAAGCGCTTATCTAATTAAAAGTGTTACTTGGGTAGGACGAACGTTTTAAAATGCTTCTAATAAATTCAAATGAAATTTTAATTAAAAGCGGTTTGTTGTATGATGTAAGAAAAATCCTAAACTGCAAAAAAGGGGCATTATTTTGAATTATATTTTATTTTGCTGAAAATGTCTTTTATGAGTAGTTTTGGATTTTTCTTACATCATACAACAAACAGCTTTTAATTAGAATTTCATTTGAATTTTTTATAAGCATTTTAAAATGTTCGTCCTATACTTTAGCATGGGAGCTGTCAGATTTATCACCACTCGGTGTCTTCTTCTTTTTTCAACCTGGGTTCTTCCATTGCTACCAACGAATTACCTCCATTTGGTATAAGCTACCTACTCATAGGTAGTATAATCTTAGCGTGCAGTTACAGTATCGGAGCGTCAGTTTTGCTCGTTTTGCTCTATCCAATGCTGTCAGTTATCACGTGCGCGAGAGAACTGTCAAAATTTTGGAATCCCTCAGCAGCAGTGGGCTTGTGAGAGTGCGCGCTGCTCGGTGAGCAAAAAAAACATCAGTTTGGCACGGTGTTGTTTGTGGAACGTCGGTGGGAATTTCAAAATTTTCCTCGGTTTTAAAATTTCCTGTAAGGATAATTGATATTATCTGGTTAACTCGTCAATAACCCAACAGTAGGTATATTTGTGCATTGGTTAGTATAAACGAAATTCGCTTCTGCGGCCTAAAAATCCTATTCGAAATTATGTAACATTACGCACCGAAGGAATACCTTTTTTCGCAGTATTGTGAAAATAACATTTTCGTTTTCATTTCTCCTTTCTCAGCAATGGGAAACACCGTTTCGGCGGCTGAACTGATTGCTTCAAACATCGTACATGCCGAAGCTGCTGCACCTAATGTGACACCGACAATGCCCATAGGCCATCCTCCCATTGGCGCGACGAAAATGGCCACCGACGCAAACCCACCACCGGAATGTCCCATGCACCAGAAGCAAAATGTTGTGAAGGAAAAGCCAATACTGGTCTCGGAATGTCCCGTGAAGCAGGATAATTCTGATATAAATCCCCTTAATATGGTGAGTAGTTTTCATTTGAAAGCCTCCTGTCGCGTCGATAAGCTCGGCAGGTACATTCTAAGTGGTAGTTTTGACCCATTTTCTCGTTTTCGAGAATGAATGAATGCTTATATATCAATTATTAAGATAACATGTCTTTCAGATGCCACCGATGAATCAAAACAAAGCGCCAGACCAGCCGTTCGACCTTCCTAAAGATCGCCAGGTCTCTTCTATCCCGAAAGTCACCGAAGATGGTAAGCAGGAATTCTGGGTTTACCCCAGCCAGCAGATGTTCTGGAATGCTATGCTTCGCAAGGGCTGGCGCTGGCAGAAGGACGATATCCAGAAGAAAGACATGGACGATATCATCAAGATTCATAATGCTAACAACGAACAGGCGTGGCAAGAGGTCCTCAAATGGGAAGCCCTGCATGCGCGGGAGTGTGGCAATCCCAAGTTGAAGAGTTTTGGCGGCAAAGCGACAGAATTTAGTCCTCGAGCTCGTATGCGCAGCTGGCTTGGTTACGAGTTGCCATTTGACCGACACGATTGGATTGTGGACCGTTGTGGCAAGGACGTTCGGTACATCATTGATTACTACGACGGGGGCATGGTAGATGAAAAGTACAAATTCGCTCTACTCGACGTCAGGCCTGCGATGGACTCGCCGGAAAATGTATGGGATCGGATGAAGGTTTGCTACATGCGCTGGAAGTTTGAAGCCGAAGGTAAGCTCAAGCAATTGACGAGTTAAATAGGGCAGGCTAAATCGGAGCCAAGATTGTACTTTAAACGGTTTTGAAGTAGTTGATAACCATCCAACTATGAACTATAGCACCATTTCTCAATTATAATCTGAGGACCGAGGAACGAGTATCGGTACATACTTCAATAAATGTTTGACGATAATTCATCCTTTTTAAATTATGTTATCGTGGAACACTGAAGACGTGAAGACGTTTTGATGCACCTGGTGAGTATCACACTGATCCTTTCGTATCGTATGCAAAATGAAATACAGAATATAAGGCTTGAATTTTTTAATACGACTGGTTTAATTCGGACCTTGGTCGTTTTTCAATTATCTTGTCTTCCCAACCCAACACTTTGTGAGTGGCATCAGCGGCATCCTTGCTGTTGGTGTTTATCGGTCCAAATCGGCTCTTATGGATTACTTCCCAAGGAGTATTCTCCGTTATATTTTGTGAGAAGCCCCAACAGCATCCATACTGTTGATATTAATCAGTCAAAATAGACACTCAACCCGAGTAGAGTCTGAAATTAAATTGTGAAATACTTATGATGTGATGTTGCTCATAATGATTAGTCAGGTTGATGTCGTTTTGAACGTTTTAATGGTTAAAATATAAAAATTAAGAGCAAAAAATCATTACTGTAACATCAAATTTAAAACTGATCCTGCTATCAGTGAGAGCAAACTGAAAACTCAATTTGCTGTTCATTTTTTCATGTTGATAGTAACATTCCACTAACTGCAGAACAATCCACTCCTCAAACTTCATGTTGATGTTCTGCATTGGCGATAGAAACAAACCTATTTTTCTCTATGAAAAGTGAACTCAGTTACAGTGTTGGGTCCCAGTTGTTACTGGATCACTAATAATCAAACAAACTCAAACGTACACTAATTTCAATTACAGCAATCATTGTATGCCAACATAAACATACCCACTGACACCTCATGTTTCGTCATTCAATTCGAACAAGCGACGCGTACGGTCGTGCTTTTCGCTCTCTCGTAAGGAAAGGTTTTTCCCCGTGTTTCCCCCTCGCCCGCTGTCTCGCGATTGCGTATCCGGCTCGCGATTTATCACCTGCGCTTGCTCATCTTTTGGTGGTGGCAAGGCAAAAGGAAGTGCTGCAAAGTTGGCAATGGGTCAAAAAAATCAACACGTGGTGACATCCACGCCAGTAGCATCAGCTTCTGAAGCCATACCGAAACCGAGCAGCTCCAAGCGGCTGCGCCGTAACGACGCCGATCCAGGGGACCCTAACGCTCGACTATTAGTTGGCAAAAAAATTTCCGTGCTCCCGGTACAGCAGGTGCCAAAGAAGGTAAAAGTCCCCCCGCTCTTCACCACGTCAAAGTAAATCGCTGCGCTCAGGACTGAGCTTGCAGCTATTAAATTTCAACCTCTTTTCAAGCTGTGCAGTACCGGCACAAAGATTATGTGCTCGACAGAGACTGACTACCGTGCTGTTGGTGCTCACCAAGTCATCAAAGAACATGAGTTTTACTCTCACGACGCAGCAGGAAACAAGCCGCTGAAGGCGATTCTGCGTGGCCTTCGGGAATTCACTCCGGAGGCAATAATTGCTGAGCTGCAAGCAGCGGCTCTGAAACCAATGAAGGTGTTCCCGATCAGACGTGAACAACAGGGAAATCATCGGGACCAACTCTATCTGGTCCATCTGGAGAAGGGTTCGGTCAACTGTTGAAAACTACCTTGTAATCGGTCAGGGAACTCGGAACTGCCACATGAAACAACGTTGCAGCAAGTGTGCCGGAGCACACACTATCACGGATTGCGCACCAATGGATGAAGGTACCCCACCAATGTGCGCCAACTGTAGCGAATTTCCCGACGCTCCGGTACCAAGTGCCGAAACTGCCGCCAGTTCCATTAAACCATCGCCAAGCAAACCACCCACCAGCATCCGTTCAGTAACGATTCGCGGCAGCCGCCGCCGGCCCCATTCCGGCTCCTCCTCCAGGCTGGTGTAATCCGAGTTGTAGTTCTTTCACGCAACCACCAGCCGATGGACAGCTCTACGACTCGGAACAAAGGGTCGAGTTAGCCCAAGAGCTATACCGCCAACTACGTATAGCGGAGTACGTAGGAGGAGTTGCGATTATGCTGCGCTACAACATCAACTGCCATCTGCTTCCGAGCTTTCAGCTGCAGTCTATCGAAGCCATCGGAGTCGTGGTCGAAATTGCCGTCGGCCCAGTCACCATAATCGCGGCCTATAGTCCCAAGCAAGCCAGCACCGCTGAGGGCACAACAACGATCCTACGGAACGACATTCGCAAGCTAACTCGGAGGCAGGGGCAACTTATCATCGCCGGCGACCTGAATGCGAAACACGAAACCGGAACGAAATAATTCTGCAGAGAAACCAGGAAGAGAGCCATTACACCATCCTGGGTCCGGATACTCCCACCCGATTGAGCAGATCCGGGGTCCATTCGACAATCGACATCTTCCTAACCAACATTGCCCAGCCGATCGTACACCAGGAGCTCAGCTTAACTATCCGGTGGTGGCCGAAGTTGGCTCCTCGGTAAACCGGCACCGAATCGCCAGACGGGACTACCATCGCGCCAGTTGGGAGAGGTTCCGACAACACGTTGACGACAATATCGATTTCGACATGCACCTCGAGTCAACTAATGACATCGAACAGCAGCTGCAGAACATCGAGCAAGCGATCTCCCAGGCCCGGGAGCAACATGTACCGGTGATTGATCAGGTGAGCAACTCTGTACCCATTGATAGACCCACTGCAATGTTCCGCTACGAATCTAAAGAAACGAATCAAACGGTTTAACGTAGTCTACGTCAACCGGTTGTGTGTAATACACAACACCACTGATTTTTCTTTTTCAAGTTCAGGTAATGCAGAATGCAGGAGAAATATTCAGCTAAGCTTCTTTTTACCGAATGCGAATTGCCGGGTCTTTCGTTTAACACCTGCCATAAGATTTTGTACAGTCTCCTTGTCCACTTTATTCGCCGCAGAACGCCAGTTTGCCTTAAATAGTTTCTCAGGTTGATAATCCAACGAGGTCCGCAATAAAAATCGCAAAAACGTTGAAAATCGCCAAATAAACCGTGTATGATGTGCTCAAACGTTTCAGGGAGCAAAAGAGCGTGGATCGAGTGCCTCGAGGTAAGCGTCGTAGTGGAACATATGACTGCAAGCTGAACCAGAAGGTGTTGAGAACCGTCAGAGCAAACCCTGTACTATCAAATAATGAAATCGCACAAAAATACGCTGCTGCTCGTAGTACCGTTCGAAGAATTCGTTTGCGAGCAGGATATCGGTCTTATCGAGCCAGCAAGCAACCAAACAGAACTTTGAAGCAAAGTTTCGTCACCAAAACTCGAGCTCGGAAATTGTACCAGCAGATTTGCACGAAGTACCAAGCATGCCTGCTCATCGACGATGAAATCTACGTCAAAATGGATTTCGGACAGCTTCCTGGCCAAAAATTCTACATGGCGACGGCACGAGGAAGTGTTCCTGCGAAGTTTAAGTTTGCTTTTATGGACAAATTTGACAAAAAACTGATGATTTGGCAAGGGATATGTACGAGAAAGAATGCTTCAAAAACCACGTACTACCTTTCATTAAAGCCTTTAGAGGTCCCGTGAAGTTTTGGCCGGTTTTGGCGAGTTGCCACTACAGCCGGGAAGTCATCCGGTGGTACAGCGATAACGTAGATTTCATCGATAAAAACATAAACCACCCAACTGCCCGCAGATCCGGCCCGTCGAGAGATTTTGGGCAATAATGAAGCGGAAGCTTAAGAAAAGTGTAACAACGGCTCGGGACGCGACTCAGATGACCAAAATGTAGACAAATGTGCCAAGGAAGTTGACTCCGGAGGTGTGCAGCGTTTGATGGGAGGAATAAAGAAGAAAGTGCGAATTTTCATTAGAAACAAAGAGAAATGATTTGTATTGATATGTTTTTCCTTTAATTTGATGTATTAAACTTATTTGTACGTCAATCCGTTACCGAGATACAGATGATTTTATTATTCCGGATTCTAAATGGACATAGCTTCATCCCTGAAAAACAAGCTTGCTGTCTACAAGCAATTCATACGTCCAGTCATCGAGTACGGCATGCCAATCTGGGAGAGTTGCGCAAAAACACATCACCTGAAGCCTCAGCGTGTTCAAAATAAGTTCCTCATGATGATCCTGAACACCCCTCCGCGTGCAAAAACATCTGAGGTTCACCGTCTGGCCGAGAAAAAAATATTCGATGATCGCTTTAGTGAGTGTATCAATCGGTACCTGACATCGAATCACCAGCTCAAGCGAAATCTTCACTTCACTTAAAACCCGACTGTGGTTTTCACTTTTTGTTTTCAGGTTTGGACCGACAATCGGCGATCAATAAAACAAAAATTGCAGCACATCAAAAACTTAATACATTTAATTCCTTCACTGATATGTAGGAAGCAGTCATTCGACTTCTATCTTTAGAAAGGACAGTGAGCCATAACGGTACATATTGAACCAGTGGAATGTTTTCTAACACAAATAACACTTCTTTTTATGACAAGGTGCTGTTTTCGGATTAGAATCAACGCAACCTGCCGAGTGTGATGAGGATCCTAAAACAACAGGTCTACACGATGAGCTAATATATGAGCAGCCGGCAATCCTTGAAGACGTATCGATGGATGCTGTCCCGAGAACTTCACCGGAAAAGCACAATCAACTCCGCGTGGCCTTGGACGAATTGCTAAACGAAATTACCGAGAAGTGCTACTCGAAAAACAGACGGAGGACATTCAATAAAACGTCATGTTTCGGATTGCGCGCGGTATGCCCGTTAGTCGTTTGTTGTCCACGAAAAAAGGTATACCCTGGAGAAAAAGCGTTTCGAATTGGAGAAAGAGAAATTCTCCTTCGGGGCTTATTACGGTCTTCACTTCACGGTAAAAACGAAGTAAAAACAAAAAACCTTATTACGAATGTCACCCAAGTGAAAAAATATGGGAGTTCATCCGAGGTGACAATTCGAATGAACTCAGTGTTATTATAGAATTTTGCAAGATGACGTCACTAGTGAACGTGTGGTTCATCCTGATGAATGGAATTCCATTTTGACAGGAGTCCGTGGTTTGTTTGTTTTCGAATTCAAATAGATGAAATAAACAAACCACGGACTCCTGTCAAAAGAAATTCATCCGATTCATTTTGCGAGGTTATGTTAGGTTGGTGTAAAACTCAATAGCATAAAAAAATTGAGGTGATGTGTAAGTGAAGTGAAAGTAATAGTGAAAGTGACAACGTTATAAGCCCCGAAATGTGTTCTTGGCCACTCCTATCGACCTCTCCACGGTGATTCGAGTGATGCAAGATGGTGCAGGTATTTGCACCCGTACGAAAAGGAGTGATCATAAAGGGTTTTAAAGGATAACCAGCATCACCTGAAATGGTTGTGAAGCAAAAGAAATATATCCTTAATGCTATGATTTATTTAAGATGAAGCTTTGCAGAACATCACTTAATATCTAGGAAATAAAATGTAAGCTTTCTTCAATAGCTTAATACATTTCCCATGCGACACCTTTGATAACGTCCATTAATTACGTCACGCGAAAGCTGACTTTTAATAACCCCCCCCCCTCCCCCCCCCTTGTTACGTTGTTTTGTATGAACCTTCAAATTTTTTTGTATGGATCGTCCCGTTTTCTCACTTTCCCTGGACTTTCCCTTTCAAGCTTTAATCAGCGCAACGAAGTTTTAATTCTGCGTCTACCAGGCGAGAAGCTTGACCACATTTCAATAGATTCAATAGCTAAAATTCTTACCTAGCAGCCTGGAGTGTCTCTCTCCTGTTTCATATCTTTATGCCAACAAATGATTTAGTCCACTTCCGTTCCACACGAAAGAGTCGTGGGAGGAACCAGGATGATTGGCTTCAAGATAACGTATCGTAATCGCACACCTGAAATATTGGGAAATACATATAAGTAAATAAATAAACCCTTTCAAATCTTCAAACATTACCAGCATAACATTTAAGCTGTAGAAGCCCTTGCAGTTTAGGTACAGATGCTTATCTTTGGTCGGAGGAAAGATTTTGAAGTGGGATCCATCTACACATCCCATGACTCCGGGCAACTTCGTCTTCTCGTAGAAGCCCAGCTTAATTGCATTAATATCTCGTTCCTCGGTTGGAAATTTGATTACGGCTTGGCATATTTAGGCTTCAATAATGTTCAAAACTAAAACACTTTGGACATTGTTGGTTGCGCCAATCCAATGTATCTGTCGTTTCCGACACCCTTTTGATAACTACCTTCGGCGTAGAACCGTAACGTAGCTGCCAACATTATTATAGGTGGGACAGACGTAGACGATTGGAACGGGCTGATTTTCGCGTCAATTATATTCAGCATATATTTAAATATTTCCTTCGACACCCTGAAGAATTGTAAGAACCTAAAAATGCGTATGGGACGTTTTAATTTTGTTACTTAAATCGCTGATTTGGTCAGGCAATCAGCGTTATTCTGCGTGGCGTGTGAGTCGACACACGCCACGCAGAATAAGGCTGAATTACCGTGTACGCACCATACTTTGCGCGGTTCCTAATGCGCAATTTTACATGTATATTTGGTCGTATGTCGAGTTTAACGGGTTTTTTGAAATATGTTTGCTTAATTCATTTCCCTAGGTAATGTAAGGCATTGTTTACAGTAGTAAATTTTTCAAATCAAGATGACATATATCCGAAAATGATTGAGTGCGCAAAGTTGTGAACCGCGCAAAGTATGGTGACTCCACGGTACTTACGTTTTTTCAGGTTGCTCCAGCGGATTTGAAGTATCCCTTATTCTTCGCCGTTCCATCGCCAGGATGGTAAAATCGTCCTCGTCCTCACTGTCGGTATCAAACCACAATTCTAAACTCATTTTGAATAATAATAATGCGACGATTTTCTCCCGGTATTATCAAAACAAGCTGCTAACTGATGATAAGCGATAAGTGACAGTTGTTTTCTGCCTATTATTACCGACTCGGAAAATGAACAGGGCTACTATGATTTCCACTTCACTATCAATTTCACATCACGGAGTTCATTTTGATCACAGTGAAACTGGTAATAGAATTTTGCAAGATGACTAGATGAGATCACTAGTGAACGTGTGGTTCATCCTGATGAATGGAATTCAGTTTTGACAGGTATTCGTGGTTTGTTTGTTTTTGAATTCAAACAAATGAAATAAACAAACCACGGACTCCTGTCAAAAAAAAATTCATCCGATTCATTTTGCGAGGTTATGTTAGGTTGGTGTAAAACTCAATAGCACGAAAAAAGTGAGGTGATGTGTAAGTGAAGTGAAAGTGAATGTGAAGGTGACAACGGTAATAAGCCCCATAGTTTCAGTTTGAGTAGGTTATCAAATTTTGGAACTAACAATGACACAAGGGCTGATCTGATACATTAATTGCAACATAAAATACACTAAACACACCAAACACATAAAACACTTATACAAAGCTGAAGAGCTCATAAGGCTCATGCACTTAAAAAAATGTAATGTAGTATATGTAGTATTAGTAGTTTTCCATATGGGACAGTTATGCTTCAATGGGCAGTACACTTTCGGCTATCTTTCGTAAAGAACAAGCCAAGACTTGTTTTGCAGTTTATTACTGTTTATTAAGTTTGGCAATTTACACAAAGAGGCTTAGATGTTACTTACATGCTAAATTCATACTTATACTGCTTTCCGACTCCTAATGCTTAACCATAATCGTAGTTCTTAAAAGCTAGTCTTCTTGCTTAAAACCCCTAGGTTCCTGCGCTCACGTTGCTACACAATTTAAAAATATATATTTTAGGGCTGAGAATATCCGCACTGTTTTTGTTTTCTTCTTCTTCTTGTCATTCTAATAATCTTCATTCTTCATTCGAATTTCACGGTTGTTCTCAATTGAAATTACTCGTTTGTCGAATGCAGAACCACGTGGGGACGTATAATTTCCTCAATGTCCATCGGCATTGCAGAGTCGTCTTTGCCCACGTCGTCATCCACTACGCCTCCGACAACGGTCGCATGGTGTGAATCGGCATCCACTACCGTTGTTACCATCTGGTCACTGCCGCTGCTGCTCTGTTGAACGAAATCTACGATCTCGGATGTGGACAGGTGCTCCAGTGATGAACTGTGGCTCACCGATTGTATCACGTCGAGATTCGATACTGCATTGCTGGTGACGATGGTGGAACTCGGGCCACCTCCTCCACCGGTTATGGTGGCCGTCACGGCATTGCCCAGTGTCGAACTGTTGCTGTTACTACTGGTAGCGCCTGTGAACAATACCATTTTCAGTATGAACGAAAAAATCTATCCTAAACCTATCAAGTAAAGAACTTACCGTGTCCTCCGATAGCTGCGGCAATGGTAATGTGCTGCAACTCAGCCCCTGCATGCAAACTTTCCTCCCCATCGGAACCGAGGAGAATGGAGTCACTACCGTTGGCCGGCTTGCCACCACATATCATTCGATCGCGCAATGAGGGTTCATGATTGTGCGGATTGCCCACTTCTTTCACCTTCTGGTAGTCCTCGGTTATGTGCAAAATTGCTTGACATCCTTTGCGTCCATTCCAGGCGCACTTCCACGATGCAATACCGTTACGGATCTTCTGTTGAGTGCGGAATCGATACCCGTTGAAGATCAGGAACGTTTGATAGCCATCTTTTGTCACGAGTTGATAGTGATGACGCTGCTGACTTTCCACGTCTACAAGCCAACCGTCCCCAACGAGGATGTCGTTGGAGATTTTTCTCTTGCTAGGTTGGTCTTTCGATTTGCGTTTCTTGCTGGCACCACTGGAAGCGGTGGTGCTGGTGCTAGCGGCACCGGAAGTCTTAGTCGAACCAGAAACAACTATTTGTTGTTGGGGTATTTGTGGCTGCTGCTGTTGAGGCTGTTGATGTTGTTGCTGCGATTGTTGTGTTTGTTGCTGTTGTTGTTGTGGTTGTTGTTGTTGCTGTTGTTGAGGTTCCGGTGTAGTCATCTGAGGTTTCGTATCTTGTGGAGGATTATCAGTTACCGATACTGGAAGTCCGTGGTTATGTTGTCCAATTTCTGCTACAACCTGTGTGAGGTAGACCGAAGGACGTTCAAATAAAATTCTAAAAATGAAAGTAAGTCTCAAAGTACCAACCTGAACGTTTTCGTCGACCTGAATCATCGCTGGACACTGAATGTCACTGCCAGATGCGACGCAAATCCAAATGCCAAGTTGTTCGGGTGAAGCGGTGAACAGTTGTTTCTTGAACTCGATTATGTTGCCATTGAGCGGGGCTCCGCCTTCTATACTGATGCGATGCTCGAGACCAATTTGCTGGTCGTCGATGGCCAACTCCTGGACGGCACCGTTGCTGCCGTTGGCGTTGACCACTTCCTCTTCCGGTTGCATGTTGACCACATTGTAGATTGCAGTCTGGTCGACAGATTTTCGCTTCTCGCGCAGGAGTGTATCGTTCTCCTTGCATTTTTCCTTGTATTCGTAGAATTCCTCGATGGTGGTAACGCACTTGGCGCAGATGTATGAATTGTAGTCATCGTCGAACGTTATCTGAGGGAGAATGGAACGATTTAGAATTCATGTGAATTTTGGAAGATGTTGAAAAGGAATATGGCCAGTGAACAGTTAAATATTTTCGGATATATATGTAAATATTTTTGAGGGACCAAGTTTAAGCTACGTGACACAATGTATGAAAAAATGCTGAAATTCAAGTTCCCAAACAATTTAAAGATTGTCGATTTCGCGGACGACAACACACTTGAGGTCTATGAAGAATCCGGACCTTTTTAACGGTTTCACTTCACGGTGAAAGAACTCACATCGTGCACATCGAATGGAAATCATTGTCTTTATTAAAGGGTGTCCCACATCAAATTGCATCACGGAAAAAAACGCTGTAGAAAATATTACCCATTGGGTATTTTCTCTTGAGAATTAGGGGTGAAGTAGTTTAGAGCATTTTTTTATTTGTATTTTCATCGCTGTCAGTTTTTCGAAAATTGGAAAAAATAGCGTCACCCGAAAAGCAACGTCGCGAATTGATTTTGCGCAAGCGGGGGAAGCCCATATGGCATAAGGTCGTTTGACATAAAGTTGTTTAGCATAAAGTCATTTGGCATAACAATAACTTGAGCTAAGTGGTCATTTGGCATAATTCCGTTTGGCATAACACTCTTGAAACAATATAGAATCCAAGTGGTCATTTGGCATAATAGCCATTTGGCATAATGTCATTGGCATAGGTTTTTATACATTGTAATATTTCCTTCTTTTATATGAGCTGTTTTTCAAAATATGGCATTTATAGGTTTCAGGATTAAAATTGAAATTTGAAAATCAAATGATTTCCTCACTGATGTGCATTTTTAGATTGACTAAAAGTATGTTTTGCCAAGTTATATTTGGCAAAATTCATTCGAACCGACTGAAACGTAATTGTCACAAATAGGCCAATATCGGAAGTATTGTAATCCCCCTCTTTATTAATTAGGCTGTTCTTTAATACTTTTAATGAAGGTTTACTGGCGGGACTCAGAATAGAGTAGAAACCTCTAGCCAAGCCTTTGATGATATCGTTGCGTAAATCCTTTCAAATCAATTTTCCAGCCGTACACGGAACATGCCCAAGTAGACGTTTTTGCAAGTTATTCGGAAGGAGCCATGTTTGAGAATTTTCAATACTTTCGTCTGTTTCTTCAATTGTCTTTTTGAAATTTTTTTAGTCAGTGTTAATTTTACTAAGGCGGAAGGAATTACCCTTCAGTCTTTTGAACTTTATTCCATTTGTGAGTCATTTATGTGCTCTTAGAGTCTTACGAAGCAGTTTGCTCGAACCAAAAATAAGAAGTTATTGTATTGTTACTTGTGCGATAGAATGATATAGCTTAACTCTTTTTAAAGCATTTAAACAGCCGTGCAAGCATCATGTCGTCCATAGACACGCTGTTGTAACTGTAACTTGTTACTCAAAAGTGTACATTTTCAAGTTTGCTCTCCCTTTCTCTAAGTCCTGTCCATTTCCCTTGTTTTGTGTGGTGGTTTTTCGTCCTTTTGTCTTTTTGTTATTTGTCAGTGTATGTTTTGTGTAGTTTGTCAGTGTCACGTTCACAAGTTTTCCTTTGCGTCGTTAATGCTTCGTAATTTCTTCAGTCTTTTGTAGTTTGTGAGTTACTTCATTTTTTGGCATGAATATGCGGGTCACCCTTTATATTTTTTGTATACTCCCGTGATCACTTCTATATGATAATGTATCGAAAATAGTTCAGCCTGTTAGTTCTAATTTTCATGTTAATGATTCTGTTGTAAATTCAATTCGACGCGATATGTAGATTTTCTCTTCCTTCTAAGACCTTATTATTTGCGCCTTCGTTATTTAAGTAGTTTGTTTGGCTTTCATGTTCTGTTTGCTCTGACGTTGAGTTAATACATCGATGCACACTCTAAAAGAGGCGTATTTTTCAAAACTAAAGATTGGACTCGGAAAAAATGCGACACTTTGTTTTGGGTGTAACTTTTTATCGCGTGGGTAAATTAATGAAATTCCGGGTAATACTAGTTTAGAGTGTTATGTTTATGTGTGCAAAATTTTATCGCGATCTGTCAAGTAGTTTTCAAGATGCATTCGAAACAAGAAGAGCTACGCCAGCAAATCTTGGGCGCGGTGATCGATAATCCTGATCAGTCGCACAGATGGATCGGCAAAAGGCTTGGAATCCACCATTCCACCGTGTCCCGCGTTGTGCAGATGTACCAGGAGACGAAGACCATCGAGCGGCGCGCTGGAAGCGGCCGAAAACCGAAAACGGAATACCCAGAGAAGGCGCGGAAGATAAGGCAGTACTAAAGGGTGTATTCGATAAAAATGGAACACACATATATACTCATCAAAATTAAACTGATTATCGGATTTTCTTGAAATTTTCAGGGAATGAAGAACTATTAATGAGTTTTGATTTACAACATCTGTTTTATTCAATTTCGTCTCCCATCCCGAATGCCCGCACCTTCCTTTTCACTCCACCCATCAAATTTTGTACAACCGATTTTCCCAGTGTTTTTGTTGTTTTTACCCAAATTATAGTTTTGGGATGTTTGCGAAGTTCCGTTTTCATAATTGCCCAGAATTTTTCAATTGGACGAAGTTCCGGTGAATTTGGTGGGTTCATATCCTTTGGCACAAAATTGACTCCGTTGGCTCGGTACCACTCCAATACGTTTCGAGCGTAGTGGCAGGATGCTAGATCAGGCCAAAACAGAGTTGATCCTTTGTGCTTCTTAATGAATGGCAAGAGACGCTTCTTAAGGCACTCTTCCGTGTAAATCGCACCGTTTATTGTTCCGGTAGTGATGAAGGGAGCACTTATTAGAACTTCTTTGCAAATTTCGATAGTTTCTTCTTTCGAACATCCTCCGGAACATCGAACTTCGACTTGGCAACGAAATATTCTTGCCCAGGAAGTTGACGGAAGTCGGCCTTGACGTATGTTTCGTCATCCATCACGATGCAACCGGATTTGGTGAGCAGCTTCGTGTAAAGTTTCCAGGCGCGGGTTTCCGCAGTGATGTTTTGTTTTTCATTCCGGTTTGGGGCTTTTGCACTTTGTAAACATGTAACCCAGCACGCTTCATGGTTTTCTGCACAAAATTGACTGACACCTTAGACTTTTTAGCGACATCTCGAATTGACATGTTTGGACGGTTCTTGAATTGTTGTACGACTTTCCTAGCCATTTTACTGTCCATTGGACCACTTTTACGACCACTCCTTCCTTCCTTTGGACACTCAGACGCTTCCTTGAAGGTTCTTATTACACGAGACACAGTTGTATTTGCAATTCCAAGCCTTTTAGCAATCCACCGGTGGGACGCCCTGGATTTTGATTGTGAGTGCACAAAATTTTTCTCACGGACAATTTCTTGTTTCGACGACATGACTGGAACTACTGAATGTATGACTATGGAACTTGGCAGATGTAAATAATACACTATGGATAAAGATCTACACAAATTTCTAGGTTTTTTACTCATACGATTCAAAAGTTACAGAAGATTTTCTGTGTGCCATTTTTATCGAATACACCCTTTATAAGAATAACCCGAACCTTTCCACCAGAGAGTGGCCGAGACGTGGCCAAAAAGGTCAATTCGTCCAAGTGGTTCGTCCAGCAGACCATGAAGCGGGCTGGGCTACGTGTTTTTAGGGTCAGGAAGGCGCCAAACCGGACTGACAAGCAAAACACGGTGTCTAAATTGCCTGTGCGGAAGCTGTACCGTGAGTGGCTGGTCAAGCCAGGCTGTCTCGTCATGGACGACGAGACATATATCAAGGCGGACACCAAACAAATCCCCGGCCTCGAGTTTTTTGTCGGTACGCCCCGCATGGAGGTTCCGGAAAAGTTCCGAAAGAGAAAGATGGACAAATTCGCGAAGAAGTACCTGTTGTGGCAGGCGATCTGCGAGTGCGGACGGTACAGCAAGCCGTTCGTTACAACGGGCAGATTTATCGAGAGGAATGCTTGCCGAAGCGCTTGCTGCCCTTCCTTCGCTCTGACCGTGGTCCCACGCTGTTCTGACCGGATCTCTTTTCGTGCCATTACGCCAAGCCTGTAATGGATTGGTACGAAGCGAAGGGCGTTAATGTGGTCCCGAAGGAGGCGAACCCGCCAAATACACCAGAACTTCGTCCGATCGAAAAGTTTTGGGCAATAATGCAGAAGAAGTTGAAGAAAAGCGGATAACATTCAAAACCGATGAAGCTTTGAAGAAAAACTGGGAGAAATTGTGTAAGGAAGATGGACATAGCCTCGCCCAAGGTTTCATGATCAATGTTAATAGAAATGTACGAGCATTCAGATTGGGGGAGGAATTTCAATAAATAAATTATGCCAAAGCATAGCTGATATATAGTTATTTAATCCCTGAAAATTTGAGAAGTATCCGATTTAAAATGATTTTTTGGTGATCATTTGGTGGAAAAACGAATACAGGTTGTTTTAACCATCGCACGGCTATGTGAACGAAGATATTGCTGATTTCACCCCAGTTTAACCCATATAGTTGAATTAATTGAATTAATCGAAGTAGCTAAAGAATGACTAGTCTCGTGTGAGACATAAAAAGCCATGAAATATTTTGAGTTGCATTAATTCAAAGATTCTTGAGATGACAATTTTTCGGCTTATTTTCAGCGTAGGTGCCACAATTGCGCTTGTTAGTTATGCTTAATTTTCAAAATAGTCGTGCTTAACATTATTTACTAGTACGTGGTCTTTTCTCATATCTGTGAGCCGACACGAAAAAAAAAAAACGCAAATAATTCGCGCGCAAGAGTCTAAATGGGTGGATTGCCCCAACAAGAGTATCCACATGAAATTCTCCGCAAATTAAAGAAGCTGCACTTTTGTTAGGGTGTCTGCTTTTTACGATTCAATCACAGGAACATATGGAAAACGTAGTACACGTTTCAAATATAACTCTGAACATGGCCAGCTGTACTTATTTAGCACCTTGTCCAAACCTTAGATAAGATCCGACAACTGCAACCGTCTTGCTCTGTCACCGAAGAAAACAAATCAGCACCGACATTAGAAAAGGGCGAATCTGCTTTTATAAACAATGGCTTTCGTGGTCACTTTCTCTTGAACAGAAGGTCACAAATACAAATTAAGCACTCTTTAAGAAAGGCGAGCTTTATCCCTATCCGCTGATATATTAAATTTGAAGGAATTGTATTCAACTTACGAAAAATTATCAGACAAAGTGTTTGTTTACAAAAGCAGATTTGCCCTAACCAAATGTTGACGCTGAAATGATTTCTTCTTCTACTTCTAGACGTTGCATTTTGCAATAAGCTTATTGCGGGCTCTCAACTTCTAGATGCTCTTACCGCCTAAACTATCTTCAAGAATTTAAGAGGAAGTGGGGTAAAACCAGCCATATCTTCGTTCACAGAGATATTGAGCCTCTGCGTACAAAGATGTCTATAAATTATTCAAGAATATAAGGGGAAGTGGAGTAAAATAAGCTCTTTAACTCCACAACCATATCCGTGAAACCAGTTCCATTCGATTCCTCGACAATTTCCAAGCTGAAATGGACTTGTTTACAAGCCGCTCTTAAAACCGACAAAATTTACGGATTTTTTCCTTAGTTTTCATCAGTTCTTGCCCACTGTGCCCTGCTTGGCACAACTTTTATCAAATGAATCCTCCGTCGGTTGGTATCGAGACATTTAAATCGCCTTTTCGAATTATAGATGCAGGCGGAGGACGATTTTCTAGAAACCAGATGATTATCCTTCTAATGTTGAACAACTAATAATACGCGAAGTGAATTGACCTCCCGTTCAAATTCAAATGCACGCTGTATGTAAAATTGTCATCCCATAGTGGAATGCGTATAGCAAAGGAAGAGCCCAATAACGCAAATCATTTGAAATGAGGATGACAAACATTCAATTTTACATCATTCGGTAAAAACCTATCAATCGCTATCAGAACTGGTACCATTACGAATAAAAGATAAAAACCCTCTCGCTTCCTACCGTCGTCAGGATTCGAGTGTTGGCAAGCGATCGGATAAGACGCTGTTTCAGTGGCTTCCAGAAATCGTCTTCAACAAGCGAAAACTTGTTCGTGCATCGCGCATAGTGTGACCGTTTTTATTTATGGTAGTTATTTTATAAAGTAGTGATATAACAAGAACGCATACTTGGTGAAAAGGTGACTTTGAACTGTTGTGATGGCGGTTGCAGCGGGCTCTGAGTAGGACCCAAGGCACCCCCCGTTGAACAGTGGTACGGTGCCTAGCTGGATGAACGGTGGCAATTTTGGGCAGCTGAATGTTCTGTTGCTCGCAGCGGATGACGGGAAAAATCTCAACCCATTCCTGGTTGGTAAATATCTCGATGCATTGGTCGGGGAAATTTAAGGAGCAACCACTGAAGGTGATGGAAGCAAATTCTTTTTGCGTGTACGATGTGCTGAGCAGGTAAAAAGTTGCTCGCAATGAAGTAGTTGGGGGACGGAATGGCTGTGTTCGTGATGCTGCATCCTACCCTCAACAAGCCAACGAAATAGGTTTTCAAATAAAAGTTACCCTAGTCTCTTTGTATATATCTCCTTCAGCAGGATCAAACAAGTTAATCAAATCTCGTCTCAATAATCTGTTGAACAAAATCTCGTCACCCGTTCTTCTATTGGGTGATTTCAATGGCCATTCTGCTTTGTGGGGTGGTCATTCTAATGACGCTCGAACAGTTTACTGATGGAAATGGTTTGATTTTACTTAAGAACGGAGACCACCCTATGGTTGATTTTGTGACTGGCAAGACTTCTGCTCTCGACCTGTCCATCTCCGCCCATAATATGATTTCCCAGTTGTACTGGAAGGTCCCTGATGACTGCTGCGGAAGCGATCACCTTCCCATTGCCATTTCTTTTGATCGAGGTACTCCAGTGTCCAACATGTCGTCCCAGATGGATTGCAAAGATTGACGTCCATGGTTCGAGCACAGAGAACAGACGTTCATCTTCGGTCAGCTACTTGTGTAAAACTTTAAACCGACATTTTAAATGTATGTCGTTATGCTCCTGGTAGGCGGCGCTGCAGTTGTGCGAATACTGTCATGTAAATGTTTATCAATAAAATGCCTAGCACATAACCTGAAAAGTTTTGTTAGTTTTTCCCTGCACTATACCGGCTGTCCATATTAACTTTTACACACGTTTTTCAAGAAAAGATATATGGACATCAATGTCTGTTCTCTGTGGTTTGAGTACCATTGGATACATGCCCTTTCGCTCAATTTCAAAACATCTGTTAGATTTTCCTACCTGCCGCACTCTGACGGAACTATCAACATTCATTCTAGCCAAAAACATTAATGTTCACTCTTGGTGCCTCATGGTGATGAGCGAACATCTCCTTCTACATCATAATCGTTACTCCTCGCACGGAGAATAAATAACATAACAATTAATGTATCAAAATGAGGTTAATGATAGTTTTACGGTTAATCCACCATCCTCTCCTGAGGAATTCGTCAACGTTCTCTTCAACTGTGCTAAGCTCATCACATTCCCCGAACCAGGGGATCCCTTGGTAAGAAGTCTGTCCATTGGTGGACACCGGAGGTGCGGAATGCTGCTAAGCAACGTCGGAGGAAACTTAGAGTCAAAAGAATGCCAAAAGATGATCGTAAAGACTGCAACTCATTTAAAGAAAATAGAAATACGGCTAGAGAAATCATTTGTCGGGCCAAACAGGACAGCTGGTAAAAACTCATATCCGCTATCAGTACTATCAGGGTACTTCTAAGGATCTTTGGGACAAAGTAAATCGTCTGAATGGCAGTAAAAGACGTCCTCCCATTAAATTACGCATAAACAATCATATCGACGACGATCCATCTGCTATAAGAGAATGCTTTGCAGACTATTTTTCTAAGGCCTCTACTTCTTCCAACTACACACCACGCATAAACAATCATATCGACGACGATCCATCTGCTATAAGAGAATGCTTTGCAGACTATTTTTCTAAGGCCTCTACTTCTTCCAACTACACACCACAGTTCCTTAAGCTGTCCTCCATGTTTTGACACTGATCTGGATCTGGAGATCAATAAAGACTTCACATTCGATGAGCTGGAATGGCCTCTCCGTGGGGTACATGGTTCATCTGCCTGACGATATAGCGTTCCCTCTTCTCAAGAATCTTCTTCTTATTGGTAAAATTAACCTACTATCACTAGACAACAATATATGGGCCCAGGGAGAAATTCCGGAAAATGAAAAGAAGGTCTGGTTCCATATTCCTAAACCCGGCACCAAATTTTATCCACCGTTTTCGGGACTTATGACCCCTAAGGTTAAAGTCCCATAAAAACAATAAAGAAGAAGAAGCTTCCTACCGAGTCACGGAAAAATATTTCCAGGCTCCTTCAATGTTTATGCTCCCGTTGCAATCAACGGTTGAGAAAGTATGAAAAATAATTTTATGTCATACTAGCTGAACCCGATGCGTGCGCTGCTACGCTTGCAACTAAATGAATGAAAAAATAATAGAACTGGCGCGTTTATGGTTTTTGTTCTGAGTAAATCGGATAAGATATTTTTGTTTGCTTGTCGTGTTATTTATTAAAAAAAGTGTTGTTGTTAGTTTAACCCTTGGACCGGTTGTTTCTACCGGTTTTGCTTTCTGCATGGAAACATTTCTAAGACAAACGGTGCTGTATCCTGTCGATTTATACGTAATTTTCTCTTGCATAACCTAAGATTAACTTCTTATGCATAATGTAGCACTGAGAATAACTCAACCAATTCTTGACTAAAAAGGGGTTCAAACTTCTATCAGAACATGCTTCTTACCCGAGAAATACACATTTTGGGTTTAGTTGCATGGATAATTCTCATGTTTGGTTCAAATGTCTGTTTCATTGGTTTGAGAGCCTCCTTCCCCCTCTCCAGAGGGAAGGCGTCTCGAACCACCTAAGAAAAAAATCCTGCCCAAAAACCCCCACATGCCAAAGTTGGTTCTATTTGAAGAACTCCAATTCCAAGAACTCGAGCTTTGCAGGAATTTGTGTTTCATTTGTATAGAAGGCTTCCCCTTCCAGGTGGGAAAGGTGCTTCGAACCATCATAAGAACCTTCTCCGGCCTCAACAACCCCTACATATAAGTTTTCATAACAGTAGGTATGATTCTCATGTTTGGTTGGCATGTGTGTCTAATTTGAGTAAGAGTCCACCCCTTCCAGAGAGGGAGGAGTCTCAAACCTCCATAGAAACATTTCTTAGTTCCGAAAACTCCCACATCCCAAATTTGGTACCATTTGTTTGATTAGTTCTCGAGTTACGCAGAAATTTGTGTTTCATTGGTGTGAAGTACCCCTTCCAGATGCTGGAGGGGTCTCGAACTATCATAAGAACCTTCCCCGACTCCAAAAATCCCTGCATAAAAGTAGTGATACCTGTTGGGATAATTCTCATGTTTGGCTCAAATTCGTGTTTCATTTGTAGGAGAGCCCCTTCTTCCAAAGAGGAGGGGGTCTCAAACCACCGTAGAAACATTTCTTGCCTACAAAAACCTCCACATGCCATATTTGGTTCCATTTGTTTGATTAGTTCTTAAGTTATGCAGAAAATAGTTTTTCATTTGCATGGGAGCCCTCCTTTCTAAAGGCGGGAGGGATGTCGAACTATCATAAGATCCTTTCTCGGACCCAAAAACCCCTGCACACAAATTTGCATAGCGGTAGGGATAGTTCACATGTTTGGTTTAAATTTGTGTTTCGTATGTAGCCCCCCTTTTCAGAGTGAGAAGAGGTCTCAAATTACCATAAAAACATTTCTTGCCTTCAAAAACTCGCCCATACCAAATTTGGTTTCATTTGCATGGGGGCCCCTCTTTCTAGAGGCGGAAGGGGTCTTGAACTATCATTAGATGCTTTCCCAGACCTAAATACTCCTACATTCAAATTAGCACAGCAGTTGGGAAAATTCTCATGTTTGGCTTAAATTCGTGTTTCATTTTTATGCGAGCCCCTTTTTCCAGAGGAAGGAGGGGCTTCAAACTACCATAAAAACATTTCTTGCTTTCAAAAACTCACCCGTACCATTTTTTGTACCATTTGCTTGATTAGTTCTAGAGTTATGCAGGAATTTGTTTTCATTTGCATGGGATCCCCTCTTTCTTGAGACGGGAGCGGTCTTGAACGCTATCATAAGATGCTTTCCCGGACCCAAAACCACTGAATACAGAAATTTTGCAAAGCAGCAGGCATAGTTCTCATGTTTGGTTGAAACTTGTTTTCATTTCGTATGAGAGCCCCCATTTTTAGAGGGGAGGGGCTTTGAACCACCATAAAAAACATTTCATGTCTTAAAAAACTCGTCTATTCCAAATTTGGTTTCGTTTGCTTTATTAGGTCTCGAGTTATGCAGAAATTTGTGTTCCATTTGTTTGAGAGCCCTCCTCCCCCTCCTCGCTCCCTTCTCCTATGGTGAAGAGTCTCAAATCACCAAAGAAACATTTCTCTCTCAAAAACATCCCATGCCAAATTTGGTTCCATTTCCCTGATTAGTTCTCGAATTATGCATGGATTTGCGTTTTATTTGTATGGGATCCTCCCCCTTTCCAGAAATGGGAGGGTCTCAAATCAACATAGAACCATTTTTGTCTTCAAAAACTACCACATACTAAATTTGGTTCCATTTTGCTTAATTAGTTCGCGAGTCATGCACAATATTGTATGTTCATTTGTATCGGAGCCCCCCCCTTTTAGGATGAGCAGGGTTTCAAACCAACATAGAAACATTTTTTGTCCTCAGAAACCACCACATGCTAAATTTAGTTCCGTTTGCTTGATTAGTTCCCGAGTTATGCAGAATATTGTGTTTTATTTATGATGGAGCCCCCTTTTAGGACAGGGAGGGTTCTTAAGGCACCATAGAAACCTTTCTGGCTTATGAAAACTCACACATGCTAAATTTGGTTTCTTTTGCTTGATTGAGTTCTCGAGTTATGTAGAAATTGGTGTTTCATTTGTATGAGGAGCCCCCTTTCAGTAAAGGGAGGGGTCTCAAACTATCATAAGAACCTTCCCCGTCCCCAAAAACCCCTGCATACAAAATTTCCGCCGATCGGTTCAGTAGTTTTCGAGTCTATTAGGGTCAGACAGACAGACAGACAGACAGACAGACAGACAGACAGAAATCCATTTTTATATATATAGATTAAATTTGATTCGATTGTCATATGAAACATGGATGATCGTCATACGGATCTAACCATAAGACAATCATCCGATTTCCGAATGCTTTTGTTAAAGGGTGCAATCGAATTACTTTTCAGACGAACTGAGGATGATGTTTGGGTTCAGTGTAGATGTGATCAACGATAGTACAAAATAGAAAAAAGCGAATGATTCACATCATAGTCATTTGATCAATGGTTTCGATAAAAGTCCTTAGGCGAATGGACGGAGATGTTGTTGATCCATGCAGCGTTGAAAAAAGACGCATGTTACACTCTAGAGAGGATAGTATACGTACCACCGTTTTCCCTTCGCGATAAGGCCATCCGACTGAAGCAGACTGCTCAAAAATCGGATGTCGAAACTATTTGTAATTGTCGATGAACGGGATGTGCAGCTTCCTGAAGCAGGATGCTCCACCGTAAGACCGTAAGACGCTACTTGGCTCCCAAATCGAGGACTGAGAACACATCTTTGGTGTCATTGAACGAAAGGTGCTGCGTACGATCAACGGTGGAGTGTAGATGGGCAGGGGAATGTGGATAAAGCGAACGAACTACGATTTGCAGTTGCTGGAAGAACACCCCATCGTCTGCACTGCAAAAGTCGTGGCAACCCGAATAGAAATGGTGATGTAAAAAATATTAGCAGACATCTTCCAAACATTAAATTTGAATGTGGCTTGTCGTATTCTAAATGTATTCAGAGTTCAAAGTAACGCCCTAGTACATATAAATACAACATATTTAAACTTGCATGAAAAACAAACGTATTGATGATGTTAAATTTAACATCAGTACACGTCTTATAAAACTAGAATCTAAAATTACATGACAATCAAACGTTACGTAGTGTGAAATGTTGTATACCTAAGACATCTAAACACATCTGATGACATTATAATTGGCCGTTACCTTAGAAATAAACTTCATTCTACTGTAAAAGACTGCAGGTCTACAGTATTAGAAAACTTCTTACAACATAAGAATGAAACGTTACAATAGAATCAAAGAGTCTTTGCGTAGTAAAATGTTGTATTCATAATAAGCCAGAATACATCTTGTGTCATAACAATCACACGTTGCGTTGAAATCCATGTTCTTATAGATGTAAAATTTTGTACTCTTAAAATATCGGTAAATATCCGATGCGATTAGAATTAAGTGTGAATCGCATATGTTTTGGCGATATTGTGCATATTTACTTTATGTACTTTACTCAACACCCGAATAAAAATTTACCTTAGCCTAACATGTGATTTTGATGCTTTCAGATTATTTGGTTTTTAATGTTATTATCTACTAACTAGAAAACATCCGGAAACGATACACCGTCACGTTTTTCTACATCTGAATGCATCATACATCATCTCTTTTATTGGATAAAATCGACACTTGAAAACATATGTAAGATGTTTATTCATAACCTTTAATACATTTGAAAACATCAAAAATCCTTTGACTGTGTTGTTTTATTCAAATACATTTCAAGCAAAACAATGCATTAGGTCCTAAGTAACATTGAGAGACTCTCTTTGTCGACTTTCTCTTTGCGTTCCTACGGCTATGTAAACACATGTTCAACTATTTTCAACATACAGTACGGTAGTATAAAGTGTGGTTAAGGATCCAATACGTTGAAAACATCAGCAAATCGTTTAATAGACAAGCTATTAACCAAAGAGAAAGTCGACGAAGAGAATCTCTCAATGTTACTTAGGACCTAATGCATTGTTCAGCTTGATTTGAAAACATCAATATGCTTTGATATCTTAAAACATCAGAAAAACATTTTATTTGAATGTCAAAATCATGACGTTAAAGGGACATTGGATTAGGAAAAAATTGTTTGAAAATGTCTGATGTTAACATCATGTTACCTTGCCTAAATACAGTGAAAACGATCTGATCTCTAATGTTCAACGTAAGGTGTACATTTGAATTTCATGTTGATGTAGACATTGAAATCAGACATCAGCCTGATGTAAATTTTTATTCGGGAAGTCGTAAGGTTGTCCCGATCAAAATGGATCTCGAGAACGAGCCGACGAGCAGGACGGGATTAGGCGCGCAATGGGCAAGAGTGATCAATTTGAAATACAGCCATGGACCGAGAGGATACCCTAACCTTAGGCTAACATAGATTTCATATTCCACGATTACTGGTTCTCTGCGCAGGTTAGTCGGGTGAGTCAAGTCTGCAAATTAGAACGAGATCTATGCTCCGGTTCCTATCGTCCTATCGGGTTGGCTGTTTTGAAAAATGAGGAACTTAGTTAACTCCAATAAGACTATTGGCCTAGAGGTTGGGTGTTGTCATCTAAGACCTCCGCAAATGGACAAGTTCGTTCGGCAGTTGTTCCGAATCATCCCATTGATTGAAAGAAATCTCTGACTTCAGCTGATAATCTTATTCAAAGTTCTTAGAATTTCACAAAACTTCGGAATGGATTGGTTGGACGAATGGGTCTTCATTATTAAGATAATATCTGTAAAAAGAAGAGGTTCTGAGAGATTCCCAGATTTCCTGAGATGATTTAGAGCTTTTTCAAACAACTGTTTAATAATGTTCTGGAAGAAGAGCTTCTTCTACACAAGCTAATAAATTGAATTTTGAACTCACGAAAAACAAGTGTCTCTGTGATAGTTGATACTAGGCAAAATCGCGACTTACTTTCCTGAGTCTCGTCGTCATAACAGATTGGAATTTCCAAATAAGCATTAGTTAGAAGCATGGCACGACAACACAAATCCATTTAGTTTCCGTGAAATGGAAATTTGGCTACCCTAACTACATACTTATAATGCATATTCATATTTTAACTAACTATTCTCCATCGAGTTTCGAGTAAACTGATTTTCAAGAATACTTAACCTTATCTAAATGGTTAGTGATTTGAAATTCAATTCTTTATGTTTGATTTACCTAAACCATCTCTTAGTTTAAAGTTCTATTCATAATATATTATTGTTAGAAACAGGTCCAAAACAATACAAAGCCCCAAATCGAGCAGGCACATTAAAGCAAGGGAATGATGTTTGTGTTCTTGTGTACTTCGTGGCATCTTATTAGAATTTAGGAAAGCTATTGCACCAATGCAAAACATCAAAACCAATCATGGGTCATCTGTGCTCCCATACGGAGTAGGCAATCGAGAGGTCCATAGCTCAAATTCTGCTGGAAAATAATAATAATAGGCATGAAATGTGAATATCTGCTGTATGAGCCAAACAGGTCTGTTGAGATGACCTCATTAAGTAATTCAATCCAATGCAAATTTCTTCTGCTGAAAATGCTAATATTCTGCTACCTTCCTAATAAAAACATCCGTAAATCAAAAGCGAGTAGCTACTTAAAATGAGCATTTACAATATTCACTCACAGATTACAGATTTCACCAACTACTCGCTTAGACCACAATCACAGCTAAGGACTGCGATTCATGAGACGCCTACAACATCACTTGAGCAAGCTAGAAAATACAAAAATTTCAATGAAATACTCACGGCCACGGTAACGCAGTCCATAATCTTGATGAGCAGAGATTCGTTGTCATTGCCCGCACCCGGGAAGATCTCGTACAGTTCCACGCCTTGAGTGAAGCATAGCCGACAGAACGGCAGTTCCGTCGTTTGTATCTGCAGTTGTTCCATTCCTAAAGCGGTGTATTTTTGTTTTGCTCCCGGTGCTGGAACTCAACTACTAATGGGCCAACGTTGTTAACCCATTCACCGCGGCTGTTCCCTTTACGGTGGCAGTACCGTCCGTCTCGGTCGATGCCCTTTCACGAGCGAGAGCCGTAAGCCTTGGCACAATATACTATCCACCGCAACACCAATGTCTCGAATACGACGACAACTGCTGCGACAACGAAGAAGAGATGTATGGAGGAACACACAAAAACGCGAGGCTCTCAAGGTTCTCCTTCCCCGCAGCAGTAGCAGCAACAACACCAGCTACAGCAAGCCCGACTATACCAAATTGCAATGCTCACGTTGACCGTCGAGAAAGCGAATCAAACTCCTCAAGAAACACGAAAAAAAAAACTTCACATCTAATAGCTGCTCACTATTTTCCCAGCCCAACACTCGCGATGCCTCCTCCTTCCCCTTCACCAAAATGTACGGCTGCCACTCCAGCTTGCGACACTCAAATATTTCACGATATTCTTCGCCTGACCGGAAGGATTTTTCAAAAAAGGGATATTGATTTTTAATATGTTTACAAACACAGAAAAAACTGTCAAAAATTGTCGTTCGGAACTTCACGACCGCTTCGCTTCCCTATTTTTTGTGGGTCTGCGACACTTTCGGATTAGGGATGGAAGGTTCTTTCACTCACTCACTCTTTTGGCTTGTGTTGGCAGCATAGAAATCAGAGCGAAGCTTGGGCGCATCAGCGACATCGCGATCGAAGCTGCCAAGCACTTTTTCGTTCGTGGATCGTTGTCGTGACGCATTTGTCAAACGGACAGCGGCTGTCAAATATAATGCGAACGCAATGTCAAGGATGGACCAAACGGTGGGTTTTAGCAATGCATCTGTGCACACGGTTAGCAAAACCACTCGATAATGATTAAAACCAATTTTTCAAAAATAATTCATCACTACACGGTAGGAATCTAAAACCAATTAATGGGAAAAATTTCACCTATTTTTCAATCCTGCTCTGAGAAAAATTCTATCGTTATACCGACAATTAAATCATGGTCAAGGTGACTATTGCATATAATGGTTACAATAACCATGAAAATGGACGAATTCACCACGTTCATGGCATTCTTGACTATGATCATGGTAACAAGGACTATTCCGACATCATGGCAAAGGTTGGATCAACTATTTTTAATGGTATTTTTGACCATGATCATAGTCAGTTCAAAATCACTATGCTGCAATAGTCATCCTAACCCCCAATAATAGTAAAATTGACTATCAAATTCCTCTCTGTGTGTATGCTGCTGATAGAAAATTGGTAGATAAAAAAACACGAAAATGAGTAAAATATTACCCATTTGAGTAATATATTACCAATTTGTTATTGAAAATATTATGGGTATTTTTACCCATATATGGGTTTTAAACATATTTCAAATATTTTTATGTTAGGTCCCGATGGGCAAATCGAGGTTGGATTCACCCATCTAGTCAGAAAAGACAGATTTACTCAAATTAAGGTTGGTTTTGTGTGCAATGTTTGATACTATTTTAGATATTTTAATTGGCTGGTTCGCATTTGCCCCAGGAAATTGACAAGCCTATATCAATAGCAGTGATTGACAGTAGACAGGATGTCATGGGCCCAAATTGATTTGGGACAGCGGGCCCAGCTGTCAAATAGAAGTCTAATCATTTGTTTTGATTGTCTGTTTTGATATAAAACACCACAGAAACCGATCGTTCTGCTTTGTATGACGTGCACAACGAAAACGAGCAACAACAGACAAAACGTAAACGAGCAACCACTAACACAACTTACAATGTTGACATTATTTTGACAGCTGAGCTTGCTGAGATGTTGTCTACGTGAAAAAGTGGTCCTTGTCATAGGCCTGATTTGCCCTGAACTTAGGGCATCTTCAAAGGCGATCCAAATTGTGGATTAGATTTATTTTTTTAGACCAAACGCAAAAACATCGCTGCACCGGTGCTGTAAATTTTGTTATATACTGGATCTATTTTGCATCATTTAAAATCTGGTAAATGTTTTGATCTATTCTTGCAGAAATTTGAATCAAGAAAAATACCGTTTCAAAATACTAAACACTTCTTGCTAATACCAATTATTGAGTAAAATTTCAGCTTTTACTAAACATTGACACAATTTTATTGAGTATATTCTGAGGTATAATTGTGGGCCGAAAAGTAGCCGCGTTTGCTGTGTGTTATGCTGGTGGCGGACAGAAAGTTGGTAAAAAGTTAGTGCTCGCCTCGGATGCTGATAATTACCTCATATTGCTCCCGCTGCACAGTGGCACAATTCTGAAAAAAAGACGGTCAAAAACATTTTACCCCTTTTGTCATCATTTTATCAACTAGGTGTCTTTAGAAGAGTTGCTCAAAATTTTATTTCGCATCTTTTCAAACAAACACGCCTAATTTTTCATAAGGGCTTAACTACACATTGAATTTTTAACTTTTTCCAACTACGAGATGACGGATCGTTGTCTTGGACAAAGTTGTAGAACAGGTAATTTGATGAAAAGTTGCTGAATACACTAAGTTTCTAAAGCCTAACGTTAAAGAGATATAAATGGTTTTCTTTCAGCACTACCTTGAAACTTGTTTTTTGAAATAATTAGTACTTTATTCAAATTTGACGATTTCAATAAGTTCTAAAAAATTGTAGGAATTATTAAAATACAAAATTTTGCTGACCAAACTAATCCTCTCTGATAACCACATTTTGATATATCTAGACAAAATAGTCAATAGGTCGAAAGTAACATTTGTATACAATGACTTCTAGCGTATTTTCACAGCAAAAAAAAAGTAATATACGTCAACGTAATTGATTCTAACGTATCACAAACTGATGTAATCAAGGAAATACGATGCACAATAACATCCACTTAGTGGAATATTACATCGGTCTTCAAATTACATCAGAAAAACATTATTAGTTGGATGAATGTAATAATCACATATTAAAAACATAAATATTACACGAAAACCAATGCACATAAAGAACTCCGCAAAAATGTTTAATATTACACGACTTTGATGCTTTATCGCATTTCGTTTTTATGTAAAATTAAATCTCGCAACACGGCCAAACATGTTCTTTTTTTTTGTTTGTTCACAACATCGGAAATTTTCTTCGCCGTCGCGGCCGTTGCGAACCGGATAACAAAGATTCAGACCATTCGGATGGGCACGGCGATTTTCTGTTGCATTATCCGTACGAGGAGTATAATGCCTACCGGAAGAACGACGGCGGTGGAGGCGTCTCGCACTACAACTTCGATTTCAACTTTGGTGATCGCGAGGAAAAGGAAGATATGTGAGTTAACGTCGATGTTTTCCCGTAGGGATCTTTTGAATTGAGCATTTTCTTATTCCAGATCGGAGGAAGTAACGGGGAAGCTGGAGCGTATCCAGGATCAGATTTACAGCCCGGTTAAAAATCATCCGCCGCTACATAAGTATTCCCGTTCCACGTGGCGAAGCAGAGTTTTGAATATGAAGTGCAGTTTCCGCGGATCGCATTGCTGTAACATCTCACCCGGCACATACCCGGTCTGCTGGCCCGGGTTGCCGATTCCGACGGGGAGTTCCTGCTGATCGAAGCCACCGAACATCTGCCCCGGCTGGCCAATCCGGAGCGATGCGAAGACCGAGTTTTCATCTACGATGGTGAACTGTACCTCCTCGGGGTGGAAAACCAAAGGATGTCTTCCCCATGGAACGGGTTATGCAGGAACTGAAAGCGGCTGATACCCGTTCCAAGTGGGTTGTTTCGAAGAAGATCAAATCTTGCATTGACGAACGGACTCGGGACTTTCCGGACAAGATTGAGTAAAACCATCACCGAGCAAATCTGTTTGTTCCAGTTGGAGTGGCCGCCGCATTGAAAGACAACCCTCAGCTCGTATCGGCTGCTGTTCTGACATTCTGCAATCGTGATCCCATCGATCTGAAAGCCTGCCGGGCGATGAGATTTTTTCCACCGGAAAGCTGCGTCTATACAAGTGCCGTGTTCACCAGATACCTGCCTACTTCCTGTCGGATCGTACAAAGGGCTGGAGTCTACCGTTGGCTAGCGATCCGAATCAGAAGGCGCACATGTTGGGACTGAAACTAGCTTGTGGTTTCGAAATTCTGGCATCGTAGGCAAAGGCGTCGAAGTCGCTAGAATCGGATAAAGGCTGGAAGAGCTACTTCGAGTCGCTGAAGGGAAAAGGATACTTCCAGGAGAACAGAGAAGGATCTCAGGTTTATTAGTTGCATCGGCAGATAGTAGCCAGACGGGTTCGCATCAAGGTCAGTAGAACAAAGTGACTACTGCAGTGGTTCCAGGAGAATTTGCTTTCACACAGTCCGGGAAGTGTGGCAAATAACGGAAAAATTGCGGAGATCGAATCTTCACTCGAAGGGTATCTTCAAGCTGGTTCAGATCTACATGGGTGATCGGAAGGCTCGGGTCGAGATGAGTTTGAATTCGGTGGCGATCGACATCATTGCTTTCCGGATGTTGGTAAGTGGCCGATCCATGAGTAGATTTCGCACTACACAACGATCGCTTGCCGGAGGTTGGATAGGATTGGCAGTTCCGGGCGGAAGCAAGCAAAAAAGTCAGAGGATGATATTTGATGTAATATTTCACATTTTTATAAATTCATCTTATCTTCTTTATTATAATTATTATTATTATTCTTTTTATAATAAAAGCAATATTTTGTTTTAATTCCCTCTGTAACTATTTTTTTTTCATTGAATAATATCCTCAAATTTTCTTTACATTATAATTTTTACATTGCTCCCTTTACGTCGTGACTATTTAGTACGTCGCGAAGATTCACGTTGTCTCGATGAGTTACGTTGCCTCGTTTACATCGACCAAATTACATCTATATGTAGTGCATCATTTTATGGTATACATCGAGACAGCCTAATATTACACAACAGATGGAATGACCTATGTGCATCTGATTCTGTGTAATATTCAACAACTTTATTTGCTGTGTTGCTGGCGATTTGCTTGCTCTCACAAACATAATAGCACCAGAAACAGATACAGGGAGTTATTAGCTTCCCGTTGGTAGTGGATATAGATGTAGGGAACCTGGCATTTAAAGGAAATTCACGTTTTAGGTAATTGTTTACAACTGTTACTTTCGACCTTTTGACAATTTTGTCTAGATATGGTGGTTGAAGTGTCTGTGTGATGTCATAATCAACCGCATCGAAAAGGGTGGGTGGGTCCTAGCGGGGTCTAAAACAGATTATATTTGAAAGATTATCTGATGAACAAGTATTCCTGACATTTTCAGCGTTGGGTATTGAAGGATACTTGGTAAAACGTCAGTTTGAAAAAGTACAGGTTATAAGCCAATTAATATTTCGCGGTGCCAACATAGACTAACTCTAGACAAAATCGTCACAAGGTCGAAAGCAACAATTGTAAACAATGACTTAAAACGTAAATTTCTTTGAAATGCCAGGTTGCTAACATCTGTATCCACCACCGATGGGAAGGTAATAACTCCCTCTATCTGTTTTTGGTGCTATTTTGGTTGTGGGTTGTCATTGTTTACAAATGTTACTTTCGACCTTTTGACTATTTTGTCTAGAACTCTAAGACCAGTACACGGAGAAAAACAAATATACTTGAAAGCATAAATTCTATGCTAAAATCATATTCGGTCCATCCAGTCATTGGAATAAACCAGATTTATGCATTGATAAGAATAAATCAAATATATGCCTTCCAATGCATACTTTAAGTATACACACTTAGAAAATTTTACAGTATTCGGTAATTTTTTACCGAACTTTCAACAGCTGAACAGTTCGGTAAACCAATTTAACGGACTTCGGTAAAATTTGACAAGTTCCGGTATTTTTTTTACCGGAATACTGTAAAATTTCACCGAAATCCGGTGAATCGGATTACCGAACGTTCAGCTGTTGAAAGTTCGGTAAAATATTACCGAATACTGTAAAATTTTCTAAGTGTGTATGCATTGCAATGCATATTTGTATGATTATATGCATTCCAATGCGTAATTCAAATTTATGCATCGCAATGCATATCTATACATAAATTCAAGGGTATTAGTTTTGAATGTTTTTCTTTCTTGTAATTTTATAAATAAAATAAAAGCTAAATATTATTGGAAAAATTTCTTCCGAGCAGTGTCCTGCGTTGATATTTTTAATTTAAAGTGAATTTCGCCACAGCCAATTTTTCATCATGATCACATGAGCCGTGCCATCTGTTTTTGAATTCTATCGGAATCAACGCAAAATATCAGACTCCATTCATAATACCCACTTCTACTACACGGAAGAAAAAAAGTACCCATTTGAGCAGTTGCGTGTGAAGTCACCTTGAGTATACTATGTTAACCGACCCATTGAATAAATAACTTACTTTTGGTGAATTCTACCCAAAAGTAAGTTATTTATACTCAACGAGTCGTGACATCTATACTCAAATTCTTCTCAACGCAACTGTCAAATGGTACTTTCTACTTCTGTTACCCTCTACTGACAGAACCGCAGAAACATTCACGACCGTTGAATTTACATTGAATTCGGATTTCGTTCACTTGACTTCTTAAAAATACCTTGCACTGTTTTTTCAATTCCCCCGGTGAAACTGAGTTAACATCAGCAAATCCTGTCATTTAGCTATTGATAAATCCCCATATTGAATGGAATGTCCGACGATTCGTCCTTTATTAAGGACTGGAGTTCCAAGAACATTCAATGGACAGCCAATTCGTACCATACACCTCAGGTTGCAGGACCACCGCCATTGCCATTCTATAAGATGTTGCTGTCTGCTAACTTACTGCTGCGGTTCCAGTTATCTCTTCTTCTTCTATCTTCTTTCGATCTCGATGAAGTGCCTGTACAACCATCATTTTTAATCGATCCGTATTTCCGAATTAGATCGCACTATAGTCACTAGATTCATAGTCTGGCGGATACAACGACGGGAGCCAATTTGAACTGTCACTTGGCGGAGCCAATCGAGCATATCTCGAGTAATTCATGTTCATGGCTTAAAAGCCATTTGTAAACAATGATTTTAAATATCGATTTCTCTCGAATCTTAAATCACTCTTCTGAAATGAAAGCAGAATTTGGTAGAAAAATGTTAGTTCTACCATATGGAGTAGTAGGATATAGTAGGATTCTCTTGATTCGTGAGAAATCAACGTTTAAAGTCATTGTTTAAAAATGGCTTTTAGATAATTAACATGAATTACTCGAGATATGCTCGATTGGCTCCGCCAACTGACAGTTTAAATTGGCTCCCGTTGTTGTATCCCCCAGACTATGAATCTAGTGACTATAGATCGCACTGGCAAATCTCAAAACAAACTATATCAAGCTGAATTTAAAAGGAATTTCCATTCCGAAAAAAACACGCTTCGAATTATATGGCGAAGAATCTATTCAAAAAATCTTTAGAGCGTGTTTTCAGGAGACAAAAAAAAATTGCACTAGTCGTCCAAGCTCCTAAAGTACACGCAGAGAAATAGATATTAATTTCAAAAATAAATCACTTTGAATTCAAAGAAAAATATTTTTGACTCAGGGCCTAATTTCAATTTTATTTGAATCAAATATTAACGATATTAGTTTCAAAGTAAATATTTTTTGTTTCTACAATCAAGCTTCCATACGACTGGATGTAAATTCAAATATATTTTTATTTGTATCTAGCACATCGTTATTTGAATCTATATATTATGTGCTTAAAGTGAAGATCAAGGGTTGATTGTTGTTTTAAGCAAAATTTGTTATGTTAACAAAATTGTTGCACCTAAATCACAATCTCAGCGTTTATACCATGGATTAATTTTGTCCTTTTCGCCAAAAACGGCTGCTGAATCAGCTCCTGTGCTCTTTTACATTCTTTCTTTCTATGAATTTCAAAGTGTACGGTGTAACGGCTCGCTGAAATCCAAAAAATTAGAGTTTTGACCATAAGTAATATAAATTTACATACCTTGAAATGTACCGATAACTGCACCACAAAGCTTAGGATACACAGCTCGATAAATATCTCATCTGACGAGTCCATTTTGCAGTTTTTTTTTGGTACAAATGCGAAGCCACACACATGCACGAAACAGCAAATCAAAGGAAAACATTGTTGATTCAAATATATATTTTTAAATCAACGCTGGTATTAAAAACAAATAAATTTTTTTTTGATTCAACCAAAATCATATATTTGATTTAAAGCCCACGTATATTTGATTCTAATATGCTTTATTCCTCTGCGTGTACATAACGCCGGCAACGCAATATGTACGGAAAATTGTAATCATCTAAAATGTATTGCAATGCATAAAATATATTGATTTAATGCATACTTTTTATGCATAGCAGTGATTTAAAATGAAAAAAGTGTAGAAAGGAATATATAATATGCTTTTCAGCATTTTAGATTTTCTCCGTGTACACGGAGAAAAACAAATATACTAAAGTGCATAAATTCTATGCTAAAACCATATTTGATCCATCCACCCGGATAAAAATAACCTTCCAACTACAATAAAATAATATAAAGTAACATTTAAATCTATTGCCGACCATGAATCTTATTGTTCATGTATCAGGTAAATGAAAAATGAATATTGTCATCAAAATAGATCTACTATTCACCCTATATGCTAGAATTTTCAACAAATGTGAAACAATAATATCAATAGTAATTGACTCAAATTTGTTCGGAGAAAAACGATTTTTTCTATAGTTAAGATACATAACAACCCCCTGATTCTATTGTCGATGTCGCAATTTACATTAGATTCTATTGTGCAAACAATAAATTTTATTGTCATCTTATCGTCTTGAACAATATAGTAAATTTTACATACGATTCATTCTATCGTATGATTACAATACATTTAATTGTAAATCTTTGAGAATTTTTTTTACGGGCATTCATTGGAATGAATAAACCAGGTTTATACATTAATAAAAATAAATCAAATATATGCATTCCAATGCATTTATCAAATTTATGCATTTCAATGCATACTTTAAATATATGTATTGTAATGCATATTTCAAGCATAACTTTTCAAATAGACGTATTAAACATTTGATAGGAATTGAGAAAAATGAGATAGAAGTTCTAGATGCTTTCATTAAATCCTATTTAGTTTTACTTCAAGTTTTATTCGATCTGTTTATTCTATCGTGGTCGAACAATATTAAAAGTAGTAAAAATTCTTTTTTCATTCACTTTCGCTCTTTTTTAGAGATAATTAACACATACACCGGTTTGCCTCCATACCATACACATACACCATGTTAGACACGTCAGTGTGACATCTTGCTTGCAACATACACCGGTGGGATACGTCGGTAATTCAAAAGGTTTAGCACTTGCGTCGTGTCAGATACACCGGTTATAATTTTTAAGCGCAGATACTTCGGCTTGCTGTGTGGTGTATCTGAACTATTTGCATAACATTTAAAAAGATCAGATAGGTCGCATATAAAATTTTGCGCACATAACTGAATAATTTTGATAATGTTATTTGGCAATTGCTACTATATTAAGGGTGTTATTAATGACAGTCAAAAGGTCAGTACATATGAAAAATGCTCGATTTGTTAAATCAGACAATTATCGGTCATTTGTACAGCCTACGTTTCCTTTTACTGCATACAATGTTACTGCCTTTTGAGTTTTGTCAGTAAATATTATCGTCGCAACTGAAAAACGGAAAAACCCACTAGCACCAAACGATTTTACTCTCGTCCTGTACGAATTGTGGCGCATCTAGTGCGCTGAATAGCGCATCTGGTGTGCTACACAGCGTACTAGATGCGACACTCTGTTGCCATACGGAAAAAGCAGTTTAATTGATTTGCGCGAGTGATTCTTCCGGTTTTGAACTGCAACGAGAATATATGCATTCCAATGCATAAATCAAATGTCTTCCAATCCGCTACGGTGTGCCGTGTAGCGCCGGAATCGACAACCCACGGCTTGATGACTTCGCCATCCGATGCTCCTCCTGAGGCTAGCGCGAACGAAACTGTCTCTTTCTTGCTGCTAAACGCGAAAACAACAACTCCATCTCAAATAAATGCTCCCCCATGTCGTGGCTGTCGGTAAAGCGCTTGTCGCAAGTGCGTTTTAGCGGCAACACTTTTGACGTCATTGTTGGAGAAGATCTTACGCTTCAGGTTGGGCCAGAAATTCTCGATGGGACGCAGCTGGGGGACGTTGGGTGGATTCGCCGACTTGGCTACCACATCGATATTCAGCCCCTCAATCTCCTCCAACGATCGCTTCGAGTAGTGGGCCGACGCCAGATCCGGCCAGATCACCGCTTTTCGCCCTTATGGTATTTCTTGATGAACGACGCAACTTCCGGCAGGCATTTCGTACTATAAATTTCTGCTTTGACATCCCCTCCTCGCTGATTGTCAGCCACAGCAGCACCTTCTTGGGGAACTTGGTGTGTGAAATTAACTTCAACTCGGAGCGTCGTTGCCATCCAGGGTGAGATAGGTCTTGTTATCCATCACCACCGCCACGTCACGATTTGCCGGGAAAATGGAGTTGACCATATTAAAACATATTATTATATATTGTGACATTCATCTGACAACATGGTCTACATGAATAAAACTTAAACTAAACAAACTAAACAAACATATTGGAACTCAGCAATCGTTGTCTAAAACTCTTAGTACTAATACAAAAGTCAAACAAACTGTACACACTGTTAAACGTACAACACATTACACGTAGTGGATCGTTCTGACCATAATCGGTGCGTCTAAAATCTAGTCTAAAGAAATCAGTGCGTCTCAAATTACGGGGAATGACATTAATGTTGAGTTGAGCCAGGATACTAGGAGAATCTATGCAACCGGTTAGAACTTTTTGCACAAATAAAACTCTTTCCAATTGCCTTCTCCTGCTCAATGTGTCCATTCCAAGAAGCCGGCAGCGATTTTGATACGGGGGCAGATCGGTAGGATCACGCCATGGTAGGAACCTCAGCGCATAGCGAACAAACCGTGACTGAACAGCTTCAATCCTCGATGTCCAGATTCCAGTATACGGACTCCACACCACAGCAGCATACTCAGAATGGATCGTACCAACGAGTAGTACAACGCACGTAAACAATATGGATCTCTGAATTCGTGGGCAATTCTAAAGATAAATCCCAAGTTTCGGTTAGCTTTAGAGATTACAAATGAATAATGCTCTCTAAAGGTGAGTTTCATGTCCAGATGCACTCCAAGGTCTTTGATCACGGACACTCTCTCCACATGCTCACCACCAATGTTGTAGTTCCATGCGATTGGATCTTTCTTGCGAGTGAATGAGATCACCGAGCATTTGTTGGTGCTGATGGTTAGCTCGTTGATTCCGCACCATTCCGCAAAAACATCTACGAGTCTATTGAGGTCCTGACAGTCTTCGATTGAGCTTACAATACGATAGATTTTCAAATCATCTGCATACAAAAGCCGACACCCTCGTGGAAGTACAGCGCACACATCGTTAAAAAACAAGGAAAATAACAGCGGGCCAAGGTTGCTTCCTGAGGAACACCGGAGGAGTTTGAAAAATTGCTGGACTGCGCTGTCCCAACTTTCACAGCCAAGCGCCGATCTATCAAATAGGATTTTAGCCAGTTGACAAAGTTTGGTGCAGCTCCCATCCGTTGTATCTTCGCCAGAAGCAGGGCATGATCAACACGATCGAAAGCTGCCTTCAAATCGGTGTATATAGTGTCTATTTGAGCCCCATTTTCCATATTTCGTATGCAGTATGAAGTAAATTCTGTGAGGTTAGTGACCGTTGACCTCCCGGCAAAAAATCCATGTTGATTGCATGAAATGTGGTTTTTGCTGCATGAAAAAGCGTTTTATTAATAAGAGTTTCCAGCAACTTAGAGCCTGCACATAAAGATGTAATGCCGCGATAGTTTGATACGTTTCCGCGATCGCCTTTTTTGAAGACAGGAAACATAAAAGATTCCTTCCATCTATCTGGGAACGTTGATTGAGCGATTGATTGGTTGCAAATGGCTGTTAGAGGTGCGCAGAGTGCAATTGCACACTTTTGAACACAATAGGCGGAATACCATCCGGTCCTGGCTGACACGAACACTTAAGTTTATTGATAGCATTATTAATGTCTGCTTCAGAAAAGACTATATTCTGTACTTCTAGTACTCCTTCTGGAACATTTTCAAGAGCAGCATTAATGTGTTGCGAAGAAGCCATTTCAGGCTTGAAAACACTCGAGAAATGGCACGCAAATAGTCTGCATATCTCAGCGGGAGAGGCGCCTGTGTCTGTACCATAAGACATAACAGACGGTAGACCATTTTCCTTACGTTTTTCGTTTACAAATGACCAGAAGCGCTTGGGGTTACGCTTCAAATTATATTGCTTTTGCTGAACATACCGTGAGTATAGCAAGCGATTGTAGTTCCTGTATCTGTTGCTGGCAGTCTGAAAGTCTCGCTTGGTAATCAGGTTCCGGTTTTCAGAGTAATGTCGAAGAGCCCTGGCGCGTATCCGTTTCAAAGTTCTCAGTTTTTGATTCGACCAGAGAGGACTCTGATTGGGGCTTGGTGAGGGAATATGAAGACGAAACATTTCAGTGAGCGTGTCAGTTAGGATTTCGACAGCTTCGTTGACATCAACAGCAGTATATAGTGATGTCCAATCAGTCTGCAGGATGGCACGGTTTAATGCAGGAAAATCAGCTTTGCGGAAATTGAATTGCTGTACCACAACGGGTTCTACGAGGTAAATTGTTGTAGGACAGCTTAGTTTAGCAAATAGTGCAGGATGAAATGCATCCATTTCAACCATCGGTTCAGCAGCTTCCGTAATATTGCACTGACAAACAGCTCTTTCATTAGCGAAAACAAGGTCAAGGGTACGGTTTCTGTGGTTCACAACTGGATTTAGTTGCTTCATGTTTAGTAATGACAGACCATCGATGAGTGCAGAGCTAGATCTACTGAAGGTAGATTCACATGGATCAGGGTATAGGTAGCCCCCAGAAGCACTTTTCCATGCGAGCAATGGTTGGTTGAAGTCGCCAAATAAAAGATGAGGCTCACGTAGTCCAAGAGAGTCTGAAATTTGAGTGACGCACTCGATATGTTGCTCAATATAGACGAGATCAGTAGCAAGTTCAGGAGGAATGTACACTACACCAATGCAAACATCACTATCCGCAGTAGATATGCGTACCCACAGCTGTTCCAGTTCGCTATGCATAGAGACTGAATTAGATTTTAGCTGGTTTGAAACGGCAACGAGAACTCCGCCTCCACGCTTTTTTCCGGTGAGAACAGCATCACGATCCTTTCTATATACGGTGTATCGATCTCCAAACAACATCAACGAAGTGAATTGCTCGTTCAGCCAGGTTTCGGTAAGTACGATCACATCGTAATCCGCGTCTAACGCAGCGAGAAAGAATTCATCCATTTTTGTACGCAATCCTCTGACGTTCTGGTAGAAGATGTTGAGACAGCGATGAGCTGAGTCATGAAGCTGATGATTCACATCGATCGATGATGGCCGACAACACGTAGCGTTAGTTTCATGACACGCGTAGTCAGCTGGAGATCTTCAGAAATTCGCGTTCGAAGGCGAGCTGGAATAGTTGAGTGTCTTTTGAGATACAGGTGCGAGTGAGTCTTGAAAGGTGCATGCTTACGCTTCGGTTGGACATATACTGGTCTTGTATTTACCTGGACCAGCTGGGTCATCAAGCTGGTGATTTTCATCCATCGGCGAAGGCGAGCAACTGTTCATCAACAATGCAGTTGGTTGCTATATTGAAAAGTCGATCCTCTGTCTCGCTTTGGCAAGACGTTTCAGGTAAACTGGACAGTCGTAACTCCAGGCCGAATGAGCAACATCGAGCAACTGGTCAACGTCGGAACTGCGTTTGGTATTTTCCAAATGACAATTGATGCATTTTCGAAATCTGCCTCACATTCCTCCACTTTATGGTCTCCAGCACACTTAGGGCAGCAAACTGGCTTCGTACAAGCTGCTGCTTTGTGTTGAAACTCCGAACAGTTAAAGCAGCGACCAGCGTCAGTAGCATCTACTAGTCTGCATCTCTTCCATCCCAGGAAAACACGTTGTAGTTTCATCAGTGTATTAAAACCACGAGCATCAGTCTCAAGAACTGCCGATAGCTGATTAGAATTTCGATTCACTTTTTTCGTCACTCGAACCACTTTCAAGACTAACGGATCCGTCAAATTATTCTGTTTCTTCAGCATAGTAACTAAAACTTCCTCGTTCACGTCGTCAGAAAAGCCGATGATTTTAATCCTCGGCTTTAACGGCTTTTGTATTTCAATGGTGTATTTAGCAGACAAAATCACCGTGGCAGAGTCAGCTAGATTCAATGCTAGATCTTTCGTTCCGCACTTAACCGCCACTTCACCCGATTCTCTAAGCCGCACATCCTTTACAGCAAAAGCTACTGGATCGATTTTTGCACAAATATCGCTTTTTGTTTTCTCGGCAGACTGGGCCTTCTTTGGTTTAAACAAGACAGTTTGTTCTATATTGTTGATCGCAGTCGATTTCTTTTGATCGGTGAAAGGATTGGCAGAGTCGAACGATGGTGGCACATCAAGGGTAGCACTGGGTACCGAGATATTTGTACGAGGTGAAACTATGCGGCGCTTGCCCGAACGCAACAGCCCACCATGGTCAGGAGCAGTTGAAACAGTATTATCCGAGTCTAAAGCATCGAATGCATGAACAGTGTCAGAACTTTTTTCTTTATTTGATGAACAGTTTGTTGGACAGCGCGTAACATTAGCGTAGGATGCTTTATTCTCTGCTACCCGTCCGGAGTTGCTGCGATTGTGATTATCAACAACCTCATCAACATTAACGCTGCTAACTTGAACGTTACTGTGAGGCGCATTTTTTATCGCAGCTAGAATGCGTGGCAGAAGAGTGGATTCAATCATATCCAAATCAGCAGACGTCAGGCCCGTTTGCATTGTCTCGTGTTTGTTTACCAGTACATACATGTCGTCCACTTTCGTCATCAGGAGAGCACATTGCTTTTTAATATCATTCAGTGTTGTTTGTTTTTTCTACATTCGAAGCACATATACTTCAACGAGTTAGTTTCTCTTAGTGCGATAGCAGCAGCCGAACTTAGATCAGCACAGCGAGAGTGTAGAATTTGCTCACATCCTCCGAAACAATAAATTCTATCATTCTCGTTGGCGATGTTTTTGTGCACACATTGCAGGTCACAGACATCATCAGGCCCCTTTCACCGTTCCCCGCAGCCGTTGAGCGGCCTGGTACGGGAGCCACCGGAATAGAGAACAATGGAAGTTGTATTCGATTCGAAACAAACAAATTTAATTTGTCGAATATACAACTATACTGTTCACAGGATCACTTGCAACTATTACGGAGTAATTGGGCGTTTCACAGGTGTCACACAGGTATCACATTGAGATTATTCGAGCTAGTTTACACTTGTAAATACCGATAACAGTAGGAGATTACATTCAAACACCCACTTGTTTCGATCACAAACTTGTTCTCATTACCTGTTATTCATTACCTGCAGCTCCGAAACCGCTCAACGCGACTTACGCATCCTGGCATGCATGTTCATGTTCGCCATGTAATTTGTCACTGTTTGGCCGGTTGAACCGACCTCCCGGCCAAGCGCACGCAGCGAAGCAGCCACTTTTCTCTCGGCCTTCCTCTTCAGCATCTTTTGGAGCTTCTTGTCGCTCAGGGTCGTCGGCCGTCCGGGACCAGGCTTTCTTTCGATGCTCTAATTGTTGTCTAATAGTGCCAAGATGTTGTAGATGCCGAAACGGGCGATCTGGCGTCCATAAAGTGCCGCACGATGTCCGTTTTTGACGCGGGGGGGGGGGGGGGGTGCCTTTCTTTGAACGCGCACACTTCTGAACGGAGTTGCTTCACTGTTTTTGCCATCACGGTTAGAGTTCGATCGATTGAGCTGTCAAATTTTGTCTGCTGACTCATGGGTTACTATGATTGATGCTGCATGGGTAGTTTCGTCAGTGCGGGTGAAGGTAAACTCATGGGCAATTTTTGTCCTTTTTTTTTTAATGCAAACGTTATGGAATGGTCTTTATTCAGTTTTAGAGTCGTAGGAAAGGGGTAGCAAAATAGTGTGTGTGTGTGTGTGTGTGTGTGTGTGTGTGTGTGTGTGTGTGTGTGTGTGTGTGTGTGTGTGTGTGTGTGTGTGTGTGTGTGTGTGTGTGGGGGCGTGTATGTGTGTGTGTGTGTGCGCGTGTGTGTGTGTGTGTGTGTGTGTGTGTGAGGCAAAGTTTCACAACAAAAGCTATTCCACCGTTCGGTTGAACAGCAGTCCGTTTACCTGCTGGTGTGATGTGTGGCTGAGTTTAGATCGATGCTTTATTGCGCTGACATTTTGTGTTGCACTCTACCATGACAACACTGGGTTTATGTGGTGAGCTTCCGTTTAATATCGAGGACTATTATCTCCTTGCACATCATTTTACTGCTCGACACACCGAGTTCGGCTCAGCGTTCGGTACAGTATAATTAATTTCCTACAATCTACCGAAATGTTTTCAAATCTCTTTTCGAAGCTGGAATCATTGTCTTGCGGGGTTGAATGTAGGTACGTGTGTTTATTATTTCATTTATTCATTTATTTATTCACCGGGTGATCCCCCTGACCCGTCGTACCCGTATGTAATATTTGAAATTAATCTGATTAAGGACCAAACAATGCTATTAGCCATCCTGAAAGTTTCTAGGGCTATTTTCTGCCAGGAAATTTAGATGTGGTGTTGGAACCAGCTAGTCCCTCGATGGCTTTGAAACGAGAGCAAAGCTTGCCTTTAATGGAATAGCAGCAAAACGTAAGTCAAAGCAGAACTAATGTAATATTTAGCTGATACTAACGAATTAAATTTCTTTTTATGTTTTTTACGTTGGTAATACACTTGTTTTAATAACTGATGGGGCCAGAAAATCATTGTTAAAAAAAGTGTTAACTATAAGTACTTATTTTAATCGTTTCATAAAATAAACCTTATGCGACTATAATTTGAACCCACAACCAACCTAAAGCGTCTGCCGTTTCCTCTTCTTCCTGTCGTTTTCATTTTCACTCCTACTCGCCCGTTTAGCCGGAGCAACCGGCGAATCAATCGAATCATCTTGTTCCTCAGCTTCATCCTCAGCTTCACTCGATGGCGCCGGTCCGTGACTGTGACTAAACCTGTTTCTCGTCATTGATTCGAATTCGCCCTCCATCGTGATGATGGCTTTGCAATTATATTTCTGTCGAAATACACACCGCCAGCAGCTGACTGCGGTCTTCGATACCGTTATACAATTATAGAGATACCCGTCGTCCAGGTCCAACTGATACACTTGATTCGGCCGTTTGAGGAATGTGTACGTTCGGGTGCTATCATTATCGGAGTCCTTGATTTGACCGTCTTCCCTGTCAGGCCTTTCAATGAACATGTCTTTCAACGTTGGTACGTGACAGTGGTTGACGCCACTCACCGAAATCATCCTGCAATTAGAACTGAGATGCACCTTCCCGCGACATGCGTACTGTGGAGATAAATTACACTTCCACACGGAATACTCCGGTATTATCGTGTCCAGCTCGTAGATGTACTCATTGTACTGGATTAGGCACGTAGTATCATGTGTACTGGGAATCACTTGGAAGTTGCGATTCGAATCAGGCATTATCAGCCGTTTGTGAAGTGTCAAGATCTGTTTCAGAGCTGCCAAAGAATTTTTCTTAGCTTTTTTTGGTTTCTTCGGTTCTTCGGTTGAGTTACTCTGATCAGGGTTGAGTAATTCTTCGAAATCTTCGTTGATGATACTTGTGGTTTTATCTTGTGAGGTACTTTCGTCAACTTCAGTGTCGTCCTCGTCTTGAATGGGTTCGTCTTCAGAAAGAGATTTATCGCCCTTTCGTCGCATCATGCCAGTCAACGGGTCAAGATATTCGGCCTCATCATCGTCATCATCTGCCACAGTATCTTCCAGTATAGCTTTTCTGTATTCTTTTCGTTTCAAATCCCCTCTCTTAAACATCTCCCCTGAGGATGGGTCTAGTATCATATCCTCTTCGTCGGAACCATCTTCCCGCGGTTCTGCTCCTTTGTTCAACTCGGCCATAGCACTATCCTGAAAAATCCCGTCGCTATTTGTAGAGAGACCATCATCGGCATCACTTTCAGGATTTGTTGTTGTTGTTGGTAAAATTGGTTTATCTTTTAACTTCTCGGATTTGGCTTTAGCTTCTATATCCGGAGTCTTTTGCGGGGTAGGATCCTTCAAAACAGACGGTTCATCATTGGGCTTATCGCTGGATTTTTCTTCGCCATCGTCAGCTGGCTTCGCTTGCGATTGCTGTTGGTTCTTGCTGCTGAGGTCCGATCCATCGGCCGGTGGAGAACTTTTTGCTGCAGATGGTGTTACCTCATCATCCAAATTAATGATTGTAATTTGAGGTTCGTGGTCGTGAACAGCAGTACCAATTTCTTTAGCAACTGTAAACTTTTCATCAGTTTCGAGCATTTTGCTGCAAGTGGTACATATCCATCTAGAAAGAGAAAAGATTTCTTTGTTCACTTTGGTTTATGAGAATTGTAACAACTTGATGGAAACAGACAAGGCTAGTTTGTAGCTAATTTAACATCTGGTGGCTTAACCATTTGCTAGGACAAGGAAACGACAGTTTTTAAATATAAAGATTGGACACGGAAAAAATGCGACACTTTGTTTTGGGTGTAACTTTTTATCGCGTGGGAAAATGTTTATGTGTGCAAAATTTTATCGCGATCTGTGGAGTAGTTTTCAAGATGCATTCGAAACAAGAAGAGCTACTCCAGCAAATCCTGGTCAGTCGCACAGATGGATCGGCAAATGGCTTGGAATCCACCATTTCACCGTGTCCCGCGCTGTGAAGATGTTCCAGGAGACGAAGACCATCGAGCGGCGCGCTGGAAGCGGCCGAAAACCGAAAACGGAATACCCAGAGAAGACTTATACTTTAAGAATAACCCGAACCTTTCCACCCGAGACGTGGCCAAAAATGTTAATTCGTCGAAGTGGTTCGTCCAGCAGACCATGCAGCGAGCTGGGTTACGTGTTTTTATGATCAGGAAGGCGCCAAACCGAACTGACAAGCAAAACACGGTGGCCAAATTGCGTGCGCGGAAGCTGTACCGTGAGTGGCTGGTCAAGCCAGGCTGTCTCGTCATGGACGACGAGACATATATCATGGCGGACACCAAACAAACCTTCGACCTCGAGTTTTTTGTCGGTTCCGGAAAAGTTCCGGAAGAGACAGAGGGACAAATTCGCGAAGAAGTACCTGTTGTGGCAGGCGATCTGCGAGTGCGGACGGTACAGCAAGCCGTTCGTTACAACCGGCACCACAAACGGGCAGATTTATCGAGAGGAAAGCTTGCAGAAGCGCTTGGTGCCCTTCCTCCGCTCTCACCGTGGTCCCACGCTGTTCTGGCCGGATCTCGCTTCCTGCCATAACGCCAAGCCTGTAATGGATTGGCACGAAGCGAAGGGCGTTAATGTGGTCCTGAAGGAGGCGAACCCGCCAAATACACCAGAACTTCGTCCGATCGAAAAGTTTTGGGCAATAATGAAGAAGAAGTTGAAGAAAAGCGGAAAAACAATCAAAACCGATGAAGCTTTGACGAAAAACTGGCAGGAAATTGTGTAAGGAAGATGGACAAAGCCTCGCTCAAGATCTCAAGAGCAGTGTTAAGAGAAATGAACGAGCATTCAGCTTGGGGGAGGAAATTCAATAAATAAATTTTGCCAAAACATAGCTAAGATATAGTTATTTGATCCCTGAAAATTTGAGAAGTATCCTTTATTACAATACATGAACCCGTGGATGAGCATGATTGACTGCCCGAGGTTGCTGCTCCATTAATGCCAGATCACTTGTTATTACACAGAGAATCAACGGAGATGAACGTCTTAGGACTAACACACATCCTCAATGTGTAAAATGTTGATCCATGACCAGAGCAATACCGGAGCCGGTGTCACCCGAATGCAGGTCAAATAAGGAAAGGGTAGGAATATGTTGACGTGATACTCGCTTTATTGTAAGCCGAAAACACCTATGCACTTCCATGGGATGTTGGATAAAAGGGTTGTTTTGTCAGAATGATTCTTTTCGGCAAGAGACTGTTCATAAACCACGTAGACCGAAAGTTGGTGAGTTGGTACCATGCATTCGATCTATCGATGTTGTTAAAAACGAATAGAGAAACACAACCAACATGCTCAAATGACTGTCTCTTGTTATCCCTTTTTCCTCTCGAAAAGAGAATTAGAGACAGTAATTTTAGCGTGTAGCATTAAGGGGGGACATACAGTTAGAATGACCGAATAATTCAATTTTTAGTTTTTACATAAACAGTTAGTAAACTTCCCTGAAAAAACGCTCCTGAAACCGTTTTTTCGAAATTCGAACTCCAAGTGTTTTTTTTTTCAACGTTTTGCGAAGACGCCTTTTTCGCGCGCAGCAGATATGAAGAGACGCTTGACCGCTTGAAAAAACTTTCAACGCGTTTTTCTCAAAATAGCATTTTTGGAGTTTATGCCGGTGATAACTCGAAAACTAATTATTCGATTAAGCTGAAACTTATAGGATTTCTTAAATATAGTATTATATGAATTAAAAATTATTGTAATGTATTATTATTATTAAATATGAAAAAATGTGATAAAATTGCGGAAAAAATGTGGATTTTTTTCAAAAAAGTAACACTAATTCGAGTTTTTTTTTTCTTTTTTTCAATTCATTTACTAACTGTATATAGAATTAATGTATTTTTTTTTTTTGCAGGATTCAGATCACAACTGCGACCAGGAGAGCCGGCACAAGCAAAACACAACGACTTTTTCAAGGCATTAGATTGCCGCCATTTTGTTGTAAAAAATATTTTTGCATACTACATGGATACACTTATAATTGTAAAAAGTTTCGATTGATTTGAGTAAAGACTTCCTCTTGTATTTTTTTTTCAAAAATGATTTTTTTTCTCGTTTTAACTGTATATCCCCCCTTAAACCCCGTTCACATTACAACCTACATTACGTGATCTTGATATCAAATGCCACGCAAATTATTTTTGGGTGAAAACTTAAGCCTGCCACTTTACTCAGTGGCATGAGAACTGCGACTCAGTTTCGTAAATTTTGGAGTTACTCAGTCTACGAGTGACTCCACTTTTTACGAAACTGAGGCGCAGTTCCCATGCGACTGATTAAAGTGGACACTCACATTGAGTTCAATTTGCGGCCGTGTGGAACGCTAGATGATCGCGTAGGGAGAGGAAAAAAGCGCCCGTTCAGACTTCATAAATGCGCGAGATTATCCTGGATTCCAACTTGAAACGTTGAGATTCTGGGTCCAGTGACTTGACCACTAATCTAAAGTCAAAACGCTTGCCAACAGGAAAGGCCAATGTCGAAACAAAATCCATTCTTAAGTCACAGCTCGAATGAGTAGTGTTCCCGGAACTTGTTGATGATAGATTCTACGCTGTCGTGATGAATTCAGAAACGTATCGCTGTTTTCATCGTGGATACATACTTCTCACGAAACCACGCGTCCGCGTCTTTTCGGTTCACGGGCATGTCGAAAACGATGACTGTTTACCGAAAGTTCAGTAGTTCAGAAGCTGATGTTTTTGTATATTTGTATATTTGTATATTTTGTAAAAATCCATCTGACCAATTGGGGTCTTAATGAATAAAATTAACTAAAACAAGTTAAAACTTAAACTCTACGTAACACGTTCCTTTGGCGATGCAGAAATGCGCTGGCAGGCTCGTTGAAGTCGAATTGTTCAGCAACCTCGTTAAATCGTGACGACATAAATCTTACCGGATCGTGTTGTCCATAACGACTATTTCTCGACTCAAGATGAAGAAAGTTACGTCTTCTGAGATGCCTTACTGGTGCATACAGGCTTAGATCAGAGAGAATGGCAGGAGAATCAATTTCATTAGTCAGCACCTTGGTCACAAAATATATTTGAGCATAAAAACGCCTTTTATCTTTTATTTTAGGTTTCGATTCCCAGCAACATGCAACGATGCTCATATGGTGGCAAATTTACCGCGTCACGCCAGGGAAGACGCCCCAAGGCCCGACGAACGAATCTTTTTTGAACTGCCTCGATGCGGTCGATTCAAATACTGCTATACGGGCACCAGACAACAACAGCGAATTCCAGGATCGAACGTACTAGTGCGCAGTACAGAGATTTCATGCACATCGGGTCTCGAAATCCATCGGCGATTTTGAAGATGAACCCCAGGTGCTTGTTCGCCCTAGAAATTACATCCTCGTAATGCATCCGAAACGTAAGTCCGCTATCCAATATTACGCCCAAATCTTTGACTTTGCTGACGCGTTCGAGAGTTTGACCAGACAAACTGTAGCGAAAGTTGATTGGCTGAAGTTTTCTACAAAACGTTATGGTATTACATTTAGCAACGCACAAAGTTAAAAGGTTTCGGTTGCTCCAATCGTCAAATAAATCCAGCAAATGCTGCAACTTCTGGCAATCCTGGAGACATGATATTATCATGAATATTTTCACGTCGTCCGCAAAGAAGAGCCGTGTACCAGGTGGCAGAAAAGTCGCAACGTCGTTAATGAAGAGTGAGAACAATATCGGACCAAGGTTGCTTCCTTGTGGCACACCAGAGCATGCAGTGAAAGGATCGGACTGCGTCGTTCCAATCCCAACGCACACAGATCTGTCAGTAAGATATGATTTGAACCATCTCGCAAAGGCTGCAGATACTCCCATTTTCTCTAGCTTATGAAGAAGAATATCATGGTTCACACGATCAAAGGCGGCTTTAAAGTCAGTATACACAGCATCCACTTGCAGGCCAGCGTCCATCGAGCGAATACACAGGGAAGCAAACTGAGTTAAATTAGTTGCGACAGATCTTTTCGGGTAGAATCCATGCTGGTCACAAGAAATGTAATTCTTACAGGATGCAAAGAGTGCGTTTTTCACAACTATCTCAAATATTTTAGAGCAGGCACTTAACGACGTTATTCCGCGGTAATTGGCAATGTTGCATTTGTCCCCTTTTTTGTGAATTGGCGTGAGACTCGAGGTTTTCCATCTAGCAGGGAACGTTCCATATTGCAAAGAAAGATTGAACAGCTTGACTAAAGGCTCCACCAGTCCGTCCGAACAGTTTTTCACCAAGGTCGGTGGGATTCCGTAAGGTCCGGAACAAGCAGAATGCTTTGAATTGCGAATAGCATCACGAACATGTTCAGCAGTAATCTCGAACATTCCAAAGTCAAAGCTATCTAACAGAGTGTCACGTAAGGCAGCATCGATGTGTTGCGGTGTGGCGATTCTAGGGGAGAACGCACTTTTAAAGTGCTCGGCAAAAAGTTCGCATTTGGAAGAGGCTGTATTGGCAGAACAGTCCACAAAATACATAGAGCTTGGCAATCCATCTTCTTTACGTTTTGAGCGGACAAAAGACCAGAACTTCCGAGGATTCCTACGCAAACTTGTTTGGGTACGATCTATATAGCGCCCATAAAGGAAGCGATTACATCGCTTATATTCGTTGCTAGCTAGCACGAATCGACGCCTCGACATGTTCGAGCGGTGTTGATTATATTTTCGGAGAGCAGCTCGTCTGTGACGCTTCAGTTTCTGCAGATGCCTATTACCCCAAGCCGGCTTAATTGGGGTTCGTTGAAGAGGGACATGTGCTTCAACAACTTGCCGTATCTCTGCGTTGAACATATCGACAACGTCGTCCAAATCCCGTTGTGAGTCTAAAAACTGCCAATCAATCGATGATAATGCTTCATTTAATACATTGTAGTCAACCCGTCGAAAATCAAACTTAGGGATTTCCTCAACTACCTCAAAGCATAATGGAACGATTTCGGACACGGAAATGTCAATTGCTGGATGTGCCGGGTCTATTGCAACGAGAGAATCGGCTGCCTCCTCTACGCAGCAATTTGGCAGGGCTGCCTCGTTGGTAAGGATTAAATCGAGGATGCGGGAGTTCACATTCTCTACGCCATTCACTTGTACCAAACCATGGAAACAGAATGCATCATACAATGCACAACCAGATGTAGTCAACCGCGATCTGCTTGTGTCGATGTCAAGAGAGGAGCCGTTCTCCGATATAACCCATTGCAACTCCGGATGGTTATAATCCCCGAACTGGAGAGCTATATCATTAGGTTTTAAGAACGATAGCACGGAACCAATGGAATCAACATGTTGCTGAATGAGGTTTACATCGTCTCGACGATCAGGTGGCAAATACAACACCCCGATACTAGCAGATGATCTTTCGAATTTAACTTTTACCCAAAGCTGCTCAAGGGCATCGCTAACAGGCGCTGGATCAATGCAGCAACAATGCTTGTGGGAGACGGCAATCAAAACTCCTCCACCACGCGATTTCCGACTATTGAATCTGCTCCGGTCTGTCCTGAATACCGTGAATGAGCTTCCAAACAACTGCGTTGACAAAATGCTATCATCAAGCCACGTCTCCGTTAGCACTATTACGTCATACTCCGAACCAACAGTAGCTAGAAAGAACGAATCGATCTTCGTGCGCAGGCCACGGACGTTCTGGTAGTAGATGCGTAACTTTCGTGTATTCAGGCGCGTTGTTTCACAAGTCGCTGTGCTGCTGGATGATAAATGCTGACGTAAGGTGTTCGGAACCAAAAGTAGCCTGGAATCGGAGGGCGGATCAGGTCCTGTCTGGGGGTTAACGGAATTGTACTCGCCTGAATTTGCGTTCTGGAAGACCCTTTCCCCACACCCACACGTAGGACCGAGACGGCTGCAGGTCGCTGGCGGGAATGGCTCGACTACGGTGGGGGGATCGAGGGCTACCATAATACAATATTCGGTGCGTCTCGGTATTTGACTTACAAGCGATGATTGTTGAGAAGCACCAGTTAACAATGGATAGATGCTGGAAACAGAGGGCGAATCAGGTCTTGTCGGGTGATTAACAGATTCGTACTTGCCTGAGATTGCGATCTGGAAGACCCTTTCCCCACACCCACACGTAGGGCCGGGACGGCTGCAGGTCGCTGGCGGGAATGTCTCGACTACGGTGGGGGGATCGAGGGCTTCCATAATACAAGCTTCGGTGCGTCCCGGTGTTGAAATAGATGATAGCGTGCTCACTACGTCGTGTCGCCATTCGAATGATTCTGGTGGCTGGGTGTGAATTTGATTGGAAACGTCATTAGTGAGAGGTGAATCCGAAGATTCCGTGAAGCTTGGGGTTTGTCCTTGTGCTTGAAAAGAGGGTATGCAGTTCGACTTCCTTGCTGATAGACTGGAAACGAGAAGCATATCAGGGCACGCACGGTTCGGAAAAACAGTATACTTGCCTGCACGGGGTTTTTGGAAGACCACCTCACCGACACCATACACAGGCCCGGGACGGCTGCAGGTCGCTGGCAGGAGGGGCTCGACTGTGATGGGCAGGTCGGAGGCTTCCAAAAGGCTTGCGGCAGATGTGCGTCCCGGCGTTATCGAAGAAGTTGCATATGTTCCTATGAGGCCGTCATTGACGAATTCGTTGTTTCCATTGCTGAAGACAGAATATTGTCCGAAGTTTCCATCGACGATAGAGTAACCACTCTCGGTGCGTTTTTTGCTCGGTAATCCTCGAATTCACGATAACGAATGTTTTCTGGCCATGATTCACTGGAGAGGGCATTATCCTTCAGCTCGACCTTTATTCCTACATTGAAAGACACAAACTGGAGCGAATCTAAATCTCTTCCCTTTGGCACCAATTTAACCACTTTAGGTTGCATGTTACTCAAATCGAGGCACTCAGATACAAGTGTGGCAATTTGGTTGTCTGTGGTTGTTGGATGGAAAGCAGATAAATGAATCCAGAACAGATCGTCAGTGGGGCGACCAGCAAGACGAACAGTTTTCATCGCGTTGACTTTTTTCGTTCCCATATTACTCGTAACGCTGGGAGTTGCAACCGAAATTCCATCCATACCTCTGCGGCGCTTTGGTGTATTTTTCATCGAATCAAGCCGGTTCCCATTGGCTCCAAGGTTGGGCCAACCGTTCGGGGTAGCAAAAGGAGTCGGAGTGTTATGCTTAGCGTCTACCTTGTCCGATAATATATTTAACGCAGAGTGCAGCTTCTCTATTTCTATTTGCATAGTTTGCATCGCTTTCGGCAGATCATCAGTTTTGTTGTCGAAGGCGGTCATCATAGTGCGAAAATGCGCATTAGTAAAAAGATTGGCACAGCCATTACACATCCAGAAAACATTGGTGCCGTTTATGCCTAGCTGCTCTCGGAGAGGCTCATCGACATTCACACAAACTGCATGGAAGGTAGCACCACAATAACCCTGACATACAATTCGGTCAGAGTCGCACACTTTTTTTCTGACAACGTAGGCACACCATGGTATATCACGTATCGGCGCGATGAATAGCCAAACAAACAATAAACGAATTATGTTGACAGATGAACGCGTCGAATGGAGGTACGCTCAGACCGATAGTCTTACGTGTGCATGTGTGAGTGCATCATACGCGTTGCCAGTTTATTATCGCTACAATCTTATAGGCCACGTCCCGTTTGCGTATAATACACCAACATTTTGGGCGTTGATCTCCATACATTTTGTAGACTCGCAAAAGCAGCCCTAGCCTTTGTTAGCGTCGATCGCCTATTGCTCTTTTTTTTTTCTTAGAATGTGCAATAGTGTGTGAAACACCAATGAGCTCGACACACGTTCATATCCACTAACCACTAAAGGGTGTCCCACCTTTAGTGGGAATTGCATCGCGGAAAAAATGCTGCAGAAAATTACCCGTTGAGTGGAAGTAGTATAATTTTTTTTTGTATTTTATCGCTGTCAGTTTTTTGAAAATTGAAAAAAAATGGCGTCACCCGAAAAGCAACGTTGCGAATTGATGTTGCGTAAGCACCTGAAAAATCCTCAACCCTCTCATCGGGACATAGAAAAACAATTTTGAATCGTGCAGTCAGCGGTGAGTTGTGTGATGAAACGTTAGTACGAAACTTTGAGCATCGAACAGAAGAAGAATGCGGTCGGGATGGATGTTTTATTAGTGATCAGAATCACAAGCGTGTCGTGAAAGCGTTTAAGAGGAATCCCTATGCTTCGGTCAGAGACGAGGCCAAAAAGTTGAATCTGTCCAAGTCATTCGTTCAGAGAGCCAAGGACCAGTAGGGACTGCATACTTACAAGGTGCAGAAAGCTCTAAATCGTGACGATGACAAAAGACGGTGGGAAAGTCACGGGCCCAGAAATTGAGCCGCTGACGAAGCCTCGTTCCGGCAGCTTCCAGGGCTACTGTTCTTCACTTGTTGAAACTCTCAAAGTTGGCCAAGAAATACGTGATTTGACAAGCCATTTGTTCATGTTGTAAACAGAGTGCGCCGTTCGTGGCTACCGAGACTGTAAACTGGGAGGTCTACCTCAAGGAAGGCCTACAAAAGCGTTTGCTTTCTCTGTTGAAGAAACGCGAGGGCTCCAAGATCTTCTAGCCGGATTTAGCTTCGTACTACTATTCAAATGTTTTCCTGGAGTGATACAAAGTCAACGGGGTCACTTTCATACTCAAAGAAAAAAACTCCCTCAACACACTAGAACTCAGGCCATCGAAAAATACTGGACTATTATGAAGCAGGCACTACGGAAGCATCCCGAGGAGTTCAAATCTGAGGAAGACATGAAGAAAAGGTGGGTTTCCGTGCAGAAGAAGTTGCAGCTCGATGTTGTACAGAACCTAATGAGTGGAGTTAAGAATAAGGTGCATAAGTTAGCGTACGGTTATGGTATTGAAGTTGAATAAATCAAATATGCCAAAAGCTTATTAGTGGGTTATATGTGTCCAAAAGTTTGAAAAGGATTGGTCAACTAGGTAATTTTCCACAGCGACACTCTTTACTACAAAATAACTAGATCGGTCACCAAAAGATGTTCATAAGAGACACACACTATTAGATTAAATACAGGGTGTCTGCAAATTATCCGTAAAGACTTTGTCAGCATGCCTCAACACAACCAAGCGGATTAAACTGAGCATAACAGTTTAAGATCTTTACCCATTGTCTTTATGCGCAGTACATGTGGTATAGTTGTGTTTTCTAATTCATTCAAAATGAGTTGCGCGCAGGTGTAATTGAACTTTTTCGAAAAGGAAAACCTGTTTCAGTGATTGCAAAGACCCTGAATACGATAAAATCTACAGTCTACCAACCGCTTGGAGCGCTAGATGACCGCGTAGGGAGAGGAAACAAGCGCACCGATTGGACTCCATAAATGGGCACAAATCCTGCGACAAATCAAGCGAAATCCTTCGATTTCCTTCCGAAAGTTGGCGAAATCACTGAAAATTCCAAAATCTTCCTTTGGAGCCATAGTTCACGACGATGTTAAGCTTCAGTCATATATTCTGTGCGACAATCACTACTTCAATGACACCATGAAAGCTATCGGTCAGTGCTGTTCACCGATGACAAAGTTTTCACAATCGAGCAGCATCACAACCACCAAAATGATCGGCAGTTGCTTCCTGTTGCTTCCAAAAATCGTGGATGTATTTCAAGAAGTCATCATCCCGCTTCTGTCATGGTTTCGGCTGGAATAACTCATTTCGACAAAACCCCTTTGATCTTCATCGACAAGGGGGATAAAGTGAATCAAGCGGTATATCAGAAGCTACTTACTGACACAGTAGCTTATCTTAGGCATCGCAGTATTTCGGCAAAAATGAATGGATTTTTCAACAAGACCGGTCGCCGGCTCATGGAGCAAAACAGACTATTAGTCTTTGCGAGCTCGTTTTCCCAAGCTTTTATCAACGATGAATGGCCTTCCAACTCATTCGGTATGGTCCATCTTGGAGGCAAGAGCCTGTCTCTTTAAATGTTTGGGAACAAATATCTGCCGAAGAACTCGCGGCCATCGTGGATAACTTCCCAAATCGTTTGCAGGCATGCATCTCAGTACGACGCGGCCGTTTTGAAATGGACAAATAAAAGTTGTAATTGTCAAACATATTGCTATAACAAACAATACATATGGGCGCAGGAAACCATGGTTCAGCGTACATGTTCTCCAAAGTTCACACCGTGAAAACACCTTCTCTTCCGTTACAGTCCATCTCTGTTCCGGAGCTGTCAGCACGATACGAGCACCTTATGGGGGTGCCAATCAATTCGTACGAATTTGCATCACCGAGAATCTTGATCGGTATCGATAACTGCCACGTCGGACATGCGCTAAAAAGTTAAGAAGGTCGGGAGAATTCGCCGGTCGCTTCTAAAACGCGCCTGAGGTGGTATACGGTCCATGCTCGGTGACCGCAGAAACGCCTAATAGAAACTTCAAGGCTTGCCATAGTTTCCATATCTGTTCGTGTTCAGCAAATGGAGACTCAAGCCTGAGCGCTGCATGGAAGGAATACTTCTCCATTGACAGCTTGGGCGTCTTGAAATCTACTAAACCGCTGCTTTCAAAGGACGACGAGCGCGCGTTGCAGCTACTCTCATCTGGTACACAGCTTAAGGAATGCCGAGACGAGACCGTATTGCTGTGGCGGAAAGACGACATTCGACTTCCAGACAACAGAGCCATGGCAGAGAAGCCTCGCGTTACAGTGTTGGCAGAATCGTTGCGGGTTAAAATGAGAGAGTATGAGCAAAAGGGACACATCCGTATGTTGACACTACCAGAAGCTGCCGTGAAACATCCTCGAAAGTGGCACCTGCCTATTTTCCCAGTCATAAACCCCAACAAGCCCGATAAAATTCGACTAGTCTGGGACGCGGCTGGTATCTTCAAAGGATTTTCGTTGAATTCTGTGCTGCTAACCGGCTTCGATCAACTGTCTTCGTTGCTGTCAGTACTCTACAGGTTCCATGAGTACCACTTTGCCATAGTTGCAGATCTACGAGAGATATTTCACCAGGTGCTGACAAACCTGGACGATCAATACAGCCAGCTATTCCTGTGGTGGGAAGACGGAAATACGAGTCGGCCTTTGCGAGTGTACGCCATGAATGTTATGACCTTCGGAGCTACATGTTCGTCTAGCTGCGCGCAATACGAGAAGAACCTTAATGCCGAACGATTGCAGCATCAGCTCCCGCGAGCTGCCGAATGTATCCAGAAAGATCATTACGTCGATGACTGGCTGACTAGTGAGGAATACGAAGAGGAAGCAATGAAGTTGGCCAAGGAAGTGCAGTTCATTCATCACCAAGGCGACTTCGAACTCCATCACTGGTTACCGACTTCTAAAAAAGTGCTGCAGAACATCACCAATGTCGGAGAAGGCGAAAAGGAACTCGATCTCAGTTCTCAGATGGTGAAGAATCCCAACGGATACCTTTACCTTCAAGCTCCCTCCGAAACACGACGGAGTGGGAACTGCTCAAAAGCCTGATGACGATCTACGTATCTCCGATTCGAACAAAGGGGGCACGATAGAATGCGCGTAGATCGAAGCAAAGGCTCGAGTGTCACCTTTGAAATACATGTCGGTTCTTTGTCTTAAACTTCAAGCAGCGATAACCGCAGAATAACCTAATTCGATTGAAGATATCCGAACGATGTTTCTGGACCGACTCACGAGACGTCATCTACTGGATAAGGTCGGATCACCGCCGATAGTCTACCTTCGTCACTCACAGGATCGGCGAAATAATGGAAGCAAACGAAATAAGAGAGTGGAAGTGGATATCAACGCGATTGAACCCAGCAGACGAAGGCACGAAATGGCAAAGGTTGCCCGATTTGTCTCCAACGGGTCAATGGTTCCGAGGGACTGAATTCCTGTGGAAGCCAAGATGTCAGTGGGCAGCAAACAGCGAGGATCCCGGGACAACTGTCGGGGAAATCCGGTCAAGCGTACTTCACCACAACGTTCGAGAACTCGTGCTTCGATTCGAACGATTTTCCCGATGGAAGCGGTTTTACAGAAAACCGGCAGTACCCGCCATCAACGAAGCTCGGAACTGGCGGTAATGCCAGTCCGAATCGAAGTACTCGCTGCCTGCAGCCAACATCAGACTAAGGCCTCTGCTGTACACATTAGTTGTCTCCATTCTATTCATTTCATGGTTGACACTCGCCAGCCTCGCTGTCTGCGGAGGGGGTTTATGTTTCGTGGCCGTTGAGAACTACCGGTGTAAATAATGTCTTGTAGATGGTCAAGTTTGTGGTTCGGTGAACTTTGTTCGATCTTAGCGTCCTTCGGAGTCCAAAGTAGGCACGATTGCCAGCCATAATGCGTCTTTTTATTTCTCTGCTGGTGTCGTTATCGGCGGTCACCAATGAGCCCAGATACACGAATTCATCTACTACCTCGATTTCATCACCGTCGATCTGAACTCGTGCTAGGAGGCTAACATTGTCTTCTCGTGAGCCTCTTCCCTTCATGTTTTTTTGTTTTCAACGCATTAATCACAAGCCCAATCCTACCAGCTTCAGCCTTAAGTCTGATGTATGTTTCCGCCATCGTCTCAAAGTTACGTGCTACGATATCAACGTCGTCGGCGTTGGCGTTGACTGATTCCCTTCATCGACGCTGCTAGATTACTAAGGATGCGAAGTCACACCAGCTCATGTCAGTTCGAAGAAGATTCCGCCAAGTATCCCATCCTGCTGACGAACCTCGTGATCGCCGATTCCCACTGCCGGTACAAGCATCTCAACCACGATACAGTTGTCAGTCAAATTCGTCTGAAGTTCCATATTCCGCTGCTTCCTTCAGCGTACAAACGGGTGTATCACGCCTACCAGGCCTGTAAGATCCGACGAGTCAGACCACATCTTCCATTGATGGCCGATCTTCCTGCAGGGCGAATGGCAGCATTCAGTCGACGCTTTTCCTACACTGGCATAGACTATGTTGAAGTCGGAAAGAGGGTAGAAAAACGCTGGGGATTTCTCGGCCTGCTTAACGACCCGTGCCATCCACATTGACATCGCCACACTCTGTCGACGGACTCCTGTATCCTCGCGCTCAGGAGCTTCGTCGCCCACCGAGGAACCCCCATCGAGATCTTCAGCGATCGCGGTACAAATTTTATCGGTGCCGATTGCGAGCTACGCAGAGAACTGCAAAAGCTTGACCAAAACGAGATGATGGAGTATTTATTGGAACCCAATACAAGGTGGACGTTTAATCTACCGGCCACTCTACACTTCCGAGGGAGCTGGGAGCGACTAATCCAGTCGGTGAAGAAAGTTTTGCACCAAACAGAGATGAAATCCGGCGAAGTCACGTAGTATGCCATTGAAGCAGCTAACAGCTTCGTCAACACCGTTACAGAGACAAACTGCAGCCCAATCAACTTGAGAGAGCATAGAGTTCAACGATTCGTAGTCCTGGATTTGCTTTCCTCCGGCCGAACATACAGCATTAAAAATAAAATGTTATGTCCGAGTGCAGAGGGAACACTTCAGGAAGATTTCCAAAACCTCGCCCAATATGTCGAAAGCGCCAGGGATGGGGTCACGAAAGCAAAAATTTGATTGCTAAGTGCATGAAATGTGGTGATTGCTTTTACACTAAAGACGGTTCTTTGAAGGGGAAAAACCGCGGAAACAGCTATTTCTTGGATAAGCCAATACGCAGAAATAAAGCATGTTTGTAGGTTGAACTGTTCTCAAATGTTTCTAGGCCGAAAATGTGTAACGGAATAGTTTTAAGGAACAATTTTTCACTTACAAGGCAACAAACAATATCTAGTCGTCATTCTACGAAAACAAATACCACAGGTATGTTTGGACCGCAACCAATCAACAAGTTAGATGAATTCGACATGGCATCGAAGCCTGTTCGATCACAACAGGACGCATAAGTTGCGTCGTGTTGATTCAAAGTCAAAAACCCTCGACAGTCATCGACTCATCTTCGCTGCATTTCATAAACACTTTTCCATTGAAGTGCCATTATACAGAGTCATTATTTTATGGCTGTTCCCAGGCCATTGCGTTCTCAAGCAACATGCAGTGCGTTAATCTGTCTCTCAATATTTCGCTCTCGCCCGCCTTCTGCATCAATCATCGAATGGCCGATCAATATGTACATAATAACTTCAAGTACCTACCTCCAGTAAATAGAAGGTTAGGTTAGCCCAAAGATCGATCATGATGACATGCCTACACCCTCTGCCAATTAAAATGAAAACATGTGATATACGTACCTAAATCCAGGACCAACTAGACCTTCAATTTCGTACTCAAACTGGGCGAAGTACATGATCAGCAAACCATTGTCATTCTTCCGTATTTTGAAGCTAAACATCCTTCGCTTTGCCAAACTCATCATCCGACCCTCCTGCTCTACAATATCCTCAATACGTAGCATTTGGCAAGGCAACTGCTTCGTATTGGCAGCACCGATGTCGTTCGTGAGCATCTGATACCTTCCACGATTATCATCATTGATAATCGGCTTCGGAACCTTGTGATTGTGTGATCCTATCTTGTTCCAGAGCCGCGACACATTACATTGCGTCTCCAAGATAGCCATACAAGAAACCTGTTCACGCAACATGCAGTCCCAGTAAATCCGGCGACGGTTGTGCCATTTGATCTTATACAGATGGCCCTCGTGGCTAAGCATCTGTTCGGTTTTCTGCAGCTTGACCAGTTGGACCGTTTTCGAATGCATCTTTTTGTCGGATCGGTCCAGTGATGGTTCTGCAGTTGTTTTCGGTTGTATGGGAAGTGTTGGTTCTGCCGGTTGTTCAATATTGGATCCCGTTTCTACTGGGGTTTCCGCAGTTGTGCTACTGGGGTTATCGGTGTTAATTTGCTGACCTTGGGCATCGCTACTTGAGGATCCATCCTCCTCCTCCTCCTCCTCCTCCTCCTCTTCTGCTTCTGCAGCTTGATCTTCATCATCATCATCACTTTCCACATTTTGATGTGGCTCCATCGTCACAGCAATGGGATCTACCGCAGAAGATTGCTCTTGATAAAGTCCGTCGGTTTCTATATATTTCTCGGCATCAACAATTGTTGTTTCTAGTGGCGGCATTGGTTCATCGGACTTTATTTTTTTCATATGTGAATTGTTCAGCTAGAATTAGAAAACAGAAAATAATTTACCTACTAGTTAAAAATAAACCTTGCTAATGTGCTGCTGGACCTACCTCAACAACCTTGTGAGCCGCTTTTTGTGTGCCGGAAGAAGGGCCGTACATTCTGACCATTGGCTCTCTATTCAAAGAATATGTGGCCGTACTGTTACTTGACGCCGTCATGCTAGAAACATTGGGCACTGTGGATTTATTGTTATGATCAAAATAAAGGGAAGATCGCTGAGGGGTTTGAATCGAGTGGACAATCCGTTTATTCCCGAAGCGAGAGACAATTGTCTTACGTATCACTTGCGTTTTCCCGTTCGGAAGTGTCTTGGTGCAATAGTGATCTCTAACCATTCTTCGCGGCATGTCCGCGTCGATGGGAATGATTGGTGGAATTTCTTCATCATCTTGAAGATCGGTTAGGCAATTCTAGGGGGAGGGAATGGAAAAATAACGTATTAATTTCTCTTGATTGTGCCCCAACACGTTGCATTGTATAAAACTATACTGCCGTTATTCGCATAACTGTCCCATGTATATAGGGTATCCCATAGAACATGGGACAGTTATGCGAATAGCGGCAGTATAGGTATGAATAAAAAGTTTTCTGGACGACCGCAGCAAGCCGTGCTCAGAAACTGGCGTGTTTTGTTTTTGCTGCGTCCTTTTTGCGAAAAATAAAATCAAAAATATATTCGTAATTCAACCTAAACGAACAGTGAAATAATAAAACCTCCACGTGTTTGTGAAAGATGTAGTGAATTCATCGATTCCTTCCAAAAAATTGTGATGGCCGGTAGTTTTTCCCCGTTTTTTTGTACCTCGCCCTCGCCTACTCTAAATAAGAGTATAGACACTCTAGTAACAGACCGAACAACGTGCCGCCATGTTGTATCCAAAACGAACATTTTCTCGCATTTCCCATACGATTTGACAGTTGTTTTGGATACATCAACTGTGCCAGACTCACGTTGTCCGGTCTATTACTAGAGTGTCTATAAATAAGAGTATTTGTCCGCTTTGACGCGAGTGACTTGGTGATTATAAGGCTTCACCAAACTGCAGCGTTTTTTTTTTGCCGCCGCCGCAGCGCACAGTGGTTCCCCCATAGGCCATTAATACGAAAAATTGACTTCGAGGAACACGTGTTTCTATCTCGGCATTGCTTTGTTTAAGATGTATATTTCAATGTTCAACACTTGATTTTGACGGTTTTAAATGGAATTTTTCGAAATCGGGTCGTATATGTGAGAGTAATTGGTATCCAAAACTCAACATTTCATTAATGATATATAGCATTCATTTATTCGTCAGTTAAACTTTTTTTTCTAAATAACAGTATGTATATTTTTATGGATATTTGCTTTCAATAAAGTTAATTTTGAAATTTTATGTCAACTACAGTGTTGATATTAAAAATTTTGTTCAGTAGAAATGCACTCAAATAGTGTCTTATGATAATATAAAAGAGAATAATTGGAATTTTTCAGCATACGTAAAAACAACTTTCCCCCTCGATCCCCCTCACCAAACCTTCATCAAAACTTGCCAAAATGTATTGACTTCAACTTGTAGTAAGATCCAGCTGCGCATATCTGCGCCCAGGTTTGCTGTGGTTAATTTATGTGGCTCATATCAAATAATTGCATTTCCTCTTAGAATGTATGTACAGAAATAATTGACATACACATCTTTTCCCCTCGATTCCTCTCACCGAATCTTCAACAAAACTTCATTGAGTGTATTGACTTGAACGTGTACTGTGTTCTAGCTGCGCCATTATGCGCCATGGTTTGACGTGGATCGTTTAAGTGTCTTATATCTAATAGATTGTTTAAGGCTCAACTCGGATTGATGTATTTTCGAGCAGTTTTTGTCAAAGCATCATTTCAGAATGCAAAATGCACTCATCCATTTATTCCTTTTACTATTTCAAGCTGAACAATTAAATAGGTCCTAAGTAACAGAGATTCTCTTCGTCGACTTTCTCTTTCGTTAATAGTGAGTCTATTAAACGATTTGCTGATGTGTTTGACGGATTGGATCATTAATTACGCTTTATATTGCCATACTGTGTGTTGAAAGTACTTGAATACGTTATGACATAGCCGTAGGAAAGCAAAGAGAAAGTCGAGGAGTCTTCTAATGTTACCTAGGACCTAATACATAATTCAGCTTGATTTCACGAAAGTTGACACGGGCTAGCGAGCCTTTTTTGAATTTTGCGAAAAAGCAGCCTTAATCGATGAAATTCTGAATTTTTTTACCTATCAATCGTAGTAACCCATGGAATACAGTTTGACATTATTATATGTTTTGGTGTTTGACAAAATATCTTCAAACTCGATTAAATTATAAAATATCTACTATTTACCAAAGGATAATCAGCAAATCACAAACGGTATGCACAAATCTTTTAAAAATAATTCAAACAATAGCAGTTAATTCTTAAAAATATGCTTTTGATTCAGGATATTGGAAAATGCAGTCCATCTCTCGAATGCATCTTTTTGAAATTTGGGTTTCTGAAGATGGCACAGATTCTGAAAAATCCAGAAAAGTTCTAAATGTAATACTTCAAACGCTTTCCAACAAGGAGAAGCTGCAACTTGGTGAGTTCAAAACACGAGTTTTTTACGTGTGTAAGAAACTTTCTGCGATGTGGAAAGCAACTCAAAGAAATATACCGAAATTGATAAATCGGTACCGTGACTGGCTTAATGCAACAGAGGATGTTCATTTCCACACACCAAACAACAAAAAACAAACATCTCTTCCCCGTGGTTGCCCTAAGAAAAACTTTGAAGAATGTAGTAAGCGCTCCAAGCGACGGAAATTAGCCCAACTTCGAAAGTGTGACGAATCCGCGTTAAATACTTTGCGTCATGTTACGGCTGACGAAAATATCTAAGTTGATCCTGATGAAATATTGTCATTGATTGTTGAGGCAAAGCTAACAAAGCATCAGTATCTTTTGATCAGGAGCTTCGTTAACGGTAAAACAGCGTCTATCGTTTTTCCTTCATATCAGGTATTCATTTAAATTCTTCAAGCTATAAACTTGTTTTTTTTTTATAAATAATTTTATATCTTAGGTTGTTCTGAAGGCCAAACAAAAATGCTATCCCAAAGACGAGATAATTACTGAAACATCAGCCGAAATTGAGTTACAAAGTTTGCTGGACCACACTGCTGAGAGAATAGTTCAGTCGCAGCCAAATATTTTCGACAAAATGCGCAATAATCCTCAAGCGGAGATAATTTTGTTAGGGAAATGGGGGTTTGACGGCAGCTCAGGACATAGCGAATATAAGCAGTCCTTCGAAGATCCAACCACGGAAGATGGAAACCTTTTTGTTACGTCTTACGTTCCTCTCCACTTGTTGATGAAATCATCTCTAGACAGTGATGTGGTTCTTTAGAAAACCCCACGTTCTTCATCGACTAGATATTGTCGACCTATCCGGTTTCAATTCTGCAAGGAATCAAGTCAGCTATCTGTTACAGAGGGAAAATACTTTAAGAAGAAAATTGACCAGCTGCAAGCCACTGTAATTGGTCATGATTCCACCTGCCATGTTAAGCACAAACTTCAGCTCACCACGGTAGATGGGAAAGTTTGTTGTGCATTGACGGAAACATCTTCATCCAGGTAACTTAAGTTAGTTTCAACTTTACTAAATCATATAAACCACAACCTTTTAGGTGCTACGTATGTGAAGCCACACCGAAACAAATGAACAACATTGAAGATTGTTTGCAACGAAAAGTTGATGAAAATCGGTACGAGTTTGGGTTGTCACCATTACACGCAAGAATTCGCTTTTTTGAATATTTCATTCACTTGTCCTATGGTCATGATGTAAAAAAGTGGCAGGTTAGGAGTGCCGAAGACAAAGAGTTGGTGGCAGCTAGGAAAAAGATGGTGCAAATGAAGTTTAGAGAAGAATTGGGTCTTAATATTGATAGACCAAAATGTGGTGGATCCGGGAATTCTAATGATGGCAACACGGCTAGAAAATTCTTCAAGTTTTCAGAAAAGGCTGCCGAAATTACTGGATTGAAGAAAGAATTAATAGACAGGTGCAGAATTATCTTCAATTTAGCAATTCTAATCTTATCTATTTAATATCAGATTTCATAGATTGGTTAATTCACCAATTCATGGAGAAACTAATTTTTATTTATCGTTTAAGATGCGGAGCTTTGTTGCAATGTCTAGCGTCTGGATATGAAATAAAAGTAGAAGAATTCAGAGAATATGCTCTTGTTACTGCTAGGATGTTAGTGAAGGAGTATCCTTGGTACAATCTTCCTGCTACTGTACACAAGGTATTAATCCACGGATCAGACATTATTAGTAGTGCACACTTGCCGATTGGAGAACTGTCAGAGGAAGCTGCAGAATCCAACAACAAGAATATCAAAGAAATCAGACGAAGTAATACGAGAAAGGTTTCTCGTACAGCGACGAATACGGATCTATTACAAAGGTTACTTTTGTATTCGGACCCTGTTATAACTGGATTGAGAAAAATTCCAACCGAAATCAAGGAAGATATGGCTCAAGATGCTCTTAATTTGTTATGCATATGATTAATTTGTTTTTTTTTTTAATTAGTTCTATAGTTTATATAAGCCATAATAAATTCAGTAATTGATTTCATGGAGAACAGTTCTTTTCAATTATGAAACTTAACTCATATAAATAAAATTAGCGAATATTTAGTCCAAGATACATCGATGTAATACGATTTTTTTCTCTTCCTATGAGATTGAAATACCTAATTTAATCCACCTGTTTTAATATCTAGCCAATAAACTTTGTTTTTTCTTTATTTAATTGGTTTCTTACCTGAGGCTGCTTTGCTACTGTCCCTTACACTCAATAGAACTACAAATAATCTTTGAAGATCACTTTGATGTAATTTCACTATATATACTTCCGTGTGTTGAACTGAGGTTCACGCAATTCTCCTGACTAGTGCGTTGGATTCAAAGTTCAATCAAAAGAATTTATTGTAATTTATCGCGTATTAATGCATTATAAAGATGTAATGATATTAATGAAAATAATGTTCCTGGACATAATGTGATTAAACGTATTAAAACTGTAATTGATGGTACTGAAAATATTCAAACGGAATTAAAAAAAGATTAATAAACGTTTGTTATAATGGATTAAAATATAAGTATCGTTTAATTTAAGTAGTTTAAGCTGTAATTAATGTACCTAATTTATACCTGTGTCAAAAATTCACGGTTATTGCGTGCACCTCATCTAAAACTCGAAACATGTCGGCAATGGTGGCCAATTTGGATTTGGATACCAAATAAGACAAGCAAAGAACTTAATTTTTAATTCTCATGTGATTCGAGGTGTCGCATGGCAGGTTTTGGTCCAATTCAGAAACTGGCCACTTCCCTGGGGGTGCCCGGAACATGTCCGAATGTGGACAATGTCGTACTTGTTACTAAGTTTGACTGACATTGATCTTGTTATTATCACATTTTCATGTGATTTGAGGTGAATGATGAGTTTAAAACAATGCTGGCTGATTATACACACATGATCCATATTCACCAGAACATTTCCCGGTGATATTTGCAGAACCAGTTGACAGATTCCAAAAGTATTCAAGAGCTTTCTTTCGAACCCCAAAGCTATTTGATGGTGGTTTCGTCTGGTTCGATCTAGTGGTTATTGAAAAACTCGTGCGATATAAATACTTTTCTTTGTAGGAAGAATAAAAAGTTCAGTTATCATTGCTCGGAGGATCAATACGGTCTTTTTGACATCAAATTTGAACTCAGCGCCCTAAAATTCATGAAAAATACAGGGTTTCATAAAGAAACTCTCAAAAAGACTATTTTTGGCCGCGTCTCTTCTAAGTTGGGACCACTGTGCAGCGGTAGAACCTTTAAGGTGAATCGCTGCTCCATGTATTTTTTTCCTTTTATCTTTTATCTCGCTTTCGCAAACTCACCTTGCTATTTCAAATTGATAAATCTCGATTGTTAGTGAATGAACATCGAATCGAACTCTATCAGCATACAAACTGATGTGATTCAATTTTCAATATCTAGTACAGACTCTAAGTTATATCAATTCTAAATATTGAGGTAATGATTGCCGTCATTAATGATTCAGCATATGCCCTTAAGCAGTTAAGAAATCGATATAGAGTCGCCTCATAGCGGGAGATTTTTATTGTTGGCAGTGTGTGGAAAGAGAAAAAGAAAACCAGTAAAATGTAGAAAATTGCGGCCATTTGCTGGTCAGAAGCAAATAACGAAGCTAACGCGCATGCGCGCGTGAGTGGTTGCCATATAATTTCAGATGCACTCACCACGTAGTGTACAGATGGAGAGCTGTGAAGTTTTTTTTCTTTCGTTGCACAATGATTGTAATGTTTCAAGTTATATTTTTTCTCTGAAGTGTTTTTTTCCTGTGATTTTCATTATATGTGCATTTGTGCGCGAAGAACAAATTGCATTCGGGCTGTTACATTTGAAAAGGGATTATGTGAAAATATTTCTTAGTCGAAATAGTGCTAATTGAACGATAGACCAGCATTGGGAAGAAAATACGTAAGAAAATTCTATTGTTTACTCTTTAGATAGCATTCGGTGGCCCTAAAAAGGACCATTTTTTTTAAGAGGACGTAAGTCACAAAATGTAAACAAGCGCGTTATTCGTGGCATGTTATTGAAAAATAATGTATATATGCCCATATTTGTTCAACTTTTTGATGGATTATTTCTGAAAGTTTTAATTATCCTTTTACAAAACGATGTAAAATCACTTTTGCACTTTTTGGGAAAAATGTAGATACGCCGCTTGTGTTGAAAAATAACTTGCGAATTATTGTTATATCATTTGAATGCCCCTGAACGACGCGTTTGTAAAAGTCTTTATTCCACAAGGCCAAAAATTTAGTAAAAATTGTTTAATTTGCAAAGATATTTTTACAACGTTTTGATGTAGAAAAAAATAATACGTCGTTTTGATAAGTTCGACGTATCTGTGTGAAATATGATAACTTGACTTAACATTTCGACGTACACGGTAAATCTGGGAAACTCATTTTATGACTATATTTTGCACATTTTCAAGATTATAGTTGATACGTCAAAAAAGGACTAGTTCTTATACACTAATGAAGAATACTTTTTACGCCTTTTGGGCCTGTTCATAAACCACGTAGACTAATTTTTGAAAATTTTAGACACCCCCCTCCCCCCTCGTAGACTTTTCTCCATACAATTTTTTGAATTTTTGTATGGAGCGTAGACTTTGGTCAAACCCCCCCCCCCCTCCCCACTTCAATAGGCAAAAATTGACGTATGGAAAGACGCTCATGTACCACTGTGGCTTGTATAGTTATTCTAGCGATCTATTGTGTGCACTCTGTTTAGTGGCGGACTTGTTCCGTTGCTACAACCTACCCCGCAATGATGTTAGGCAAAGATTGATGTCCATGGTTCGAGTACCACTGGACACATGCTCTTTCGCTCAACTTTCAAAAACATTTGTTTGATTTCCTACCTGCCGTGCACTGACGGAACTTTCAATACTTTCTCTTCATATCTATCATTCTAGCAAAAAACATTAATGTTCACTCTTGGTGCCTCATGGTGATGAGCGAACATCTCCTTCTACATCATGGCTGAGTAATTTGTTGATGTCTTTTTCACGTTTGAATTTGAATTTTGGACTTGAGCCGTTTTCAGCCATACTCGAGCAATATTGATTTTGCGAAATGCGTAAAAAGTACACATCTTCTATGTTCTCAAAAGGAGTAACAAGTATGCATATTTACTTTTCAAAAGGAGTAAAAATTATGCACATTTTAACGTATATTCAGTTTACGTAAATTGAGATTACCGTGTATCAACATTGTCATTCGCAGAATGACGTATCATTTTGACGCAAGTAACAGGCTATCTATCTTACTGACTTATCAAATTGACGTATTATCTTTTTCTATTGCAAACCGTTGTAAGGAACATTTTTCTAAATGAAACTTGAATTTTCACTCTTAGTGCAATTTTTAAGCACGGTGATGTAATATCTTTTACCAATGTGTCATTCAGAGGAATTTCATTCGGATAAACATGTCCGGTTTTCAAATAGGAATAAAAATAAACTCAAAAAAGTTCAATGCTGATTTGCTCATTTTCGTCCGAATGTTACTTACGTCCATTTGAAAAAGTTCTCAAGGTTTGGTTTTAATAATGATACGGCCCTAGTTATATTTTCTACGATTTGAACCACATACTTTGCAGCTATATTTATGCTGCGACATTTCACTTAGACTTTCTCAAAATTATTTGATGCCTATCGAATGATTGAAATTTCAAACAGGACAAGAGAAATATTCAACCAACCAAACTTTTCAGTACGACCAAATCAGTTTGCTTATTAATTTTAACAGTTTAGTTGACGGGGAAGAAAAATTATTCGCAATTAAACTTGGGATTTCTCCTTGGTATACTTGGTTCAGCTATTCGTCGTTGCGGGTGGCCAACAGCAGGTGATGTGGGATAATTTTTGTCCCGTTGTTTTTACGGGCGACTTTTTCCTTAAGCAGCCTTATTTCTCGCAGCGAGGTTGACGGGAGTATCGACCCAAAAAGCCAACTGCACCAACTTCTCTGGATAACGACAGCTCACCAGTGCACCCTGCAGGGTGCTTGCTGCCCTTTGTACCCCTTTTATAACCTTCGTGGCTGCCTGATGCCTTGTTCAGACTACAAAGTTATAACATGTTATAACGGTTTTCAAATAATTTCAACAAGAAATTGGTCATCAAGATAGGCTTATAACACGTTATAACTGCTCAGTCTGGCCAGCGTTTAAGAGACGTTCGTTACTTAAATATGAAGTCTGCGCCAGAGAAGGGGGGTCAGTTAGGGCCTAACTGAAAAACGATTGAAGTAAACTTGCCGGAAACAGACACCAGTGATTATTTTTACATCATTTTCTGAAGCTAATCGTAAACCCTGAACTGTAAAAAAAAGTAAGGTTAATAGATTCCGTGGAATGATCTATATCCACTACCGACGTGAAGGTAATTACTCCCTGTATCTGTTTCTGGTGCTATTTTGTTTGTGGAAACAAGCAGATCCCAGGAAAAAAAACTAGATGTCATTGTTTAGAAATGGTCTTTTCGTCCTATTGACTATTTTGTCTAGGAATAAACAAATTTCTAAAAGGTCAATACCCTAAGTGGGCTCAACCAAACTTCCAAAGGCTTATGATCTATGTTTAAGGGTATCATGTTGGTACAAGCGATTTTTAAAACTCTGAATTATGGCCAAGATATCGCATCCTACACACTCAGATTATTTTACAGAAATCTGTAACGTTTTGCCGAATTCTCAACAGCTGAACGTTCGGTAATCCGATTTTACGGATTTCGGTAAAATTTAACCGAAATCCGGTAATTTTTTTACAGATATCCGTAAAAAAGGATTGCCGAACGTTAGCTGTTGAGAATTCGGTAAAACTTTACAGATTTCTGTAAAAAAATCTAAGTGTGTAAGTTAGTAATTAGGTAGTCCGATCAGTGCTGTAAATAGTAATTTCGACCCAATGCCCTAAATTTGCCAACAACTCGCTCCAGAAGCTGATTCTCACAATAGCTCGTATGTAAAAAAAAAGTGGTGTTTGATTAGTTTCATAAATTTAATTAACAATGTATTGTTCTAACTGTTAAACCTAAGACGTGAGAGCGCAATATCTGAATATTCAAATGATATTCATCAATGAATATCATTTGAATACAACAGTGAATATAACACTTTCTATATACCAGTCAGGACAATGCACTGTTACACAAAGTTATAGAATTTGCCAAGACTTTCAATTTGATCATACACCATATTCATGAATGCAGCTGTTGAACAAAGTTATCGGTAAATTTATCAAATTGCTCGCTTCAGCACTGAGTCCGATACTATCCTTCTCCCATGGTAATGATCTAGTAATTAATGGAAAGTAAACAACGGTTCTTACCTCTTCCTCCACTTTGACTGATGGTGGTGCCTGGAAGGAACCGACATTTGCATAGCTCAGTTCGTTTTCGTAGCTAACGGTAGCAGAATCCTCTGGTTCTGCCATCCTCGTACTGTCGTCGATACCGGCTGAATCAAGTGTTGTAACGCGTAACATGTTATCAGATATCACCGAAGCCGACGATACCAACGCCATTGGTTTCGGTATGAGTGGTGGTGGTTTGGGTAATTCGTTACTTTCCATCACTTCTGCTATCGCCATCGTGGGTTGGATATCATCAGTAATGGTTTCCGGTTCATCCATCGGTTCCTGCTTAATGACTGGCTGCAAATCGTTCGATTCGGTTTCCTCCTGAGGTTGCGAATCGCTCACTTCTGGAAGAGTTTCCTTTGGTTGGTTGGAGCTATGATTTAAATTTAGTGACATGACGTGAACAATTTTGGGAAAGGTTGGCCCTGAGACGGGGATGATTGGTTTTGGTTTCGCGACTAACGGAGTGGGTTGCATCAGTAGAGGTGGCGGAACCACGCGTACCGTTGTAGCAGTGGTTGATTTTGTTGCTGGAAGAGGATTAGTCATTCTGACAACAACATTGGGGGAATTGGCTGCTTTCGAAGCCATGGCTGCAGCTGAAATTACGAGTGGTTGCCTAGGCATCAAGCTGCTAGGAAGACTGGGCTGCACTATCGTATTTGTGTTGAAAGCATTTGAGGTAGTTGTTGTGTTTGGTTCTACTTTGATCGTACTCAATAGTGATTCATCGTCGATTGTTGACTGAGAACTATCCATCATATTAAGGTCACTTCCATCGGATTCACTTATTTGCCCGGATTTTTTAGGTTGAACGATTGCTGTAGATTCTATGGGGGTGAAGGGAGGATTCGCACGGGCTGGCAAAAATTTAGAAGACGTGGGAGGTACCACTTTCATCAGAGTTGGACCCTTGGGTTCCATCGTTTTGTCTTCTCCGGCACCCCATTTCAGGAAAACCGGTAAATGTTTGTGTTTTCCAAAGAACCTTACAACACCATTTGTCATAGTGATCGCGCTGGTACAATTTTCCCTGATGCAATTCCAATTCGATATGTTAGTTTGCTCCGAAAGCGTTGTGTACCAGAATCCTTGGCAGAACACTATTTCCTGCCCGAAACCGCGAATTATAGTTATCGATCTTTTCGTACCATCTGATCCGTCCTTCACAGCTGATTCTATGATTATTTCACGCTCATGGTTGTGCACGCCGCGGACGGATAGGACTTCACTGCGATCGTTGGTGATCAATACAGCCTGGCAAGATCTTCGGTGATCATGCAAGCTCCTACAGCTGAATGTTTGGGTTCTATTCGAATTGATATGCTCGAAGCTATATCGGTAACCATCGAAGATGTACTCGCCACGGCAGTATACCGCTTTAACATCTTCCATCTTTTGTTTATGCATATGGTTTGCATATTTGGAGCAAATCTTTCCACTCGGATGGCTAACGATAAAAGCCGGACAACACACCACACTACAGCCCCAAATGACGGACATCATGCCGTTGCCAATGCACGAGTACCAGTACCAATTGTCTTTGTATCGAAGTAGTTGGTTACGATTCGGTTCTAACGATTTTCGCATGTTGAGATAGCTATTCTGACGAGCACAACGGGTACGAAACTGATGCAACTGCTCCAAGGTTTGGTAGCATTTTTTGCAGATCAACGAATAGGTTAGCTCCCCAATGGATATCTGGAATGAGAGAAAGTAAAATTCTTAGATAAATGTTTTCAGAGATAGCCGAAATTTTGCAAAATGAGAGCGTTACGTTAAAGTGAAAGATTTTTGAACGCTAATTACTCTCGTTCGACTGAACCGAATGACTTCATGCATACACCAATTTATCAGAGAAGCTAACAATTTTGTTGACATTAAAATTTCCATTCAGTGCTATTAGTATAAATAGTTCAATTTTGTACTTAAAATAACTTACATTTGATCCTATACCCCATACAGGCTGAAAATATAGTTTTCCCTTTCCGGGTCTTCAAAAAAGGGTAGCAAATTGTTTCAATTGTATTATTCTTTCTATTTCATTAAGTTTCATTTCATGCACCGCTCAGCTGCAAAATTATTTTGCTTTGTTGCCGGTGTCTGAAGCCCGTCCCCTCTTCTGAATTTTGCTTTGTGCTGCATTTTCGTGCCAATCTTTGTCGAATTGTCATTTATTATAAAGACATCTAGGCATTTTGAAAAATGTAATCGATGTAGCCGCATCATTTTTTTTAAATAAAAAAAAAATCGACCACAAGAATATCGAAAGTAAAAAGTCAATTTTTTTAAATCATATTTGCAATTCAAAAATTGGTGGTAGATAATGAAATATTTCTCTTTGGGTTATTATTTAATATCTAATGAGCCGGTCTTTAAAACAAATTGAATTGAACTATTCAAAAACAAGTTTACCAGCTCATCGGCATATGAAGTTTTTTTAAGAGGCATGTTTGACCCGTAACGCTGGTAGATCACCTTTTCGTGGTGCGTTACGGGGTATCAGATCTACCATCGAACCCTAGTCCGAATTAATTCAAACTAGGGAACATATTTGTTTTTTGTAGTCAAAGGAACATATCTTAGTCCTTATTACATTTTATGTCTTATGAAAAGTGACAATACTCGTTTTGCGCTTGTGCGAGGATGAGCTTAGAATAAGTAAAACATGGTTAGTCTTCATTTATGTGAATTCTCATTGTCTATTTGATGTTCTATAGTTTGAATTGATTATGACTAGGGTTCTGATGCATGGTCAGTATCGGAGTCATAGTGTTGTGCAATGAATATAATTTTGACTGATAAAGGGGCGCGCTTTTGAAGAGTGCTCTCACTCCTCAAAGGGTTTAAATAGCGGAAATTTTCAATAAAATTCGATTCATTGCCAACAAACAAACAATGACAACTGTAACAACACCGAATACTTTATCATTTCTCAATAGTGATGAGGTAAATCGACATGCACTAAACAAAGGTTACGGAGGAAAAAAAAAAAGAGGCATGTTGTAAAGCAATGGATAGAAGTATTAAAACCCGTTATACACGAGTGAAACCAATCTCCAAAAAAGGCACAACATTTTTTTCTAATTATCCAACAAACTCATTGAATGGTCTGTTTACACAAGAATGAAAAGATCAATAAATTAACATAAGAAAAGAAAGTTAATAACAGTAAACATGAGACAATACCGAAGATGACATCCACTTGAAAACAACATTATAACACCATTATTTTTTATTTTTAGCAATTTGATTATTTACGATAGTTATCAATGCCAATTATAATACGAGACAGGTGCCTAATCAGGCTGAGTGCTGAGCTACAGTGACAGCTGTCAAAATAATCAAAATATATGTTCTCCCTTGCAAGGTTTGATCGATGTCCGTCAACTTCTTGCTCTCAAAAATGTAAAAAAATGCAATCTAATGAAACACCGATTTCATCACTCAAAAAGTCAATGTTGTCAAACATCGAACAGAAAAGATCGGATGAAAAATAATGTTCCATTTTTTCCAGTTTTTTTTACACAACCCTGAGATTATTTTTTAACCAGTAATTTTTGAACATTTTTTAAGTTTAATCGCTTTTTGAATATTATAATTCAGCGCCAACATTAGATTAGGGCATATCTGCTTTTGTATACAATGACTTTCGTAGTCATTTTCTCTTGAACAAAAGGCCACAAATATAAATTAAGCACTCATTAAGGAAGAAGAGCTTTATCTCTATCCGTTTATATATGCATTTTGAAGGAATTCTATTCAACTTCCGATAAATTAGGAGACAAAGAGTTTGTTTACAAAAGCAGATTCGCCCTAATCAAATGTTGGCGTTGAATTGTTATGTTTCTATTCTCCCTTGCGCGGAGTAACGATTGTAGCATCCCTATACATTTCTCGCATTTATCTGTCATTCCAACCATTCGTTTAAAACATGCACACCCAAAATTAATGCATAAACAATCATTCCTTACAGGGTCATAGAATTTAGCAACGAGGTCGCTTGACACTCTTTCCTTATTTATGACACCCTTTCCTTATTCACATAATTATACCACACAGCATGCGCGCTTTGCGTATGAGCTGTTCTTTACCTTCCGCATGGGTATAGCTTTGCTTACGCAGCATTGTCTATTGCCATACGGTACACATCTGGTTGACATTAACTTATTTTCAAACATAGATGGTGGCTTGAGCTTGGGTCAAATAATAACAAGGAAAATGTAAGTTAGATGGTAAGCCAAAATACGACATTGAATTCATTCGTAAACGACAATCCAATGTGTTAAGTTCTATTCCGAAAATACCCATCTCGGTACTTATGATCTTCGTCGGTAAACCTGTTATTCGATTATGATGTAGTAATGTTTGTTAGAAATGAAAGATATGAAGAAAAAGTGTTGATAGTTCCGTCAGTGTACGGCAGGTTGTGAAAATTGAATAGAAGTATTGAAATTTAAGCGAAGGGCTTGTATATAGCAGTACTCGAACAACAGTTTACGGTATTTTTCTCCAATATCTCTAAGCCAGAGATGACGAGAGGCAAATTTGAGTAAAATTATAAAAAATACGTTGTGTACAAAAATAAACCCAAAAGGAGAGAGTTTCTCTCCCATGTCGGTAACAAAACGGAGTCTGTAAAAAACCACCACTAGAACTATCACAAGCAATTTGTAGTACGTGAGAACGATCAGGCGCGCATTATTTTGCCTGTCAAAGTGGTGGATTCGTCCGTGCCTTGACTTACCCCGCAGTGGGATATTAGGCAAATGAATGCGTGCTTGGTTCGAGTACTGGTATATCCTATATGCTATATCATTCATTTACATTTTCCCATATTAATGATAATTATTTCCCACATTGTACCGATATTGACATTTACTCTTATAATTGATAACTTTGAGTTAACAGTATCCTATACAGTTTTAACTATATGTCAGATGTTAAAATTCCACATAATATTTTAATGAATGGGCGGTTACATTCGTTTTTTTTCGTTCTATTCTATGTCAAAATGTAGGTATATAATCCAGAACATAAGAAATCTTACAATGGCAATATGGCATACAGTAACCATCTGTGTAAGTGTGAAGAATTTATAGTTAAAACCATTGAAGAACAAGTCCATATATTGTAGCAATTCTTGAATTTTTTAGTATCCAGTTTTTTCCAGTTTTTTTGGTTGTATTCTTCCAGTTTATTAAAAACAAATATTGGCAACGCTGGTTTGATGTCACAGATCGAGCCGAAACAACCTATCGAACTTCGTTGTGATAACCAAAGCGTAACGTGCATTGCCAAAAATAGAGGATAAACTCCACGGACAAAGGCATTCGGCACTACATCATTAGAGACGCTCTGTAGAAGGACATCGTAAAGCTGAACTACGTCAGCACTGATCAACAAAGCGCGGATGGTCTGCCTAAGTCATGTGAACGAATCCAGCTGGAGGGAAACTGAACTGCTATGGGTATTAAGACTAGTGGTTAACATCCATACCTCTCAGTGACCTGAGTGAGTACGACGGGAGATTAAAATTAAACCTACTCGTATCAACCAACTTTGTAAAAGAGTACTATACTGCCGTGAAACGCATATCAGTCCCATATGCATTTTCGGTGGTTTTGAGTTATGATTATTATTAGTTCTTATTATCGTTGTTCTTTACGTTTAAATAGAAAACTGGGGTAGTTTGTTCTGGCCAAACATGAAAACAGCATCAGGCCAGTTCGTCCCATCCTAAAAAATAATCGCAAATCAGTCCCACCATACGAAACAAGCCCTAATAACGTTCTTTCCATAACGACCTATTTTTTTTAAGGTTTACTAGCGGGACTCGGAATAGAGTAGAAAACTCTACGCCAGGCCTTTGATGATATTGTTGCGTAAATCCTTTCGAATCATTTTGCCAGCCGTACACGGAACATGTCGTCCAAGAAGACGCTGTTGCAAATGACTCGGAAGGAGCCACGTTTGAGAATTTTGAGTCCTTTCGTCTGTTTCTTCAATTGTCTTTTTGTTATTTCGTTAGTCAGTGTTACGTTTACAAGTTTAATACGGATTCTTGTAGTTTAGACCGTGAAGTGTGTTATTTATGTGCTATGAGAGCCTTCCGAAGAAGTTTTCTCGAACCAAAAATAAGAAGCTTAAGCTGTTCCTGTTACTTGTGCGTTAGAATGATATAATTTCACTCCTTTTGAAGCATTTCACCAGTCGAGCAAGGATCATATCTTCCATAGAGACGCTGTTGACACTACCTCAAAAGGTGCTACATTTTCAAGTGTGCTTCTCCTTTCTCTCAGTCATGTTTATGTCCACTGTTTTGTATGGTGTCGTTTCGATTTTTTGTTATTTAGTTTGTCAGTGTTTTGTTCAGTCTTTTGAAGTTTAGAACGTCATTTATGTGCTGTGAAAGTCTGTTTGAGCAGTTTTTTTCCAATCAAAAATCGTCGAGATATTTGAATTCTATCAGTTTTAGTCATGTCGGATGTCTCAGTAGTCCCAACAGTATAATTTTAATGGTTTACTGATGGGACTTATGAGAGAGAAGTTTTCTTTAAAAGAAATTGGGAGGACGTTGCGTCTTTTTATGCTAGAAATGTTAGAGGGCATTTTGTAACTTCTTCAGTCGTTAATAGGTTAATAGATGTCTAGTTCTCTAGTGCTCTGAAATTCATCGATGTATACCTCGTCTAACTTCTTTTGGATTACCTATCACTTTGTCCGACTTAGTTCTTTCTTGTCTTCTGCGTTATTCAGTTAAATTCTATAGTTCTGTTGTAGAATCGTTTACGTTTACTTGTCTGTTCATTGCCTTCTTTTTATTTGTCTAATACTAATCTCTAAGTCGTTTAATCGCTTCAAAGTCTGACAGCAAGTGCAGCCTAACAATCTTGGTCAGCTATTAGATTCACTTTTCGGTGCCAAGGTAAAGCTTCATCACGCCTAGTCCCTATCTATTATTGAAAAGTTATCGAGAAAGAAGCCGTTATAAGATTGTTTGTATACCATTGTTATAATGTGTGGTATTTTTATTATAACTCTTTGAAATGAGAAATAACAAAATAAGAATGGTGCCACGTTCGTAGTTTTAATCAAACTTCTACTCAGTGAATCCAGCAGTCGGTTCCCTACAAATGTCAATAATCTTGAACATATTGTGAAACAAACAAACAGGTATATGTCTAGCTAGATTTACATTTAAGCGTGGCTTCGGCTCATCATGTCAGGGAACGCTAAGAAAGGTGTTGCATCCAAGAAGAAATCCCACATCATTATTACTGATGAAAGCGCCCCACTAGACGGCACCAGCATTCAAGGCCTCCCGACCGAATGTCCGTCGGATCACATCCGTAAAATCAGTGCATCAATGCCAGATATGTGACGCGGTATTAAATCAAAATATTCAATATGTGATACTACCACGTCAGGATATGTCTTTGGTTACCATCTCAATGCTGATGGCGTAGGCCCACCCATCGCGTCCAGATCACATATCCGAGGGGAGGGAAGAAGACGTTTGTTTTTTCTTTCCCCATAAATTCCTTCGGGTTGGCCTTTGCATTTCAAATTACTCTTCAAGGTAGAATTGATCCGAGCAAACCTGCTTCCCTTGTTACGCTGTCATATTTTTACAACTTTTCTGGTTTTGTCCATCCACAGAGCTGCTGTAATGTAATTTGTAGGATCCTTTTTTAACATCAACATGTCTTGAGGGTTATTCCTAGAGTCAAAGTGACTTTTGTCACTTGGTGAAGTGAGAAAAGACACATGCAGTGACGTGACTCTTCTGGAAAAATCATATGAAGAGTCACGTCACTTTGACTTTCGAAATAACCCCCCGATGTATGGTCGAGGGAAAATATATCAATGACGCTTTCGAAAATGCTGAAAAACGATACCGACTTCATCTTTCAACAGTTAAGTTACTCGGTAAAATCTCGCGTAAGAATCGTTTCTGGACGGCCGCGTTCAGCTCCCAAAAGGATTTATTCATGCCTGTCATGATTCTGTCATCTTTGGAACCAAAAAACCACCGGAACTTTTTAATGTTTCCATCTCACGACATGAAACCTCCTTAATGTTTGTTGATGCCAGATCGAATCCGGGACAATCTTCATCGGAACTATCATCCGAGCATAAGAAACCTTGAACATGTGTAACGAGAACAAATGGAAGACAGTTCGTAACAACTTTTACGCAAACTAAAACTAACGTTCTTCGAGCAAAACAAGCAACTTTGACAGCTAAGCAAGAGGGAAAAAAATCATTAAGTTCGAAATAAATTTGGCTACATGTAAAGCTCCGCTCTTGATAAATGAAGCTGAATGTACTTAATTGAGTGCATGTGTAACATATGGCAGCGACAATTATAGGTAACGATACCAAATCAAGTTTGTTTAAAGCATCACTGAGCAACAGCTAGCAACAGCCCTCAAGCTACCATTTAAAATGCTACAATTATCATTATTGTATCAATCTCATTCTAGGTACGTACCTAAAAAAACGACAGGGACTGATGTGCGATTATTTGTTTATATGGGACTGATATGCGTTTCACGGCAGTATAATAATTGTATAAAACCGGGGGGTAAACATTAACTTACAATGCTCATTTTATGCATTATGATGCTTTACTAGCTCGTTTACTCCCTGCTTGTAATAGAGTATATTTCTAAAAACTTTCCCAACAACTAAAAACGTAAGTTGAAAATCAGAATATATTTTTGATGCTTGTATAATACACAGATTCATGTTATTGACATTAATAAACCAAAGTAGTGTCAATTTTAATTGATTTATCACCATGCACTATGTACCTGAAAGTATATCTAGCAAGACAAAACTGATAACTTTAAAACGAAGCATTTCCGGCAGTTCTTGTTTCCAGAAAAATTGCATCAATTCCCATTAACAAATAGCCAACATGAATCTTTTTACAATCACGTTTAAGAAACAATACTATTTCAGGAAATTATCTTGACGTAATAAATAACTCTATCTTTGACATTGTCCAATTATTTCAAAGAAAAAGTAATATCAAAGGAAATCACGTTTTTTCTATTCGTTTCAAAATCTTCCCAAGAAATCAAGTAAGGTTATATTATTTAAGATGAAAATTTGGTTTAATTATCAGAACTTCTTCATTCAGTTTGTATAAAAACAATGAACATGAAAAATTAAAGCAAATTTCCATCTCGAACATCTAACAGCGCCAAAATCACAACTTGTTATGATCAGGTCAAATTGAGTAATACTATTAGTGAGGTATACATTGGCATTTTTAATTTTTTTCTCATGTTGACTGTGAATTGAAATAAATTCACCACAGACAAACGACAGAATCAAATAATAAACATTTTTTACTCATGTCATAAATGATATAGTGTCTCGAAGATATCATAATTATTAGTTTATAAGAGGTAGATAATTCAATTGTTTTCGCCTCATCTTACTATTACAGATCGCGTTAAAATCTTCCTCCCGATCATAAACCTTTCGACGACAACCACTAAACGGAATTAAACAAGTGTCACTTTTTAAATTCCACTCTCCTGTCATAATAGAACGAGGGGATTGTCATTTTGTCCTATTATCAATTGAAAAACAGCCCGGAAAAACATTTTGCCCACACCTGAAAACGCCTGTGGGTAGAACATTCAAAACATGTTTTCACAGTACTCACCACCAAGTTTAAACATTCTTTGAGTTTTTCCGCCAGTTGTTGGTACACCTTTCGTTCCTTTGGAAATACCATGTGTACGTCCTCTGCTAGACAAAGCCGGCAAAATGCGCTGCAAACAAAATAAGTTGATGGAAATATACTTTATACCAGAATGCATCATGTTCAGGAAAGAAGTTACTCACGGTAAGTATACATCTTTTGGGACAAGTTGCGGTGCCATTGGTGGCACGCTAGGTACTTGCAGTTGTTGCGGAGTGATGGTATTCATCGTCAATGACGTCGAATCTGAAACTGTTTAAAAATATAATCTTCAACCGAATCAAACAAAATATTAACAAAACTTTCGAGAGGTGGATCATAGTTTAATGTACTTCCACAAGGTGTCACTGATAAATTTTGACATCTGTCTGTTCTGGACGTCAAAAATGTGACAAATTCACACGATATGTATACAGTAATCAATCAAGGTGGGAACTGTCACTTTATTGTTAAATACATCTGCAAACATCGACGACATACATTATTTCCCCTATATATATAAAACTATTACCATGACACATTAATTTTCACATATATAATTCATTAATATGAAAGGTTGAAAATAAATTATAATTTACCTGCTGACTCAATGAAAGTACATTTTGCAACCACAGGTACCCCTTGTTTTGCTTTTAGTTTCAACGTAGGCACCCAGTTAGCGCTTCTTATTTCAGTTGGCAAGGAGGGTTTTCCTAGATTGACAAATAAATCAATATCAATATTAAACAAACTTAATCTAGTACCTCATTACCTTTTACAAAATGATGTCCACAAATGAGCGCATTATCGATTATTTGCTTGATGTTTGGCAAACCGGCAGCTTCAATCCACTGTTCCCGTCGTAACGCATCGCGGGCTGTGTGGATCGTTGGGAATCGATGGAAACTAACGTTAATTTGCCCGTATTTTGCACTGCATCCTTCAACGCAACATTCCAACTGGATCGTCGGGGTGCACTTTTTACCAATTGATTGGGGAAACCCGGAACCAGTTGCATGCATCTTTTCTGTTTTCTAAATTTTGTTCGAACCTCTTCTTATATTTACTTCGACCGTTCGTTGGTAAACACAAAGCCAGAGAGAAAAATAAACAACCTTTACGACTGACGCTGCACCGGGACTGCTATGGTTGACTTTTGTTTGTGCGATATTTTGGATTGACTTTGACAGCGATAGTGACAGGGTTGGGAAATCTGGCAGAGTGGGTGACATTTCAGTGACACTTCAGTGACAACACAAGGTTGTTATAAATATGGTGAAAGCTTGAACGTTACTAAAAAGGTATGAAAAAAAAAGTTAATTCGTGCTTGCAGGTCAATCAAATTATATGTAATTTTTAATTATTTTTCCATTGATATTATATATTTCAAATTTTTTTTCGGATTGGTCCAGGTGGGTGGTTTGAAAAGTATAGTAGTAGGACCAGATTTCATAGTCACGTGTTGAAAATCTACCATATTATCAACAATCAATACGCAACTAGCGATTTGAAATTGGTTCACTGCTGTAGAACCCCTTGGTCCGAAATACACCTTGACGCCAGCACCTTGTTATACATATTTGCGCCTTTGTTTTGATTTGCTGTGTTATTTTGACAGAATATTTGAGAGTGTGTTCGTGTGAGTTCATTATTAGGGGCGCATTATTAAGCTTGGGACCGATGTGCTAGTACTGACTGAGCCAAGAAAAAATCGTTTTTGTATGGGACCTACTGGTCTTAGAGTTAGTCTATGATATTATTAAATAATCCAATGAATACGAATTAGTTTTCATGAAAACACATAGGGTAGAGAACTACACCGCATAATCAGCAATTGTTAGTCCATTGATAAAGAAAGTTAAATTTATGGACATTTGATACGATTTAGGTCGCGCGCTGCAATATCATATCTATAAGTGAGAAATTCATGAAGTATTTGACAAATAAAGAGTCTTACTGCCGAATTCCGTGTTTTAATCACATTGATAGGTCAAACGAAATCAGTGGACTTAGAGCATTCGTAGCGGTGCGCGACTAAATTATATTTGATCGCCCGCACCATCACTTCAAACCGTATCGGATGCAACAACTAAAAGCGCTAGCAAAATTGTGGCGCGGCTATCGGGAAGCATCAGGAGCTCAAATTAAGCAACGCGATAGTGGCGCGAGAGAGGGTTGCTATTTGACTGCCAATTGTCAAAAATCTTCAATTGGTTTGTTGTTTATTTTTGTTTACGCAATCAGGATTAGTGGCAAATTTTGAATTTGATTTTAAGAAAATTATTGCTTCATCAACTTTAAGTCAATTTGGTTTAATGATAAGAATTTTATCAATAGGGTCGTGCGATGCCTTTTTCATGATTTCTCCTGGATAGATTTTGTGTGCCCCGGGGAGGGCTGCAAAATGGTGAGTCGACAACTGTGATGGAGCGTGCGTCCCGCAACATAGCTCTGGTCCTCACAAGTTCCTACCTCATGCTTCCACGGGTCAAGAGATGACAAAGACCACCAGCTAAGGGTTGCGTACGTAACTGGTAGTGCAGCCATTCTGACTTCAGCTAGATTGAGGAGGTGCATGCCGAGCGTCTGTCCAACAAGGAGGTCTGTCCACCAGCAGCTGAGTAAGAAACGCTGTATCTCGTCAGCTATATCTTAGGAGGCAGTCCCACCAACGCAATATAGGCAGCGCGACCCCGGTAAGATAGCATGCTGAAATCTTACCCTACCACGGAAAATGTAAGTATTCTTTATACGGTATATAATTTTGGATCATCCATGGAATCAGATGACATGCAGATTGTACACATGTTATTCTCGTTTTATATTATAACATCCCTTCACAATGTTTTTTATGCTATTTTCAGCTTCGCATTTATCCATCGTTATAAGTTTTAGTCCACCTACCCCCTATTGAGCGAGATAAGGCGCTATAACCTTGGCAATTATTGCCACGCTTTTGGTTCAAATGCTTAAAGTTCACCCACAGGCAAAAGGAGCATAAACTAATCTTTCTAGCATCTATGCTCCCAACGATAAAGTACAAATTATCCTACTGTTTAACTCTAAAATCGCAGTTGACCGGGTCGATGACAAGAAAAATGATGTATACAACAAACCATCATTTTCCAGGATGCTTTCAAGAATTGGCTGCGTTAGTGTGAGATAAGATTAGATTAGAACCTCTGAGGTGCCCCGGGGGAACCTGTAGGAGGGGACATTTGTGTTTTTGCACCAAACCACGTCGTGTGACAGCTCTTTCTTTTTTATTTCACCTGGAGAGTTCTTCGGTAGGCATGAAAAGAATAATTCACCACAATGGCCCCTCCGGAAACCTCTGGGGTGTGTTGGCGAAACTTATAGGAAAGGACAGTTACATTTTTGTACCAAACCCCAGTGGTACCCAGAGAGACCACTGTAAACAATGGTTCTTTTTATGCCAACCGAACGTCTCTCCAAGAGAAATCACGAAGAAAGAGCCATCGCAATTGACAATGTTTATGACGATCATCGAATCTGTCAAACTGATGATGGAGCACTAGTTTAGCAGCGACCGATACAGAATACGGTAACAAAAAAATAGAGTAGCGACCGGTGTGAGATTGAGTGACTAAACTAAAATGACAGCTGAATGCGCTAGTATTTTAGTCGCCCAGATAGTTACGCCCGATACGGATGCTCTAAGCTTGGGACCGAGCTTGGTGCCGATGTGCTGGTACTTCGTGAGCAAAAAAATTATATTCATCTTCTTCTTGACTATCCAGCCGCTGCTACATGATTAGAATAAATAGATCCTGATTGTCTGTTAATCAACTCTGCAAAAGGCATGAATAAACGTTTGCGCAAAACTTTTAAATAGGCATTTGTATTTTTTTTTTTTCAATTATTAAACGTGGCGGTGTAATTTATTGATGTCTTTTTCACTTTCAAATTTGAATTTCGGATTTGAGCCGTTTTAAGCCATACTCGAGCAATATTGATTTTTTGGAATGCGTAAAAAGTACACATCTTTCATGTTTTCCACAGGAGTAAAAACATAGACTAACTCTAAGACCAGTAGGTTCCATACAAAAACGATTTTTTTCTTGGCTCAGTCAGTACTAGCACAAAGGTCCCAAGCTTAATAATGCGCCCCTAATAATGAACTTACACGAACACACTCTCAAATATTCTGTCAAAATAACACAGCAAATCAAAACAAAGGCGCAAATATGTATAGCAAGGTGCTGACTTCAAGGTTTATTTCGGACCAAGGGGTTCTACAACAGTGAACCAATTTCAAATCGCTAGTTGCATATTGATTGTTGGTAAAACGCCGACGCAGCATCTGGCGTGATAGGTGAAAGTCGAATAGATGAGAGTCCCGGTTGAATACTCGCTGTAATCCACCGATGGTACCGTTCATGCTGTAGTTGGTACGGCGGAGAGGCCCTATTTGCCCCTGGATTGCAGAGCGGTCTATTCTGCCCTATAATGTATCTGCAATATAAAGCATCCTCGAGGTTTCTCTTCTGGTACGGAGAAGCTCCAGATCGATCAGCTGGCAACGATTTTCATAACTGGGCAGATGAAACAGCTCCCTCCACGGCAGATTCCTTAGAGCAAATCGAAGAAAGCATCGTTGAACGGACTCGATTCTCTCAGCACCGTTGTTGTAATTTGAGTTCCAAACCGTAGAACAGTACTACAGTGTGGATCGCACCATCGAACAGTACAGTGATTTGAGGCAGTAGATGTCGGAAAAATTATTTGCTATCCTGAAGATGAAGTTCTCGTCGCCATATCAACCACATACGAGATGTGTTGCTTGTATGAAAGTTGAGAGATCCATTGTTGATCCTTCGAGTCTGTAGTTAAATATGATCAGTTCTTTCTTCCGAGAAAACGTGATTACCGAGCACTTCACGGGGTAAATACACCATTCGATTTAAATAGCACCAGCTGGCAAAAGCTTCGAATTGACGTTGGAGAAAGCTGCAGTCGTCGGTCGCACGAATCCGAAAGTAGATTTTAAGATCGTCTGCATACGATAGTCGTGGGCCTTCGATGACCCAATTCACATCGTTGAAATAAAGAAGGAAGATCAACGGTCCCAGGTGACTTCCTTGAGGTATCCCTAACGTGACTGGATAAATGCCGGATTAGCAGTTGCCAATAGTGACAATTAACTGTCGATCGGTCAGATATAAGCGAAACCATCGCAGAAAGTTGCCGCTAATCCCAAGTTTTTCTAGTTTCGCAATCGCAATGGCGTGGTTCAGCTTGTCGAATGCTGCTGACAAGTCAGTATATATTTATTTATTTATTTATTGTACACCATCTTCGACTATGTCGTAAAGACTGATTACTTAGAATTACTTAATCTAAACCTCTAATTCTAGCATAAAACACATTTCTAGACAAAATAAAATCAAATTCGTTACAAACATCGTTAAAGGATCGCACACACAAGTTAAAACAATTATAGAATCCGAAGTTCGTTCTGTGAAACGCAATTGCCAGTAATATGGAATTCCGGAACCGACGAGGAGGAGTGTTCCACGGAATTAGTTCTAGGAGTTCGGGACAATCCACATGGCCCATTATGAGGTCGAAGATGAATAGCCGTTGAAGTTTAATACGCCTGGCTGAGAGGGTTTTCAAATCGATCAACTTGCATCGGTCGGGATAAGCGGGAAGGTTGACTGGATCATTCCATGGGAGCCGACGCAATGCAAACCTCATGAAACTTTTTTGAACCCGCTCAATTGCAAGAGTATGGGTGACGTAAGATGGAGACCACACCGGTGAGGCGTATTCTAAGATGTTGCGAACTGGCGAGCAAAAAAGCGTCTTAAGGCAATAAACGTCAGTGAAGCCTGAAGCACAGCCATTCAAGCTTGAATTTGAAAAGAAATCGCCAAATGTCAATAAGCATTTAGCAAAAAGCAAATCTGTCATTTTTGTAGACGCTATGTGGCATATAATTGCACGTCAAAACATCTTGTTAATATCAGGTGGCATGTGGTGAACGACGGAGTGATATTTTGACATGCTAGCAGATGCCGCAACTTCACCACCAGTGGGCACCTCATCTAAATGAACTAAGTAGTGTTAGTGAAGAAGCGATTACTAACGCTAGCGATTTGAAAATTTACACAAAGTTATCGATTAATTTTGGTCTTGCCTGAACGTCTGTCTGTGCCTGAAGTATGACGACGTTTAAATCCAAGTACAGTGTATGCTTTTGCAATAACGATGCTCATGTGCTCATTGAACCTCGGCTTCGAATCAATCGTAACACCCAGATCACAGATAGAACTTACACGTTCCAGAGAATATGCCGTCAGTTTGAGCTCGTTCAGTCTTACTATCCGTGATATACGAGGCTCCTTGACGACTAGCTCAAATAGCTTAGAGATCACGCTTAACGAACTGATTCCAAGATAATTATTCATATCTCCTTTGCTTCCTTTCTTGTGGACTGGAAACATATGTGCAAATTTCCATGAGGATGGGAACACTCCTCTTGCGACGGACATTTGGATTTACGGCTGTTACTCGAATTTCGGTCGCAACGAAAGACCTCATACTCACTCCCGAACGCTTGAGGGGAGGGCGTTCGAGCATCAAGCCAAGTTTCGGTTAGTACGAATTAGAATTATCCAAACGAATGCATACTTGCCTGAACTTAGAGGTTGGGAGACGCACCCACCGAACCTGAAGGCAGGAAATGGCTAGCGCGACTGGGCCGAGTGGCTTGTGGAGGCTCCCGTAGTGCGGAGTCCATTAATGGCGTGCCCATGTCCGAAGTTTTTTTTTTTTTTATCAGTTCGTTTATTTGTTAGGCTCAGGCGTGTGTAACACTTTACGGAGCCGATATTCAATATTGTTGTACAAAACATTTTACTTTTTGTTATTAGTAAAAGAGGGATGCCAATTACTCGTGGCTAGCTCGAGGTTATTGGGTCACATAATCGTTTGGAAAGGGCTAGGTAGGTAACTTATTTAAGCCATTATTTGCTGCTTTTGGTTGCGACATCTACCAAATCCTCGATCCCTGTAGTCCCTTTCAGGAACTAAGCCGCAGATGGGTGACCACAGTATGCTGGGCAGGTACAAGTAGCACGGAAACAAAAGGATAGTATAACTGGGACACAATGGTAGGGATTTTACTAGAGTGGAAGGACGGAGGGTGATGACGTTACACTCTTAGATCAGACAAACAAAGGAATTCGTAAATCGCTTGCATGTAGGGAAGATCACGCATTCCCAAAACATCTCTTATCTCGCGGAAGGGTTGTCTACCTCGGGCCACTAGGGTATCCAATAGTCGTGCTCTGGAGGCACCATTATCCGGGCAATGCCAAACTGCGTGAGCGATGTCATCATAACCAGTTCCGCACCTACATAAATTGCTATCGATGAGGTTAATTCTGTAGAGATGTGCGTCTAGCGAGTAGTGGTTGGACATAAGTCTTGACATCACACGAATGAAACCGCGACTTACATCCAGACCTTTGAACCACGATCTCGATGAAACATTTGGAATAATGGAATGTAACCACCGCCCAAGAGAATTACTTGTCCAATCGTTTTGCCAACTTTGAAGAGAACTCTGACGTACTAATGGGAAAAGTTCATCATGTGAAATTCTTCTTTCAAAAATCTCGCCTTCTTGTGCGCCCACCTTTGCTAGAGAGTCCGCCATCTCATTGCCTGGAATTGAGCAATGTGAGGGGACCCATACAAAGGTAATCTTAAATGATCTTTCGACCAACGCACACATCTGCTCAATTATTTGTGCAAGGAAGTAAGATGAGTGCCTCACTGTTTTCATCGACTGCAGGGCCTCAATAGAACTGAGACTATCTGAGAAGATGAAATAATGGTCTATGGGCATGCCGGAAATTATCCCAATGCGAAATTGATTGCTGCCAGCTCAGCAACATATACGGAACAAGGTTCCTGAAGTTTCGGAAGGCAGAGGAGTATTCATTGTGAACACCGAAACCAGTGGATCCATCAATGCGCGACCCATCAGTGAAAAATCTACTATTGCAATTGACATGTTGGTACTTCTGAACAAAAAATATGGGGAATTAAAATAGGCCGAAGTTGATCTGGAACTCCTTGAATGGCCTGTTTCATGGAGAGATCATAATCAATGGAGGAACTGTGATAAGGAAGCGTACACTAGGAGAACTATAGCATGGAAGACTAATAATGGATGACATATAGTTAATATAGATTCGCAAAAATCTAGACTGGGAACTCAATTCGAGCATTTCTTCGAAGTTTTCAATCACAAGGTTGTTACTGATACCACACTTGATCAGTATTCTAGATGAGAGCTCCCAGAAGCGGTTCTGTAAGGGTTTTACTCCTGCCAGAACCTCCAGGCTCATATTATGCGTTGAATGCATACAGCCAAGGGCAATACGTAAACAACGATATTGAACGCGTTCCAATTTAATGAGGTGGCTGTTTCTTGCCGAGAGGAAGCAAAAGAGCCATATTCGAGAACTGAAAGAATAGTTGTTTTGTAGAGTTTAATAAGGTCTTCCGGGTGAGCACCCCACAATGTTCGGAAATTGATCTTAGAAAATTGATCCTTGGTTGACATTTCTGTTTTAAATACGCAATGTGAGTACTCCAAGTGCATTTTGAATCAAACATGACTCCAAGGTATTTGAAGGTCAAAGATTGGGTAATGTCTCTATCCAACAGCTTGAGACGCAGTTGGGCTGGGAACCGCTTTCTAGTAAACACTACCAATTCGGTTTTTGCGGTGAAAACTCGATCCCCAAATTTCTGGCCCAGATGGACAGATTATTTAGAGAATTTTGCAATGGTCTTTGCAAGACTTCCGCACGCGGACCTCTTAAGGAGATCACAGCATCGTCTGCAAGTTGTCTTAGCGTGCATCTATTTTCCAAGCAGTTATCAATATCTTTAACATAAAAATTATAAAGTAAGGGACTTAAACATGAGCCTTGGGGTAAGCCCATGTAGCTAATTCTGAAGTTGTCAGTTGACCTAGATTGAAGGTCATTTGTTTTTCTGACAGTAAATTATACAAAAAATTATTTAAAATTCCTGGTAAACCATTACTGTGCAGGCTATCTGCCAGTATATCTATGGAAACTGAATCAAATGCGCCCTTAATATCCAGAAACACTGATGCCAATTGCTCCTTGTGTGCAAAGGCCAGTTGTATATCAGATGAAAGCAACGCTAAACAATCGTTTGTTCCTTTGCTCTTTCGGAAACCAAATTGCGTATTTGATAGCAGGTTGTTTGATTCAACCCAACGGTCAAGTCGTGATAGGATCATTTTTTCTAACAATTTCCTTAAGCATGATAGCATAGAGATCGGACGGTAAGAATTGTAATCAGACGCTGGTTTCCAGGCTTTTGAATAGTTATTACTTTAACCTGTCTCCATTCAGGTGGAACTATGTTTAATTCCAAGAGAGTGTTGTACAGGTTAAGTAATCGTCTTTTAGCGATATCGGCGAGATTTTTTCAGAAGGTTGAATTTAACCATATCGCTTCCCGGAGCAGAATTATTGGATGAAAGAAGAGCCATTGAAAATTCCAACATTGTGAATGGTTCGTCCAGAAAACCGTTACTTCGGGTGATATCCCGTAAGTTCGGTTTTGTTGGAACAGAGTCTGGACAAACCTTTTTAGCGAAGTCGAATATCCACTGCATGGAGTATTCTTCACTCTCATTGGAGGATGAGCGGTTTCGCATGTAACGAGCCTTTCTCCAAAGCGTTGTCATCGAGGTTTCTCTAGATAGTCCTCAACAAACGAACGCCAATAATTGCGTTTCTTTGCTTTGAGTAAGTTTTTAAGCTTTTTTCAAGCTTTAGGTACTTATCAAAAAGCTCACATGTTTCATGTCTACGATAATCTTTAAACGCATCGGATTTCTCAAGATACAACTTAGTGCATTCGTCATCCCAACCAGGAGTGGCGGGTCTTCTTTGAAGGATGCACTTGGAACACGTCGTTTCTGAGATTCTAATGCACTTTTGTACATCAGTTCGGAAAGGAAACGATACTCTTCTAATGGTGGAAGAGGATCGGTAGAATCAATACCAAGGGTTACCGCCGATGTAAAATGTTGCCAATCAATATGCTTCGTGAGGTCATAAGCAACATGGATTGACTGGTCTGTTTTTTGAAAACTATTTGTGATTGAGATAATAATTGGTAAGTGATCACTACCATGGGGATCATTGATTACCTTCCACAGACAATCTAATGATAGTGAATTAGAGCACAAAGATATGTCAAGTCGGCTCTCCTGGCAGGAGGTTTTGCTATTCGTGTCGCTTCCGTGTTCAAGATGGTCAAGTTGAAATCGTCGCATAAGTCATAAAAAATACCCGCTCTATTGTCATCGTATTGTTCGCCCCAAGCAGTACCGTGGGAGTTCAGATCTCCCAGAATCAGAACTAGAGATGGAAGTAAATTAACTGAACTCCAAAGTTGACGGCGGTTTATTGATGTCCTCGGAGGGACATAGACAGAAGCTATGCAAAGATCTTTATTCTTTACATTTATTTGGCAAGCGACGATTTCAATGCTTGAGATTGTTGGGAGTGAGATTTTATAGAAGGGGTAGCACTTTTTGATCCCCAAAAGTACGCCACCATATGAATCATCTCGGTCCAGGCGAATAATGTTAAAATCGTGGAAGTTTAAGTCGTCTTCAGTCGAAGGCCATGTTTCACAGAGAGCAAATATATCACAATCAGAATTGTGAATCAAATACTTGAACGAGTCTAATTTAGGTATTAGACTACGACAGTTCCACTGTAATACGGTGATCATATCTTGAACCTCACTCGACGAATTATTCATCGAAAGATATGAATTCACCAATGAGGGGCCATGATACAGTCAATTGCTTGACGTAGTTTCCAACTATAGGAATAAGCAGGTCAATAATCCCTCGGAGCGGTGAAGCATCCGAAAGACCAAGAGCATTTAAAATGTTATCCACAATGTCCCTAAAATTAATCTTACCTCGCTTGGACGGGATATTCTTAGAATTGCGAGAAGACGTAGTACTTGTTTTTAGCGTTTTTGGCAACCTCTTGCGGTTACTGTTATTAGGTAGCGGCGGGTGGAATAGCTACAGCTAGGAACGGATGCCTCAGCTATTACCGGTTTGTTCGGTTTTTTAATTAAACCCCGCTACCTCCAATTTTTGCAAGCTTTTGAGAGTAGGTTTAAGCTGTTTCCGGCGCACACCCGGGGAATTAACGGGCTTCCTTTTACCGGGGGCGTGTACCTCCGGAAATCCACTCTCATCGGCTTCGTCAGAGTCCAATTCATCGGAAGACAAAATTATAAAGGGATTTTCATTTTTGGGGGCTGATGCAGACGATGCAGACGCTCCGTTTTGCGACTTTAACATTTCTGCATACGTCTGCTTGGAGCGTTCTTGAATGAAACGTCTCACATTACCAGTGCGCTTCTTGTACTCAGGGCAATTCTGCAAATCATGGAGAGGCTCTTTGCCACAGTAAGCACACTTTGTTGCTTCCTGTTGGCAAGCATCCTCTAGATGCCTTTGGCCGCATTTGCCACAACGGGGCTTGTTGTCGCAAAAAGTAGCCGTATGACCCAACTGTTTGCACTTGGTACAATTAAATACCCTTGGTACAAAAAGGCGCACTGGAAAAAAAACATTATCAATTTCAATAAATTTTGGGAGAATTGATCCGGCGAAGGTCACTTGAAACGAGTCCGATGGTGAATAAGTCTTTCTTCCATCTACCATTGATGCTGCATGCAATTGTTTACATTCTAAAATTTCAATGGTAGACGAAACAGAATCAGGAAGTCGCCCCATACCTTCCATAACGTCTTCACACGTCAGGCTCGCTGCAGAAACTACACCATCTATCTCCACATCTCGAGATGGGATGTAGACGTAGTACTCGGCATTGTAACCTACGTCACTAGCAATATCATTTGCAATTTTATACGTAGGTGCAGTTACACGCAGTTTGTTTCGGTTGACCTGATGAAATTCGGTCCCCGGATAACGACGCGTCAAATTTCGTTTAATGCCCAAAAAGTCTAGGGCTTTCACTTTCTGCCGAAAGTAGACAACCCAAGGAGAGGCAGAAGACGGCTGATAACAGCGCGCCCTAAAAACATCTTTGGGAGGCACAACGCCCCCCGTAGAATCGTCCATGAAAAAACGAATTCAGGCACAAAAAAAAATTAAATAAAAAATATAATAAAAATCAGATGTTTTTCTTTTTAACCACCCTATGCAAAACGATCTTTTTTTGAACCACCCTATGCAGAATGATTCACTATAAGGGAGAGAGATACACAAAAGACACCAACAGATGAGGGAACAATAACAAAAATGTGCTATTTACTTGCCCTTACGCTGCGCCTTTGCCGGTGTGGCACTTTCTGCTGTTGCTCGCAAACAAAGCACCGCTTGCTGACTCGCAGTGGATGGAGCGATGACCTTCTCTGCTGCGATGATGCTCTATGGGGTTACACTTTTTCCCCTCGGGTGTTTGACGACGGTACTAGCTGGACAGATCATCCGTCGGACTCGGCCGGGAATGTCTGCTTCCCTAAAGGAACGCTCGGCTGGATAATATGGTTCAATAGTGCACTAATTTCAATCACCGCGTGGTTGATAGCGGGTTGATAAAACTAAAGAAAAAAAGGTGGTGCGGAGTGCAAAAACAAAACTGAACCGAAGCTCTTCAGCGTTCGATGCGGAATGATGTCCGAAGTTGATGATAAAAAAACTATTGAAGTCCAGTTACGAAGAATACGTCCAACGAGTGCAAGCAAACCTGAAGCAAAACCCATCGGCATTTTGGAAGTTCGTGAAATCGCAACGATCACATAATCGCATCCCGGATACAATTGTCGACAAAGATTACCTGCACGCCGGCCGTGACGAGCTTCTTCACGGACACCAAATTATCGTGCAACTCCGGGATGTACAGTACTTCCTTCATGTGCAACGGGAATTGTTTGTTGCTGTTGCCATAGAGCTCACCGGCCGTTTTCGCAAGAAGTGATTGGCCTTCCTTGGCCACGTTAATAACAATCGGCTGCATCAACTTCCGGACCACCGAAAACGCTTCGCTGTCGTTGGTGAAGTGGTCACTGGATCCCGAATCGAGCTTGAAGACGATCTTGCTACTCTTCGACTTGATGTTGCACCACAAAACTTACCGCTTTCCGCTGATTGGCTGCCGCGTTAGCTTCACCACCGGCCTTCTGCCGACAGTCCTTCTTGAGGTGGGCACGCTTGCCACACTTATGGCACTTACCCAGGAACTTGAAGCGTTTCTTCGTTTTGTCACCGGAAGACGCAGTCCCTTTGGCCACGCCAACTCCTCCATTTTGCTCTTGACGTTTCAAATCTTCAGCCAATCTTGCTCCGGAACGTTTTCCAGGGCCGTTACCAGAGGCTCATACGAATCTGGCAGCGTCTGGAACAGCAGTACCACCAGGTCAGCATCGTCAACCTTGGCACCAGCCGTCTTCATCTGCCGGACCAAATCGTCGAAAGCCAGTAGATGAGGTCTCATCAGGGGGTGAGTAACTCTGCCACGTTGTGTTTGTGTTGATCGTGTACGAATGTATTTCTGGGGTGGCAGAAGGTGTTATTGTGTTTTCACAAACTACAATCGAAAATTTATGCTTATTGGCAACCATGCACGGGTTAGACGTTTAATACATGCTCACATATGCATCGTCTGAATGACATTTGTGTAAGCGAGAGGGAAACATAAACAAACAATCGATTCGTGTAAGTGGTGCCAGATATGAATTTATCTTTCATGTGGTGGCGAGTGTGTTTGAAGTGTGGCGCATTGTGTTTTTTAGGGTGGTAACACAAGGTGGTCGAGTGACTTACCCCCTGGGTCTCATCGGATCGCCTTCCTTCAGCTTCAGTCGGTTGAGCTGCTTCCGGACCAGGTGTTCGATCCGATCGAGTTGGTTGTGAATTTTCTTGGCCATCGACTTCTCCCGGATGACCTCCGAACATTTGTTGGTCAAGAAACTTACTATTAACGCCTTCGCCTTCCGGTCCGCTTCTTCGAACTTGACCTTCTCCGCTGCGACTTTTGGGGCATTCTCCGTCAGATTCTTCAAAACGCCGACCGAATCCAGGTGCATCTTCACTCTGTTGGAAATCCGGTCCGCCCTTGAACTAACAATCAATATGCAACTGACTCTAAGAGAGCGATATATATGAAGTTGAACACCGAGTACAAGCAACTCAACAATCATTTGTTCGACGCCTTTCAAGATCGTCTACAAAGCCGCCCCTAAAAGCAAACCAAAAAGTTTTTGGCGCTACGTGAATGACCAACGAACAGAATTCGGACTACCCTCTACGATGACCAACGGTCTGATTGATGCCAACTCCATACCGGATATCGCAAATATATTTCGCTCTCAATTCAGCAACGTTTTCACCAGTGAACATCTCAATCTACAGGATGTAGACGCAGCCACCTCAAATGTTCCTTGGCTTACCGGCTCTTTGTCTCAGTTCGTTATCACCGATGACATGGTTGTTTCCGCTGGTAAGGAACTGAAAGCCTCCACTGGATATGGCCCAGACGGCATACCATCTCTAGTGTTAAAACGATGTTTGGATACATTGGCAAAACCGCTAGCGTCTGTATTCTCTTCATCCCTCGCTTCTGGTTTATTTCCGGACTGCTGGAAACAGTTATATGTTTTCCCGTGTTTAAGAAGGGCTACAAGAGAAATGTTGCGAACTACTGAGGAATAGCTGCGCTGAGCTCCACTTCCAAGCTGTTTGAGCTGATAGTTCTTCGTAAGATGTTTCTCCACTTCAGCCATTATATTTCGCCAGACCAGCACGGGTTTATGCCTAAACGCTCGACGACAACCAATTTGACCTGCTTTACTTCGTACGTGATTCGCCAAATCGAACTTGGTCGAGAAGTAGATGCTATTTACACCGACTTATCCGCAGCGTTTAATAAAATAAATCATCAAATTGTGGTTGCTAAATTTGACAAACTAGGCATGAATGACGGTCTGCTTCTTTTTTGACCGGACGAAGGATGTCCGTCAGAATACGAGACCACGTTTCATCTCCTTTCATGGTGTGGTCTGGTGATCCCCAAGGCAGCCATCTCGTGCCATTTTTATTTCTACTGTACATGAATGATGCTAATTTCATCCTGGATTGCCTGAAACTCTCCTATGCCGACGATTTGAAGCTTTTTTTTTACGGAGGACGCATCTTTTTTGCAACAACAGTTGGAAACCTTTGCTGAATGGTGTCGTATCAACCGAATGTCTCTGAATGTGTCCAAATGTTCGGTAATTTCCATTGGCCGCAGACGCCCCCTCTTCCAATTTGACTATGGCTTGGCAGGTGTACAAATGCGACGTGATACTACGATAAAGGACTTGGGGATCCTTATCGACTCTAAATTAACCTTCAAGGACCACGTTGGGTACGTTCTGTCAGAAGCTGTTCCGCTTTGGCAAAAAGATCAAGGATGTTTATTGCCTGAAGGCTATATACTGCGCAATTGTACGCCCTATCCTTGAATACTCGTCCGTTGTATGGACCCCATAATCACAGAACGAAACTCCGAACACTCCTGCACGAACAAATTATGGCTTCAATGAACCTATGCGATGCATGCCCGTATTTTTAACAGGTTCTACAATGTGTTTGATTTTATTTTATTTTTATTTTTAATGTCTTTATTGATTTCATCATTACACAATTTTGATTAACCATATTTCTTGTGTGCAGAGATTTGAAGTATCTTACAACTGCAGCATTTCATGTTCATGTTTGGTTTATAGTTAAGCGTGTTTTTGTTTCGGTATCATCAACGCAATTCAGGGAAAATATTTAAGAAATTAAAAGAAAAGACCTCGAATTGAAAGTGTGCAATCCCATAAGAGAGAAGAGTTGGCCTGGATCGATACACTTAAACAGTGCAGATAGTTTGTATCATCCAGCTGTAGTCTAGACCTTCAATTGATCAGCGGATACAAGGATTTGATAAAGCTCCGTTTGACTTTCCAATGCTTTTGTTGATATGTTTGTCAAATAGCAACTTTTAATCTAGGGTTAGTCCTAAGTACTTAACTGGGTCCACGGAATTTGGGTGCCACAGACCTTGATCATGGATGAAGGAAAATGACGTGCAGCGCATCTTCGTGTGAAAAAAATAGCTTGGGTCTTATTCGGGTTTATATTAATTCGCCAGCTACGTTGATATTTCTCAAGTTCGTTTTGGGCGTGTTGGAGTTTGGTGGTCACTATCACAGGGTCATCATCTGTAGGAAGGAAATCGGTGTCGTCAGCAAAAAATACGTTAACAACTCCATTCACCATAACAGTGTTGCTTGTAAAAATATGGTTCAGTGTTGGTCTAAGTACTGAACCTTCTGGAACTCCGAAGGGAATGTTGTGATTTCCAGAAAGCGTTCCACGCACTGACACGCGGAAAGTTCGCTTTGTGATGAAGGATTGTACGAGCTTCACCAAGTACAATAGGCAATTGGATCTATGGAGCTAATAGACAACGGCGTCTTGCCATACCGAATCATAGGCTTTCTCCACATCTAGCAGAACCATTCCAGTTGATTTCTTTGCAGCGAAACCTTCTTTAACAGTGTTTGCCACGGGCAGAAGTTGGTGGCATGTTGAATGTCCAGCTTTAAATCCAAACTGTTCGTTAGGAATTATTGATGTTCTATCGAGGTGAATGTTAATGCGTTTTAGTATTAACCGTTCCAGTATCTTGCTAAGACTGCTTAGCAGGCTTATCGGCGATAATTACTTGGTAACGTGATGTCTTTACCCAGTTTGGGAATCGCCACAAGAGTTGCATCTTTCCAGTCGTCCGGGAAGTAAACATGCTTCAAACATGCATTGAATAATTTGCAGAGAAACACCAAACCTTTGCGTGGAAGATGTTTGAGCCTGATGTTTCGAACGCCATCGCCACCAGGTGCCTTCCGTGCCTTTAATCTTCGAATGATATTTTTAATTTCTCCTGGTTTACACAGTGTAGCAGGGTCATCGTTGAATTCACTCATTCCTGCAATCTCCCTAATTGAGTGATTTACATCAGCGGTTATGGAAGGGTCTCCGTCCAGAGTATTGTTGTGCGAATGGGCAAATGTTTCGGCTAGCACGTTAGCTTTTGCGGCATTTGATACCAAGAGTTGGTCTTGGTTTCGCAGAGGGGGCTGATACTTTATTGAGTTACGTAAATGCTTGCTAATCTTCCAGAATTTTTCGCTGCTGTTTGTCAAGTCTCGTAGAGTTCGGTCAAAGTGTTTGTACTTGTGCATCGCACATTCTTCTCGAATCTTCAGATTTAGTTCATCAACTACTGCCTTGATAAAGGGATCCTCTGTTCGACAGAATTGGCGACGAGTATTTCTCAACCGTACTAGGAGCATCATATGTTCAGGTAGCTGTTGTTTTTGTGGTCTACGCGTGACAAGAGGAACAGAGGCGTTGATTGCCCCGGCAAGTGAATCTGTGAAGATATTTAGTGCTTCGTCGATTGCACCTTTAGAACTGAGGTTGCTGATGAGAGGAGAGGTGACATCCAAATTTCTATGAACGAAGCTGGAGTATGATTTGCAATCAGCCCGACGATAGTTTCTGAATTGTTGAACCTCAAAGTGGAAGGGGGATTCAACATTCATCGTGAATGTTACATGGTCGAAATCGGTGCTCATGCAGTAGATGGATCTACACCCTGCCTTGTGGAGCACAAGTGAATTTTTGTGGATAATGTATGTAAAAATTATGGTTCTCGTGCTCGTTGAACAGTATTCGGCCATTTTGTTCATTTTACTGCAGTTCCAAAATCGATGACGAGCATTTAGATCCCCTACGATGAAGAACGGTTCATCAAAACGTATGAGGCTCCTTAAATCCCTCCTGAAGTGGTTGGTGTTACAGGATCCCGGAAAGTACACAGCAATGATGTAGAATCAGGTGTAGAATCGGATGTAGCTGTGACTCCTACGGATTCAATTACTGAGGTTTGTAGATCGATCTGGGTAAAAAGTATTCCCTTGCGAACGAAAATTGCAACTCCCCCTCCTCGGTTGATTTCATCACTATCCCGGTCGACTCCCACGCAGGTGAAGTTCGCGTCGAAGATTGAGGTTTTTGATGTAAGCCACGTCTCGGCGACCACCCCTATATCCACGTCATACCTCTCCAAAAATTCGAAAAACCCGGCTGATTTATTTTTGATGGAACGGCTGTTCCAGTTTAGAACTTTTAAGCTACAGTTATTAGACATTGTATTTGTACTTTATCATAAGCTCAGACAGAGCAGCGAAGTGCATTGCCTTGGAACGGCAGGCGGAAACACGTTCGAACATTTCTTTCGCCAAGTTGAGGAACTTGGTTGCAGTGAACAGGTCAGGATGATGAGCATCATTTACAGCAGGAGTGTTCGACTTCAGCACATCATCAATATTGCGGGTTGGATTGACGAACGATGAAGTAAATGTGCGACCTCGTCCTTGTGTAGAGTTGCGATTTGCCAGTTGTCCCTTCCTCTTCTCTAGGGCTTCGATGTAGCGTTTCCTTCGGCAACCCCTGTTTATTTTATTTATTTGTCAACATCTTCAGCTAAGCTGTACAGACTGATAAAAAATACGATCTTACAAGGGTCTTAAACTTATTTCTCGTCCCATTATAATCAAAATGATGGCTTACTTCATTAAATCTTCGGAGGCATCTTTGCAGTGGATGATTTTCACCGAAGACTGTTCGGTGCCTCGGAATCCACAAAAGCTGTCGTTGTCGGGAACTGCGAGCAGGAACATAAAAGTTTATTTGTTGCAAAAGATGTGTGCAATCCAAGCGGTTGCTCAGTACATCGAATGCAAACAATCTCTGCAAGTAAATCCTCCGCTGGTGAAGAGGCTCCAGGGTTATGAGTTGACATCGGTGTTCATATGGCGGTAGTCGGAGAGGGTCGTTCCACGGCAGGTTGCGCAAGGCAAATCTAATGAAGCAACGCTGAACTCTTTCTAGACGGTCAGCGTGTACAGCATGATAGGGAGCCCATACTTGAACTCCGTATTCAAGGATACTGCGCACCAAAGAACAGTACAGGACTTTCAGTGCGTGAATATCGCGGAAAACGGAACAGTTTCGACGAATAAAACCAAGGACGGCAAAAGCTTTAGCGGAAGTTATGGAAATATGGCCGTTGAAATTCAGCTTACTATCCATTGTTACACCTAAGTCTTTAATCGAATTGACTCGTTCAAGTTCTTCTGAATGTAGCAAATACTGGAAAGTTATATGCGAACGGCTTCGGTTGAAACTTATGATCTTGCATTTTATTGCATTCATCTCCATTCCATTGAACAGGCACCAGTTTGAAACAGTCTCAAGGTCTTGCTGTAGAGCAGCGCAATCAGCCATACTCCTGATGGTTCTGAAGACTTTTAGATCGTCAGCGTACATTAGTCGGTGCGATTGTAAGCGGTGGCATAAATCGTTAACGATGAGAATAAAAATTAACGGACCCAAATGGCTGCCTTGCGGTACGCCGGACGGCATCTCGTAGCTGCCGGAGTATACAGATCCAAGCTTGATTTAGGCAAATCTACCGTAAAGATAGGATCGTAACCAGATCATCAGCCATCCAGGAAATCCTAATCGTTCCAGTTTTTTCAGCGTTAACTCATGCGGTACCTTGTCGAAGGCTTTAGAAAAATCGATGTATATACTGTCAACCTGGCATCGGTCTTCAAGACTACTGTTGAGAGTGCTGACGTATGACATGAGATTAGTGATGGTTGATCGATTTTTTACAAAACCGTGCTGAAATTCGGAAATGACAGACTGAGAAGCTCTATACATTTTGTCGTGAATAAGCGATTCCAAGATCTTTGAGATACAGCACAGAATTGAAATAGGACGATAATTTTCGACACGGTGTTTGCTACCAGATTTGTGTATAGGCGTTACCGCAGCCAATTTTCATGCATCAGGAAAAACTCCTTCTGATAGAGAAAGGTTGAATGAATAACTAACGGGTTCTGCAAGTACATTGGCACATTGTTTGACAAACACAGGAGGCAGCTTGTCCGGTCCAGGCCCCTTCGACGAGTCTATAGAGCTCAGAGCGTGTTCAACGTCGGCTGCTGATGATGTAGGCATTGAGAAATTAATCGTGTAAGATGGCAAGCTTTCCACCAGATTCTGGGAAACTGGTGGGGAACCCGAAGTATAAACGCTTTGGAAAAAGTCAGCAAATAACTTTGCAGACTCAGTAGTATCGTGAGAAGTAGCACCACCTAATGAGATTTCAGCGGGTATTGAATTGGACGCTCTCTTACTTTTAATGAAGTTCCAGAGAGATGATGGATTGGCCTGTAAGACCGGCGGATAAGAGCTCTGCGTACAGGAGTGTGTCGGCTTATAGAATCGAAAATCTCGGTGTAAAAAAAACAGAGACCGCTAAATTGACGTTGGCTCCGTTGAATAGATGTTCCCAATTTTTCGAGCTCAAATCATCACACACAGCACTGTAATCGCAACGGTTAAAATCGTAGTCCTGTTCATTGGCTATCGATGGCTTTGGCAGTGTGATTCTGCTTGCAGTTAGCACAGCGTATTTGTTCCCGTGTTCCATTCACATCTGCTGCTACAGGTGTGCGAGATGGTATTCTGCATTCTGAGGTCAGGTGGAAGTCACCGCATTTTACACATTTTGCTTCAAGATTGCAGTTTCTCATCCCTTGTCCGAACTGCTGGCATCTGAAGCATTGTATTGCATCCGTTGTCCTGCGGGTGTAGAAGCGCCACCCAACGATAACATTGAACAGCGCTTTCGTTTTTTGTAGTTCCTGTAGCCGCATTGTACCTTTTTCGAAGGTCAGAAGGAAAAGTGCACTATCTTTTTTAGTATGCAGTAATTTAACATCCAGAGGTGTGATTTTGTTGCGTTTCACTTCTGCTTTGACCTCCTCTAAGTCAAGCCATGGCAACCCGTACAGAACAATTTTAGGAGGTGTTACATCATTTGTTCCATGGGTAAAAACCTTAACATTCTCGGATTTCAGTGCATCGACAATGATTGTGAAATGTTGTTTACACTTTGTTATAATCTGGATTTTTTCCCTGCTCATCCTCAAGGTGTAGTCCCCGGAGACCCCAGCGATGCCATCATTCTGTTGATTTCAATTACGGTTTTGCAGTAATGGGTGGACAACGGCTTTTTGGTTTCGGTTGTTGTTCATTGTTTTCATTGTTACCATCACCAGCAGCAGCAGCAGCAGCACCACCACCAGCAGCAGCAGTAGTATCTTGCGAATCATCGTCCATTGTTAGAATATCGAAGGATTTTTTTGGTTGGAACGTTGGACCGTATGGCAGCGGCCTTCGTTTCGATATTGTGCCGGTTACTGGTCCCAGGCTGCGTCGATATCCTACCCATGCCAGAGCTTTGGCTGGTTTGATCGCCTTGAGGATGTGTATCGGCATTTGTCTGTTGTACTCGTCCATGTGGTGTCAGTAAGTTTCCAACCACAGCATTGATTCCCGTTGAGGTTAGTCGAACTTTGGATTTGTCGGAGTTTTTACGGATCATCGTATACAGCGATCCACCGGAGGTGGCGTTAGCTCTCGCGACTGTCGCGATTCGACCCGTAGCTAGTTTAACCAGATTGAATTTGTTTATTTTTAACGATTGGACTAGGAAATTTCTATCTTAACAAGCGAGCAAAACTGGCAATATTAACCACTTGACGTTTGGGCTTGAACTCGTGTTTGATTTTAATGTGTCACGAGAAACGAACAAATGTGCTTTGAGGCGTTTTTTATGTTAGTCACTGTTTGCTAGGGTTTAGAATATTGTGTGTATGTTAGTTTTAAGTTGAACACGATTGTCATTGGAGTGGGTATTTCACTTGTTGACGAATAAACAATAATAATAATAATAATAAGGTGGTTTGACTTGGAACGAGTGATCGATTTGAATTGTACTTGCCTGATATAGAAAGTTGGGAGACTCCCAATCCACTTCCGCACTCAGGACCAGGACGACGTCGGAGAACGTTGGCAGCAAAAGACACGACTGAGTCAGAGGATTGGGAACTACTGAAATGTGCGTCCTGCTTGTTCAGAATTGTATCAGTTGTTCTAGAAGCATAATGTATCGTCTAATGAGAGATTGGCAAGTTCCAAACTACGTCTGAAGAACTAGTGCTGAAACATGAACCAGCTTAACGCAGTGAAAGATGTGCTGGTCGATTTGAACTGTATAGTAACTTGTGGAATTGCATTTCGAACACTGATTTGAGAGCATACAATAAGCTCAATAGGATTGAAAGATTAACCCACCAGGCTGTGATAATTATTCTACTGAAAAAGGTACAAACAATGGTAACATTGAATAATATTGTTGAACTTATGTACTAGCAGGAATATGTCTAACATAATCAGTTCTCTTATCTCATCATCATAACAAACAAACAAAAATGCTCTTACGAGATTACTTATAAATCGTTGATTACCTATATTGTGGATTATTGCACTTACCTCCCAAATGCATCCACCCTACTGCAAGATCTTCGGATTGGCCACCCGAAAGACATGTGGCACCATATCAGCCAAAGTGCGGAACAGTTCCTCGGAGATGTCGTGTGGCAACAGGAGCTGCAGCGTGTTAAGCTCCGCCCCTCCCCAGCTGGCCGACTCGATCATAAATCCTTTGGCGCATTTAAACACGAGCTCAGCCCGCCGCACACACCAGCTGACGGTCATGTCCTAGAGAGAAGAAAACAAATTCAATTACTAAAATGAACACAAAAGCATCATAAAACCCTTTTCTAAACCAACCTCAGACATGTCGTGTCTCAGCAGACCCGGAATGGTCAACGTCGTAACGTCGTGTCGACTGGAGATCTTCAAAATATTACGCAGCCCCAAAATCACCGAATGCCGCGAGTTTATCTCGCTTGGACTTTGGAACTTTTCGTCCGAAATCAGATGAAATATGACGTGCGAATGGGACAGATTCGAGTGCCGAGTTATGAACACATCACCCGGCTTCAGTCGGTTGGAGTTCCTATCCGAACGACCATCTGGACCCATGTCTTGCTCGTCCGAGCTATCTCGTAGTTTCCGCAAATCGTCCTGAATCTTTTCGATCTGATGGTCAACCTGATCGAAGTGGAACTCAGTGGACATGTTGGCACATCTACGGATTTCGGAATCCGGCGAAACGTTTCCTGACGGTGTCAAGACCACGATTCCGCAGAGTGAGCTGGAGTATAAGCCCAGTGCCACATTTGGACCGCCAAAGCTGGTATCACTGTACAACGGACTGCACAGGTCGGAGATTTTGGTGCTAAGAATTCGTATATTATGCATATGCTTCAACTGCGAACCTAAGTGAATGGTGAAGCTTTCCTCCATCGACGGTCCTTGAGTCGAAATCATCGACCAACGGTTTCCAATCTGTGTCGGACTGTCCGACTCGGCAAGAAAGTTTGCATCAATATGTGTCGTTATCCATTCTCTGTATTCGTACTTCTGATGGCCTCTGGTAGACTCTAATTCCGATTCGCACTGTTTTCGTATCATATTTTGCATGCTGTACTGTTTCGCCAGAATGTGATTGATATTTTCCGAGGTCACAGAAATGTCCAACAACTTCATTTTGGATTCAATTTCTTCCTGATGCAGTGTGTTCATAGTGTTGATTTGCTGTGTCATCTGCGCGGTTAGATTCGTGATGGTTTTGGCATAGTCCCGTTCCTTGGCCAAAATTTCCGACAGTACCGATGAGTGCACCAACTGGTGATAGCTTTGCGCAAATATTTCCTCATCGGATGGACCGACCCTGTCGGCATATTCCAATATTTCATCTTTGTACAGTTTCTCCAAGTCCAGCGCCAGTGCATCGACATCCACATGGCCAGTTCTCAACTTTTCCACCAGTGCCTCATCTCTATCGTCGTAATAGTTTTGGTTTTCCTTTTCAATGAACTGCCTCAGTGACACTTTTAACTCTTTATCAGCCTGCAAAAACTTCATTATCGAATCCATCCGCTCGGCTACGATCCGGTGTGCCAACTCATCCGGGCTGCTGCGGTACGGAATTATCACCGGATAGATAAGCTTAGCCGGCTTGTCGTCGAAATTTGTGAACTCATAGTGAAAGTCTACCACTTTGCTAGGTTCCAGCTCCATATTTTCCTTTAGACTGATTTCTGTGTTCTAAAAAATATCACCAACTTGATATACAATCATAAATTACAAAATCAAACAGGATATTGATATATATTACAAAAAACTACACTATTAACTACCCCACGAAAAGACAGTAAATCTAGCTAGAATATTATTTTGATAAACGAACCGATGATGATGATGATGAATATTGATGATGACGTTTCGAAGCAGAGATGCCAGATAGAAAGACTGTATCAACAGGACAGGAGTCAAATCTTGAGTACTTTTTCAAAAGGACGTAAGTAACAAAATGTAAACAAATGCGTTGTTCATGGCATGTTATTAAAAAATCATGTTTATATGCCCAGATATGATGAACTCTCTGATTGATTATTTCTGAAAGTTTTACTAACTTTTTACAAAACGGTGTAAAATTACTTTTGCACTTTTTGGGAATAATGTACATACGCCGCTTGTGTTGAAAAGTAACATGCGAATCATTATTATATCATTTAAATGCCTCTTAACGACGCGTAAGTAAAAGATTTTATAACTCAAGGTTAAAAATTTAGATTTTGTTTAGTAAAAATTTATATTTTTAGCAAAGATATTTTTACACCGTTTTGTTGCAGAAAAAACTAATACGTCATTTTGATAATTTCGACGTATCTTTGTGAAATATGACAACTTGACGTAACATTTCGACGTATCAACATTGTCATTAGCAGAATGACGTATCATTTTGACGCAAGTAACATGCCATCTATCATACTGACTTATCAAAATGACGTATAATCTTTTTGTATTGCAGACCGTTGTAAGAAACATTTTTCTAAATGAAACTTGAATTTTCATTCCTAGTGTAATTTTTAAGCACAGTGATGTAATATCTTTTACCAATGGGTTATTCAGTGGAATTTAATTGGGATAAGCATGTCTGGTTTTCAAATAGGAATAAAAATAAATTCAAAAAATTTCAATGCTGATTTTCTCATTTTCGTCCTAATGTTACTTACGTCCATTTGAAAAAGTACTCGAGAAATACCCATTAATGGGTATGATTTGATCAATTTTCCTAAAAATGCCTCACATAATCACAAACCATCCCTGGACCATTTCCCTTATCGTTGACGACCGTTTCCGTTATTGTTACGACATTTACCATTATAGGTGGCAACTATAAACTAGGCAATATGTTCTTTTCAACAATACATACAATTCATTGGGTAGGTGAATTTGCCTCTCCAGAATGTGAGGCCGAGGCAAGCTTTCGACGTTCGCAATATGAGCCAATCATCACATTATTCGGTACACTGAGAATACTTTACTGATAGATTCTTTGTGTCCACACATAGATTTTTGCAATCTGCTTTGTACAATGAAATCTATGTGCAGGACACATTTTTCTTTTGGTTCCATCTAAAATCCATTTGTGGCCGCACATAATATTCATTTGGCACATAATTTTCATTTGCCCTTCTAATGGGATTATGTTTATGTGTGGCAAATCAAATCTATAAGAATTACTTATGGATTTTTACCATCACTCAGCGAAATAAACTTTCGATATTCATAAGATTGCATTATGATTATTTGCTTTAAGAAATCAATATGAGTTTCATAACTTTACCTTATGAAATATAATGATGTTGCAAAAATAACATATTCAGCAACCGGGATTCGAACCTTGAAGTGGGGATTATGGGTCCAGTGACTTGCCCACTAGTATATATCTACACTTGAAAACCAGAAAGCATAAAGGCGTACAAGAACAACGTCTTGTGAAACAAAATCCGTTCATAAGGCAACCTTATGAAATTCAAAAGCATCGTTCATAAGTTGAACCTTATGAAATTCTTAAGATTATTTGGCTGAGTGATTATTGCAAGTTTCACGAATTCCTAGACATTTGTGATGATTGTGCTTGCAGTGTATTTTTTTCGCACTCAGCTTTACCCCAAAATTTGCATTGACAGTTATGTTTGCATTTAGCGTGCATATGTATTTACATGACGTTTTATGATTATTGTTTGTTTACATGCAGCACACAAAATGACTCCAAAAAAGTTTTTCGAACCAAATTCCGAATCTGTGAATGAAAAACGCCGTCAGAAATATCCGGCATCGGAGTCAGGCAGAGTCAGGTACCAGTACGTACATGGAAAAGCAATTCATAATGGACACGGAAAGGGATCCCGAAGAGTATGACGAAGATTTGAATCCACTTCCGTTGGACATCAATTACGATGCTGATCTAACCACGGATGATGACACAGAAGACCCAAAAACTGCTTCCTCCGGCGGGTTTTCTCAACAAAAACTACTGATTGGCAACTATAGCTGCTGGCTCTCGGTGTCTGTTCGTCATTTCAAAGGCCATTCTTCCGGAATAGAAGTGGAAAAATGGGGGAAAGTGAAAAGAAGTGGGAAAGCACGTACCCATTTGCCAACCACGTAGCCTGGTATGTATTGCCTCGATTTCGAAATTGCCAGATCTGATCTTAGCTATCGTTTTAACATGTCCACCTCGTCTCCTCCCCGTAATACCGCTTCTATTGTATCGTTTCAGCTTAACGCAACGCAATATTTACGCCAGACCAACAGCAACAATATCGTATCGCCAATCTGCTGTTGAAAGCCAACATTAAGATTCCTACTTCCCCATTCCTTCCCGAATCATTGTAATCCCTAACCTCGACCTAGTCACGAGTTTTTCGGCTTTCCAAAACTAACCTAATAAGTAAGTTATTGTCGTTGTTAAAATGAAGAAAAACTCGGCTCCGTTATGCCTATGGCACTTGAGCTTCATAAATAAATGTAGGTAAAACAATCGTTATCTCAACCAGTCATCAAATTTCAGAACATTAGTCCTATTTTAAAATCTCCGGCATGAATTTGTTAACAAAAATTTCATTCCAAAATAAAAAAAACACTCTTCATACTCTTGAGAAGAAATCCACATCTGCTGGAATGTTCCGATGCTTGCCAGAATAGATCCGTCTATCCAAGCTCCTAACCGCCGTTCTACGGAACAGTTGGCCGAAATCATTTTCAACCGAGTGTTAGATGGTGCCCGGTGCTGCAGATCTCGATTCAAACGTTCTGGGAACCCAGGCAGCAGAGTATTTCCACCGGTAACAACGACCGTTCCATACAGGGATAGGCGCATGTCAGGCACATTCCAACACTGGTGGAAGCCAACTAACCTGCTCCCAGCATCGTATGGTCAGCCAGTTTAAAACGCTGAGCCTGATGATACCCGTTGGGGAATTCTTAAGCATGTACTGTTGCTAGACGAAATCAGCTTTTCTGGCAGTTGACGTGGTGTAAATCGAGCATTATTACGCTCTTTAATTACGTCCTTGGCAGCGATTCCATAGACCAGAGTCAGATCGATATTCTGACCCTCAAGGTATTGACGGCATTGCAGCGAAAGGTAATTAGCTCCCAACGGGGATTTCACAACGGCTTGACTAAGAACATATCCTTCCTACGGAAAATAAGAGAAGTAAATTTTTTCCCATTGAATGTGCATATTCATTTCATTTCATACTCACTGCTGGTGACATTGTTGTCCGATTTTGTTTCCAAATCCGAGTTCCGTGCTGGAAGGATAATTTGTAGTTGTTGATGTTGGATTTGGTTGGTTTTGGCTTGAGTGACGTGCCTCGCCAGTTGCTAAAGGATAATTTGACATTTCGCCAAGCAGTGTGCACGCTAACTCAAACTACGGTAAATGTAAATTTTGGGACAATGTTGAGTGTGATAAAAAAATCACTGTGACAAAAAAATTCTCACACTACTCTTATAAGGTGCAAAAAGCGCAATAATTATGTGCAGATTATTTTTCGTGCACACAGTTAGAAAATAACACCGAACTCGGTTCAATTTTCTACGGAACCACATCGGTTACCAACAAGAAACCGAATAAATCGTTTATATATTCTGTTTTTGGGTGACTTTTAAGAACCAAACCCAAGTTTCGGTTACTATATGATATATTTGACAGATAAAAATGATAGATGAACTGAACAGTACGGAGAAGCAGGGATATTCAAGAGTTCGGTACACGAGAACCGGGAAAACTCGGTAAACTGAACCGAGCATTCGCTGAATATTCTGAAACGTCAAACTTTTCTCTTTGAGTCAATTCCGTGCTGGCTATGTCAACCAACTAATTCGGTTTTTTTAGCTGAATTGATAACACCTGAAAAATCGTCAGCCATTCTATCTCCCTACTGTGTCGTTTTTTTCAGGTGAAAATGAAAAAAAAAAGAAAACAACAGTAAAATGCACTTTAGTAATGGATGAGGATTATCAGGATGAGGTTCAATAAACAATGTTACTGACAAAACTGGTATTATTATTATAAAATTCGAAACTATATCACAGAGAACAGACATTGATGTCCATATACCTTTTCTTGAAAAACGTGTGTAAAAGTATAGGGAGGCAGCCGGTTTAAAAAGCAGGTGCAGAGAAACACAACCAAAACTTTTCAGGTTATGTGCTTGGATTTTTATTGATAAACATTGATATGACACTTATCGCACAACTGCAGCGCCGCCTACCAGGAGCATAACGACATACATTTAAAATGTCGGTTTAAAGTTTTACACAAGTAGTAGACCGAAGATGAACGTCTGATACCTTTTCTTGAAAAACGAGTGTAAAAGTTTGAACGAAAATATGTTGAAACACTAACGCCATCTTTTACCGACTGCCCAAGTTATGTTGAATCATGTTGCCAGTCATTTTTTTTTTACTTCCAACACAACGTTTGGAAACGTTGCTGTCAAAATTCAAAATAAAACTATTGGTATCTGAATCGGTGAAAAAGTATTTATTCCAGCTCTGATTTTACATAGGATTTGTAAGATATCTAAAACATCAGCACTCGTGATTCATAGGCCAATTCATTAATCAACCGCTATGGCGACGAAAGTTGTTGGATATAACGAAAAGGCAACTGGGGTTATATCTAGAGAATGTATTGGTACCCGATTCGTCTGGAGTTTGTGAATGCTGTTGCAGCTCTTCGACAAACTCTGGATTCATCCTCCAAGTAGTCACATGACATTCTGATAGAAGAAAATGCAAATATGTTCATACAAAAAGCTTCTAATGCTTTTTGGTATAGTTTATGGTATGGTATAGTGATTGTAAGAACATCCGCCTGGCACTGTATTTGGCAAATAACTTGCATGTGAATATCAGATTCAGTTAGATTTTAGACTAAGATTTACTATTATGTTACGGCTGCATTACCACTTATCTTTCCTGGATGGTTCCTTGGAAGCATTGAGAGGAAAGTGAACAAAACGTGTACATATGCACTTGAATGTTTGTAGTCCTGCTGCAGCAAACAGTTGGGTAGCTACAAAAGAGCAACACCCAGCCATGGGCCTGCGTTATAAAACATACTTTCATATGTATTCATAATTTCAAAGGTGAAGAAGAACTTACTTTTCATTATCAGCTGTGAACTGATAAAAGGAAATATTGTATCCTTACTGATTATTGCACCAATAAAATTCATAATTGCGACCCATTTTCCGATTCTATAAACTCAAATGAATATGGACAGTCGGTATAAAAAGCAAGTGCAAAGAACAACAAGGAAAACTTTTCAGGTTATGTGTTACAACTGCAGCGCCGCCTACCAGGAGCATGCACTCAAAAATGAATATCATAAGGTTATACAATGAAATCTACGTGGTTGCCATAAGCAAACCATTAGAAGTGATTGTGAGTTCAATCATACACACTTAGAAAATTTTACAGTATTCGGTAATTTTTACCGAACTTTCAACATCTGAACGTTCGGTAATCCGATTCACCGGATTTCGGTGAAATTTTACAGTATTCCGGTAAAAAATTACCGGAACTTGTCAAATTTTACCGAAGTCCGTGAAATTGGATTACCGAACTGTTCAGCTGTTGAAAGTTCGGTAAAAAATTACCGAATACTGTAAAATTTTCTAAGTGTGTAGCATTTCATAACGTAACGTTGTGAAATTCAAACCTTTTCCTTGTGGCAAATTTTCATAAGGTTATTTAATGAACATTGAAAGGTTTTTTTCACTAGTGTACTCCCAGACCACACACAGAAGAAAAAAAGTACCCATTTGAGCAGTTGCGTGTGGGAAGCCAATTTTGGGTATAGGTATGTCAACCGACCAGTTGGGTATAAATAACTTACTTATGGGTAGAATTCACCCAAAAGTAAGTTATTTATACCCAACGGGTCGGTTAACATACCTATACCCAAAATTGGCTTCCACACGGAACTGCTCAAATGGGTACTTTTTCTTCCGTGCACATTTTTATCATCCTACTTTGAATAGTTCTAATCAACCGTGTGTAATGCGCCACTTTCAAAAGAATGTGACCCAAAATTTGTTTACAGAATTTACTTTCCGCGCGCAAATATTCCAGACTGCACAACATCCAGAAGGCAGTACTGTGATCACATTAGCATTATTTGATCGAGTTCGGTGCGTGTTGCTCGCGAGGTTCAAGTTCCTACAGTACGGATATTATCCTCGTATTTTAATATTGGACAACAACTTGGACAATTTGATTCCTATCAAATGAATATCGCGTAAATGTTATTTTATTGTGCTTCAATTTAAACCATTCTACGGACTGGGATAAGTTCGTAGCGGTGCTTCTGCTCGGGCTACGGACGATTTGAACGATTGACGATAGACAACGATCTATGCTAGAAAAATAATATTGTAGCCTTTCAAGACTTGGATATATTTTCGAATATACCATATTTCACAAAACATCATGGCTGTGAGTATAAACGAAGCGAAATTGTAAATTAGATAAAGAAGTTTGTAATTTTTTTCATTTCTTCAATTGGCGCAATTAAGTTGGCATACGAGGACTCGCGGATGTCGATGGACGGAGATCTGTCAAATTTGTCACCTTGTAAGCCGGTCACAAGCGACAATAAATCAACAGCAGCTACAACAACGACAACAAACAACAGCTTGTCATTGCTGTCATCGAAGGACCATTGTCTTCTCGGCGAAGGAACAGAAGCATTATCCAGCAGCGATAGTATTGCACAGAAATTGAAAGTTGAAGAAGGATTGAAGTCGACCCCGGAACCAGAAACCGGAAGTAAGAGTTGGGCCGATATTGCTGAAGAAGAAGAAGAGAAATCAGATTTAAATTCGGTAAGTGAAACTTATATTTTTGCATCGGCTTCCCTGTGTTGATGATTTATGGCGTCGGTCTATTGTTCTATAATCTGAATTGTATTTCAAGAAAGGCGAATTGAAAGAATGCAAATCGGATAGCAAAATGTCCATGGACGAAAGCAGCAACAGCAACATCAGTCTTCGATCCAATGGCTCCGGTCGGCAAATTGAGATAGATATTCTCGGTAAGGAAGTCTTCTGCGTAGAGGGAGTTACTGTTTTGAGGTTATCGAGTGTTTGTGTTTCCAGATTCGGCCAACGTGGAAAAGTACGAGAAATTGATTCGCGATGAGAAGATTAAGTCGCCATTCAAGCGGCGGCTTTCCGGCGGAGGCGAAGACGATGAGACGGCTGATGGTCATGCCAAGTTCGAGGATGCTGAAACAAGTACCGATGGGACATCACAGCACAAGAAGACAAAAACAGACGAAAACGATCACGGTCGGGAACGTTTCCGGCGGGAAAGTTCTTCCAGCTCAGGCGACGGCAGTAGCCAAAGTAGCCGCAAACCAATGCAGTACGAAAAGGATTTGGCCATTCTCGAGCGTCGTCAGAAGCAAATCGATTACGGGAAAAACACGCTCGGATATGAGAACTATCTGCAACAGGTGCCAAGGTGAGGATTGCTTTGTGTTTTTAAACTGGCGTGGATAGTTAAATGACGCAGTGGTATTTTATTTCGGTAGGGACCAGCGGAACAAGGATCACCCAAAGACGCCACCCAAGCATGTTAAATACAGTCGTCGGGCTTGGGATGGGGTGGTGAAGGTGTGGCGTAAACAATTGCACTGTTACGACCCGGATGGCAAGTAAGTACCTAGTGCACTAATTATTTTTTTAGCGAAACTGCAAGCACAACTATGCCTACTGGATCAATGGCTCCTCTCAGGCGACAGACAGTTTGTTCTGGTTCACTTTTTAAAAACTAGAATGGACAGCCCAATGGGGTTGTACGTAAAGTTGACGTAGGACTACGTAGCAATGTGTAATGAATCGATTGGACCCATTGGACCAAGCAAAGCCTTGCCAAAAATCAGTGGGGTTGAGTATAACACATTACCGGTTGATGTAGACTAAACTAAACAGTTTGTTGCATTGTCAGGTTCAAAATTTTATATTTTTTTCGTAGAGCAACAGTGAAACGTTGATGCTGTTAGTTGTTGGATTGGATTTTGGTTTCTATGATTTACTCTTTAGAAATCATTTCAAACGATCCATAGTGATTTTCAATACCGACCCTGATTTTAAGAAATATTTGGTATTGATCGAACAGCAACCATGCAAAATTCAGGATCAACCAGGATTTACGAATTACATAGGTGTCATGCGCATACGATGAGCAGATCCTTTTAATAATTCAGTATAACACTTCCAAATCAGAATATTAGCCCTGTAAAGAGCTTTCTGTGTGAAATACATCATTTAATAGTTATTGGCATTCTGTCGAATTTTGGGGGCAAAACACAAATGATTCAACTCTAAAAACTACCGTTCTACCAGTTAAGGCATATTGATTGTGGATTTCTAACACGGTGCGTCATCTCTATATCATAAGCATATACAATTATATGGGATTTCCCATTAATCACCCTTTGAAAAAGGTTTACTGAGTCCTAGAGGACTGGTTTATTAACGATGTTCACAGATTTACACTCAAATTAAAACTAACTCTCCTGGCTGTCTTGTTAAATTTAACTAACTACCTCGAAGATACCTAACTAGAATGTGCTATCGTAAGCAAACGTAAGCTGGCCGTTGATCCGCGATGACTGCTGACTCGTTATTTGGTTCCTTGTGGTTAGCCTAATGCGATGTATCTGGTGAATTGGGTGCCGGATGTGCTGTACTGCGTCAGCTGGGTGTTTGTTGGTTGTCGTTGACTATCTATTTGTCGGTATCACCTACAAATATGTCAATATCCTCACCATATACATATACACCGTGTCCAATATATTCTCATACTAAATAAAACTCTATTTATTTTAGAGATGCACCGAATATTCGGCCGGCCGAATATTCGGCCGAATAATAGCTTTATTTTTATTTTGCCGAATATTCGGTTCGCCGAATAATGAAACCTGATATTCGGCCGAATAAGCAAAAAAAAAATAAACCAGAAATGAAATAAATATTCAATTATTTTACTTGAAATGTTTATTGAAGTCCAATATTTGCTTCGTCATTTAGTTTTAGATGAAATGAAAACTCTTACATTATTCCAAATACTTGAAATTACGTTTCATGCAAGTAAGCATTTCCGCATTCTCCGGTAACAGGCGATTACGATGGTCTTCATATACCAGCCCTCCGTTGAGAACAACCTTTCACTCACAACAGTACTTGCGGGTGCTGAGAGGTACCGCTTCGCCAGTTTGTAAACATTGGGGAACTTGTATTTGTTGTCAGACCACCAGACGAAAGGACTTTGTTTCCTTTCGATGTTTTTATCTGACAGGTACTGCTGCAGCTCGTTGTTAATGGTACACAGCGTGGGATCATTTGTTCGCTGTTGACTTGTTCCAATTTTTGCAAAGCATTTCCAGAAACCAGATGAGGAATCCGCTTGCTGCGAGGATGAGGACTCATGTTGGTGATTTCCTGACGTGTGCTGGTCTTCCATGGCATCAAAGATATCCGTGACAATTCTTTCAATCAGAGTTTGGCGACAACTTTCGGGAATGAAACATAGTTTGAAACGCGGATCCAGGACTGTCGCAAAGGTGAAAAGGGTATTTCCGAAAATATGTTTGAACCGGGTATTTAAGCTTTGTTTCAAGGTTTCTTTGTAGGTTCGACTCCTTTATGATCACTGCTTGGTTTCTCCAGAAAAAGTATGAGCGTTGCAACATACGGAATAGCTTCAGAAATACATGATTCGTCGGAGCTCACAATTCTTGTAATTTCCTCAAATGGCCTCAAAACCTCTAGAAGATGACCGGTGATATCCCACTCATATTCTGTCAAATTCTTGATGGTGGAAACTTCGCCTGCGTAATAGGTTACAGCTGATCTTTGGTCATGCATACGTTCCAACATGTAAAATGTTGAATTCCAACGTGTGCGAACATCCTGCAGAAGTTTTCTTTAGGTAAGTCGTACTTCTCCTGGATTTCACACAATTTATTGCATGCCAACGGCGAATGGTTAAAGTGCGTCACGATGTTTCTTGATTTGGAAATGCCATCTTTAATGACTTTTTGGCATTCCAAGCCATCGAGAACAACAAGTTGAAGAGTATGAATAAAACACCCCACGTTTGGTAGTTCAGCGTCGTCCAACCCTTTCAACATATTTGCTGCATTATCACGCAATATGAGGTGAACATGAGTAGTAGTGATGGACCAGTTATGTAGCATTTCATGCAATTTTAGGGCGATTCGCTCTCCGGTATGAGATCCAGGAAATTCAGAGGCATTGAGTATAGCGTGTTGCATGTTGCTCGCTTTTTCATCAAACCAATGGGCAGTCAAGCTAATCACGGCTTTATTATTTGGGGAAGACCAGATGTCCGTCGTGAAGGACATGTGTCCTCCGTCCAGAGGCATTTGTCATTTGGCAGCGTCATTGATTGCCCGTTTGCACTTCTCATACATCTCCGGTAGTACCACTGTTGTAAAGTGTTTTCTGCTCGGGACCTATATGAATAAAACAATCGTAGTAAATTAATGTACCAATCATAAACAGTGTACAATATTAACCTTATATTTCGGCTGCAGCGTCGTCATTAAGCGTAGAAATCCATGATCTTCAACCATAGACACCGGTTGATGGTCCAGTACAATCATTTCAGCGATTGACTTGGTGATTTCTCTTGCCTTGGGTGAATTTTCTTCCCATTTAAGGTTGCCGGAGAAACTAGCTTGGATGGTCGGCTGGGACGAATCCGTGGACGATTTGGAGACCTTGCGGTCTGCTTCTTTATTTCGGTAAATACGATTGGCCTCTGAATGTTGTTTTAAATGGTTAACCATGCTCGAATTTGTGGCTGCTTTCCCGGTGCCCCCGCGCGAGAAGGTAATATTGCACTCAACACATTTTGCTCGGCGGCCACCATCGATTTCGATAAAAAAACTCCCAAATCGACGAACGCTTATTTTCTGCCATTTTATGCCGAGAATCAGAGGATCGCGAATCACCAAACAAACGGACGGATACGAATGAAACGATTTTCGAATGTATCAAAATGGAGTACGAACAGATAACCGTTACGGAAAGCTTGCGGAGAAAGTGTGAGAATATGAAGCCCGAACGAACGAATTGGCGCGAAAGTTTGACTTTTGAAAGGATACATTTCCGAAGGGCTCATGATAAAAACAAATTCCAAGGGGATTCCTATTCATATAAAGGGTGTTTCTTTTCAAACGAACACTATCCTATTGGAAGAATAAAGTAATATTTGGCCGAATATTCGAATGTTATTCGGCCGAATATGGGTGGGTTATTCGGCCGAATATTCGTTTCGCCGAATAATAAAAATTGTGTTATTCGGTATTCGGCCAAAGGCCGAATAGTACTATTCGGTGCATCTCTAATTTATTTCAAATCGAGCATCCAGATTTTATTGATAACTTTACCCATTCTATTGCAATATAATACTGATCAACTAGAGCATATGTTTTGGAATAACACCGCCCTTAACCTTCTTGACCAGCTTCAGACGTTTTTCGAAACCGTCATAGGCGGCAGGCACGACTTCCATCAGCATTTCGTCCCAAATTCGTTTGATTACAGTTTTGAATTGGTTCATACTGGACGCCCTGTGGTTATTTACCTCCGCCAGCATGTATGAACCTACGAAATAATTCAAAAGGATTCAGATCTGGTGAACTGGCAGGCCATTCATTCTTGTGCAAAAAATCGGCCAAATTTTCTTGGCACCAGCCCTGAACGAGAATTGCAGTATGCGATTCCGTCCTGCTGAAACACATAGTGAACATCTCCAAACACTTCTTGTATATATGGCTTGAAAACTTTCTCCAAAACTTCCGTTTTATAATATACGGCATTCACTTTAACGCTTTTTTCGATGAAAACCAGTGGTAATTTGCCTCGCTTGCAAATTCCTCCCCAAACCATCACTGACGCAGCATTTTGGAACCGTGGAATATTCCTACCACTCTCTGGAACAGTTCTCGAACAGAGAGCCCACAGTCTGTCTTTCTGGACATTGTGGGATTGTTGCAAGACGAGTGTGTAGAAGCATTTCCGTATCTTGTCATTTTGAAATTGAAATGTTCTCTTGCGTAACCTTAGATTACCTTCTTGTGCATAATGTAGCACTGTGAGTAATCCAAGCACCCCCCACATTCTTGACTAAGAAGGGGTTCAAACTTCTATCAGAACATGCTGCCTACCCGAGAAATACATATTTTGTGTTTTAGTTGCATGGATAATTCTCATGTTTGCTTCAAATTGCTGTTTTTTTTTTGTTTGTTTGGGAGATCTCCCCCCACACCTCCACCCTCCAGAGTAGAGCAGTCTCGAAGAAAAAAGAATTCTGCCCTCGAAAATCCCCTCATGCCAAATTTGGTTCCATTTTCTTAATTAGTTCTCGAATTATGCAGAAATTTGTGTTTCATGTGTATGAGAGCCCCCTCTTACTTAGAGAGGTAGGGTTTCAAACCGCCGCAGAAACATTTCTTGCCTTCTAAAACCTCCACATACCATACATGGTTCCATTTGTTTCATTAATTCTTGAGTTATGGTCAAATTTGCGTTTCATTTGTATGGAAGCCCCCTCTTCCAGAGGGGGGAGGGATCTCGAACTATCATTTGTATGAGACTGGGAGGGACAGGGATAAGGGAGGGGTCTCAAATCACCATTGAAAAATTTCTTATCTCCAAAAACCTCCACATGTAAAATTTGGTCTCATTTGCTTCATTAATTCTCGAATTATGCTGAAATTGATGTTTCATTTGTATGGGAGCCCCCTGTTCTAAAGAGTGGAGGGATCTCGAACTTTGTTAAGACCGTTTCCCGGACGCAAAAACCCCTGCATACAAATTTGCATAGCAATATGGATAGTTCTCATGCTTGGTAGAAATCTGTGTTTCATTTGTATGGGAGCCCCCCTTTTCAGAGAGAGGAGAGGTCTTGAATAACCATAAAAACATTTCTTGCCTTCAAAATTTCCCCCAGGCAAAATTGGGTTCCATTTGCTTGATTAGTTTTCGAATTATGCAGAAATTTGTTTATTTTCATGGTAGCCTCCCTTTGTAGAGGCGGGAGTAGTCTCGAACCACAATGAAAAAAAATTTCGCCTTCATAAACCTCCACATAACAAATTTGGTTCCATTTACCAAATAATCGACATCCGCAGAAACTTGTGTTTAATTTGTATGCCCCTCCCCCCCCCTTCCAGTGGGCGAAGGAGTCTCAAAACATTTCTCTTTCGAAAACCTTCACATGCAAAATTTGATTCCACTTGCTTAATAGGTTCTCGAGGTATGCAGAAATTTGTGTTTCATTTGGAAGCCCCCTTTTAGAAAAGGGAGGGGTCTCAAGTTACCTAACAAATATGTTTAACGTTCATAAACCTTCGCCTGCTAAATTTGGTCCCGTTAGCTTGATTTGTTCTCGAGTTATGCAGAAATTTGTGTTTCATTTCTATGGAGGAGAGAGAAGGGGTATCAAACCACCCCCCTCCACCTTTCAGAAAGGGGACGGGTCTCGAGTCACCTACGAAACATTTCTTGCCTTCAAAAATCTCCACCTGCCAAATTTGTTTCAATTTGCTTGATTACGTTTCGAGTTATGCAAAAACTTGTGTATCATTTGTATGGGAACCCCCTTCACAGTGATGAGAAGGGTCTCTTATTATCATAAGAAACTTTCCCGGCCCCAAAAAACCCTGCATACAAAATTTTAATCCGATCGGCTCAGTAGTCTTCGATTCCATAAGGTTCAGACAGACAAATTTATTTTTATAGATATATAGATAGATATATCTACATCATATCGTGATATGTCTATCAACTGGATCATACAGTGGTGGTCATAAAAATAAGGCCATGTGTGTTTTGGTGAAAAAAATGACTCCATGTTTGACCGTCTTCTAAGTGTACACTGGTGAAAATTCTCAGCCCGGTGGTCGTCTGACGTAGGTTCTACCATCCGATCCAAATAAATTCATTTTTGTTTCGTCACTCCATAGTACGTTCCGCCATTTCTTGATGCCATCGGGACCAGACCAATTCAAATGTTGTTTCGCAAAATTTAGCCTGTTTCGAATATTCTTTTTACTGAGTAGAGGAACTTTAATAGCCACCCGACCAGCTCTTGAAATCTTCTGCGAATAGTACGTGCACTAATTTCAAGCTGAAGCTCCTGCTTTATTGCTATAGCTGATTTGAAGGGATCATATTTGGAGACATAACCGATTCGACGGTCGGTATGACTTGTTGTTTTACGTTTAGGTTCGCGGTTTTCAATATTTTTTTGTACTTTCAGTGCATTTTACACCATCCAACGAGATGCCCCTACCATTCTAGCGATTTCTCTTTGAGATTTACCTTCACTATGCCATTTCAAAATCAATTGCCTCTCCAAGTGTGAAAAATGAATTGCACGTCACATTTTTGCTGTATATCAAACATAAATAGATTGAATATATTGTTTATCAAGTGTTATTTAGTTATTAACTAGTTCAACATAGCCTACATCGACGAATTTTGTATAATATTTCAAATTTGAGCGGTTCCGGTTATGTGGCCTTATTTTCGTGTCCAACCGAATTTGACAGCTGCTGGATAAATAAGTCTTTCTCCATGCACGAGAGACACCTAGCAGATTTATTTTCAACTTAATTTGTTACTCACAAAGTTCCTATAATGACAGATAGAGTGAGCTCTTCTTGTGATGTTTTTCACTGTGAATTTTATCGATTTTGTTGTTAGAGTGAAGGGGTGGCCTTATTTTCGTGACCACCACTGTACATGTTTCGCTCCTTGTGGTTGCGCCAACCAACTAAATTTGCCACGAGCATAGCAGCACACAACTGCATTAAAAATGGCTGTCCAACCAGCCGCTGACCCATCATTCTGGCTGGTTGCTCGTCCGCGTATCTTCCTCCAGAGTACTTGCAACCGCCAGCTGTCAGAGCAATACTGGCCCATTCCCGCTTTGTACAGCTCCGTGGCTGTCGAGCGAATGAAGAAAATCGAGGGTCTCCCACTTATATTATAGACACTGTATATAAACCGGACAACAATTGTCTTATGCTGCCAAACGACCTGTCAAAAAATGCAGCCAAGCCGACTATCAACTTTTGATTCACTCTAAAGGAGCAAGTATTGTGATCAAGTTTTGTTTTGACAAAAGCCAGTTATAAACAAATAAGGGATTTTCTAAGTATTTAAAATGTAAATGGATATATTTGTTATAATTAGTAATGGAGGAAACAAATTATAGTATTTTGTGCAGTGCACAGCCTATGGCTTCCTAAAATCTTAAAAGCCATTCTTGCCTTATATAATCTTTCTTTGCAAACCGGAAGAAACCCACAAAATTCACTTCACATCGCGAGTTATTGCCACAATTTCGCTCCAAACAATTCATTTTTTACACGGCACTTCTCACTATGCTTTTTAATGAATATCTTCAAACGAAATAAAAAAAAAATACCAACATCGAAACCCAATCTTTTTTTAGCCAACTTTGTACAAATACAAGTGGTTCGAAAAGATCAATTGCTCAAATTTATGACATTTTTCAGGGTTGGCATTGTCAGGTATATACAGTGTCTATAACTTATATACCATGCACCGAGGGGCGAATCATTACATATATAACTGAATCCAAAACGTGTGGGAATTAGGAAAAAAATGCGTATAAAAGTACACCAGCGCATTCAATGCGCTAAAAAAATGAACAAATAAATCAAATGCGCTCAAAAAATGTGCAATGACTAAAGTGTACTAAAGTGCGTAAATGCGTCAATGCGTTGAAAAATGTTCGAAAAATGCTACAATGCACTTCTTAATACGTGAGGCTGAATCAAAATGCATAAGCGATTCGCCCCTCGTCATGCACTGCTTCATATGAGACGTTCCTTACTTAAATTTGTCTTTAATAGGAAAGGACTGTGCATTTTGTAAATTTACTCTGAAAAATCGGCATTATAAGACATCATCTTAGATATGTGTTAGTTTCAATAGTTGAATGTTGAAAATATTCTGATCGATTGGTGCAAACATTTTGGAAATCAATCGTTTAATGACTTTGTTATCGACTGGTGCTTCATATTTAAAACTTTTAAACTAAACGAAACGAAATTAATTTTACTTCTTATTCTTTCCAGATCGGATGCCGAAGACTGAATAAACTACTTATTTGCAGAACCAACAACGGTGATTTTCCTCCCCCTAAAAGTTGAATACCTTCGATAGAAGGCGTATTTTAAAATGGTTGTACATTGTCAACTACTGCAGTCCTTTGTTCTCAACACTCAAACAGGAGTGAATCGTATTCTAGGTAATCTACAGGATAATCGGTGCCTTAGTGCGCACAATATATACTTAAGACTTTAAGTTATGGGCGAAAACATAGTACAATTTTATGAACAAAGGAGTGAATCATAAATCATTAATGTTTTCTTTCAGTTGTCAAATGATTCTTATACTGCATAGAAATAGTACTGTTGAAATAAATAAAATTAAAACAATATATATTTGTGACTTAAAGCATGAACATGATTGAGTTCCCGTGTTTGTATGTTTTTTTTCCTCTTTATTTTCGGTATCACAGTGGGAAAATTCGCTTCTCAGAGACTCTATTTTAAATCAACACATACGTTCCGAGGCTATGGTGTCCATTTGGTCACTATTTTCACGTGACGATTCAAATAGTTTTAATAAAATAGGCTTTCATGTATTAGGGAACGTCCATTAATTACGTCACGCAAAAATTGCTTTTTACAAAATTGTCACGTTTTTTGTATGGACCTTCAAATTTTTTGGTATGGATCGTCACGTTTTCCCAAACCCCCCTCCCCCCTTACTGCGTGACATAATTAATGGACCTTCCTTTACTGGCTGAACCGCGAGCCTTGACTAAAAACATGCTGCTTACCCGAGAAATACACATTTTGTGTTTTAGTTGCATGGATAATTCTCATGTTTGGTTGAAATTTCGGTTTCATTTGTTTGAGAGCACCCTCCCCCCCTTCCTCCAGGGGTTTCGAAGCACCTAAGAAAAAAATCCTGTCTAAAAACCCCCACATGCCAAATTTGGTTCCATTTGCTTGATTAGTAATCGAGATTTGCAGAAATTTGTGTTTCATTTGGGAGCCCCCCTCCCCTTTCAGACGGGGAAGGCGCTTCGAACCATCATAAGAACCTTGCTGCCGCAACAGCCCCAACCCCATTCATAACAGTCTCAAACCACAATAGAAACATTTCTTGCCTCCAAAAACCTCTACATATCAAATATGGTTCCATTTGCTTGATTAGTTCCCGAGCTATGCAGAAATTTGTATTTCATTGGTGTGGGTTCATCTTACACGAAAGTTTTGATTAGATTAGATTCCTCTTGTAAGCTTGATCTACCCGTTTGTGATCCTTAACACTAAACGGAGATCCGTTTTTGCCACTTTTCTTCTTTCCGATCGACGATCAAACGTTCGTGGTACCGATTTAAAACACGAGACACCGTAGAATGTACCATTCCCACCTTCCTGCTGATGGCAGGATGAGAAAGATCCGGATTTTCGAGGTACGTGCGCAAAATTTCTTTGCGCCGCTGATGTTCCTCCGACTCCATCTTCGCAACGATTGCACATCTGCTAGTGAAACTTACACAGCGTAAACAAATACACATTGAACTAATTCCACCCACAATTTCCATAGAAAATACCCAACGGGTAAAACGTTATAGCCATTTAAAAGTGGTGCAATTTGATTCCGTACAACCTTTAATGACGTTAGATGATCGCCGCTGCTGTCTCTGGATACTGACGGCGGTTTTGGTGGACAGTGGAAAAACAGCGTACGGACTTTCGGAGTAAAACTGCTAAAAAGAGAAATCACCCGCGGGGAAAAAATATTGTGAGTGAAAAACTTTTATTAAGGCAGCATTCATTAATTATGTCACGCAAATCTGGCCGAAAATTAACCCCCCCCCTCCCCCCATGTCACAAATTGTCACAATTTTTGTAACCCCCCCCCCCCAGGCAATTATGTCACGTTTTTGTTAACCCCCCCCCCTCCCCACTCAAAACTTTTTATTCAAATAGCCAATATTAGTCACAAAAAATCATTTTTATTTCATACAGAAACAAATTCAACTTTCCTCATATTATATCAAATTGCATTCTCAAATAATACCATTCAAAAATAGATTCAATCCTCAGTCCAAGGGTTTTGCAGATGTTGGTCAGCATTGATGACCGGGAAGATATCTCGCGTCCGCTGAAGCACTCGTAATGGTTTCTGCCACATCAGTCAGATCAAGTTCTTCGTCATCTATCCATTCGCAATCGAAGTTGTCTTTGTTGGTTACAACCATACATTCCTGTTTACGTTTTGCCACAACTTTAAACGGACGCAATTTTCTCTGAAATTGAACGGATGTATGCTTGTGCATCTTTATGTGCTCGCGAAGCATGACTAAAGATGCAAAGTATAGGCCACAGCTGGAACACACTCGTTCGTTCAATGAGTTTTTAATTGAAGGACAGTAAAGATCCTACGGAATCGTTCCATATCCGGACATCGATTTAGGTAGAATCTGTTGAGCTTGTAATGAGTTCAATACGAACATTGATGGGAAATGCTGTGGTTCGTCCTTCGATGACCCAATCAATCCTCGAGATGTTTGCGTCAGAGAGATTGGTGGAGGCAAAAATCCATTGCAGATAACGTGATCGATGCTACTTCGCAGTGGTGAGCAGCATTTCCTGTAAAAATATAAATTTATGCACATATAACAATTATTTGACCATCAAATGCATCTCAAAATTTTACCTATCTGTGCATTTCCGTATCTGGAGTAAATATTGGCTGGTTCGCACATGAGTTCCAAACCAGTGTTGGTCATAGTCACGAATTGACTTCGGATCTATTTCAGAAGCATCAGGATCGATATATTCAGCCAACGTCGGATGACCGTCGATGACCACATCATTCCAGACTTCTGCCAAAACTTCACCAGCGTACTGGAAATTTTGCTTCTCCAAAGCTGAATCAGTTGTACGCAATTGGGAATCCAGATGACTACCAAACTGGTCGTGTGGTATTATCAATCCAGAAAGCTCCTTACTCAAGGGTGACATACGTCGCTCCACTCTATTGAAAGCACTCCTTCCCGGAGCGTTCGTTGCAATGAACAGCGTGTCAAGGTTGTACTCTTTAAAATGGTGTATTGCTATCTGTATTACCTTGCGATATCTCGGATTTTCATCAGGTCCACCGTCGACGGTAAAGATTAGGACTGGTTTGACCAATCCATCAAACTTAAAAATACCATCAAACGATTCAAGAGTTAGAAGCCGCTTGATGTCTAACGCATGAGAAAACGCCGTTGACGAAGCGTGTTTGCCTGACCGAATTGCAATGTAAGTGGGGCCCGAAAAACCAACAGCCTCCGGTTTGCCAAGACCATTCGGTTTGATTTCGATTCCAGCGTACACGGACGGAATTAGTTTATGCTTATTTGCAACTATCCAATCGTGGTCAGGAAGAGTGATTTTGTACTCCACATGCATAAGCATGGGAGACTGCTTATTGGCAGCCGTTAGGCCTATCGCCACTCTCGCCTTATCATCCTGACTGATAAATCCTACTTCATTGGGCCCTAGCACAGATGCCAGTTCTTCCAATGATCTTATGGTCGCTGTACAGAATCGGCCATCGGGATGATCGTTGTGTTTTGCATTACTTGCGCGCATCAACTTCACTGGTACAGTATTTACGTGACATTTACCTTGATGGGAATTGGCTCGTTTTGGGATTAACCGCAGATATGTTGCTGTTCTTTTGATATTGAATCCCTTGCCTTGTATTGCAGAAGTCAACTCATCTAAAGTTTTAACGCTTCTGACGCTCTCATCACTGCGCTTTTCGTGGGCCGCAGATCCATGAAGTGCGATATCGCATATTGCCTTGAGCAGCTCCGGTTGCTGCTCTTCAACACGAGGGCGGCCAGGAGAATTTCGGAATGAAAGATAATTTCCTGAAATTTGATATTTATATCTACTGTGCAAACAAACTAGTTAATATATCATATTTACCAGCCTCTGGGATGTCCCGAATTAACAGTTGTTTAGCCTGCTTCATTTTCTCACGATGCTTCTGCTGCCGCTCTTGCTCGTCTTCCTTGATTTTGAGATTCTTTTCAAGTTTGATCTTTTTAATTTTTAGCCCTTCGAGTCTCGACTGATCATCATCCGTCAATAGTCCAGCAGACTTCTTGTCAATCAGAAGCACTACCTCAGAGTTCAGATTATTTAGCTCAGCTTTAAGTTGTTCCTGTACTGGTGCAGAGCGTTTATTTGATGATGACGGCTGAGCCATATACTCAATTTCCTTGATGGTTTGCGCGGGTTTCACTGTCGGCGCTGATTCCTTAGGAGCACTCATAGACTTTCCCCATAGTTGAAGAAGTTTACCTTTTTTCTTTAGCTGCAAGGCATGAAGCTCTTTTATTTTGTTATTGACTTGCTCTTCAAGTGCGGTGTTGTCATTGCCCTTCCGTTCATTCCAGAAATTAGTAGCATCCAATTGGCACTCCCTTTTCTTCTTATCCGGGTAAGCCTTTACATACGCATTGTACAGCGTATTAAAAAGTTCTCCACGATTCATTTTCCAAAATACACTAACTGCGCGAACCAATTTTTCACCAATAAACACTGGACTTTATTCACTGACGCACACTGAATGAGCTGCAGCTGTCATTCATGAACGGTGGAATAGTATTCACCTCTAACTTGAAAGTACCCATTAATGAGTCGAAAAGTACGCATTTTGAAGAAAAGTGGCTTAACTCATTATTAAGAGTATACTTTCCTCATTTCTGAGTATTGCTTACTCATTTATGAGTATCAATTAATCATTAATGGGTAACGAATACTCAATTAATGAGGAAAATATACTCCTAATAATGAGTTAAGCCACTTTTCTTCAAAATGCGTACTTTTCGACTCATTAATGGGTACTTTCAAGTTAGCGTGTTAGGTATGGTAGGTGTCGGAGCCAAACACCGGATCCGTAGGGTACTTGAAGTAGCTTGCTAGCTCTCTTGCGACAGAACTCAAACGTGTCCTAACACGGTAGGAAAGGAAATAGGTGTCGCTCAAACTAGCAACTGTCGGGTAAAACGAGTGCTCTGTCTTGGCTCATGGGTGGAAAATTCAACTCTTCTTACCCTGAAAAGGCCGGGTTGGGTTCCAAGGCCGTTGACAGCAAACACTCTAGTCGTAGGGTGGACTGTATTCAACACTGTATAACACTGGGCTGTTGCACCGGATAATGGATCCAGAAGATATTGATAGAAAAACTACTGCTTCTATTCACTTATCCTTTATTGCTTTTTCCTTTTGATCTTAACACCTTAGAATTGATATAATGACTGAATGACTGCGCCACTGCGGTGCCGTTTTTATATTGTGCCGCTACTGCTAGAAGTTCCAGAACATGGAAAGTTCCAGAACAATGGAAAGTTCCAGAACATAGAAAGTTCCAGAACGATGGAAAGGTCCAGAACATGGAAAGTTCCAGAACGATGGAAAGTTCCAAAACAATGGAAAGTTCCAGAACATGGAAAGTTCCAGAACGATGGAAAGTTGCAGAACAGAGCGTGGCATAGTTTATGCGAGCGGTGTGTGAGTGCTGCATGATTACTGCTGTTGCTGTTCGTTTACGAAGGGGCGTGAACAGTAGGGATAGTAGTAGTAGGCGATATTGCATAAGAATATCATTTTGTTTTTGTTTTTTTCAAAAATGTGATGTCACGATTCAGCTTACCCCCCCTCCCTCGTTTGTCACAAAATGTCACGGTTTTCTGAACCCCCTCCCCCCCCTAAAAGCGTGACATAATTAATGAATGCTGCCTAATAGAAAAACGGTTACACTTGTATTCACGGCAATTGCTTGGTCGATTGGGTTCTTACTCAGTTCGTCTATACTTTTAATGTTCATTCACCGGGGTAGAGCAGCTGTCGAGGGGCGAGTCAAAGTATTTTCACAAGAAGGTGTGCTCATTACCACTCAACACTCCTCCTCAATGAGTCACGGCTTCATTCGTTATTTACCAGTCCGAGCATTCAACAGAAACGCTCGTGCTTCTGCGGTCCCAGCGGTTTCGTAAACACATTCACCACCATCAGGTCCGTTTGACAGTACTTCAGTTCGAGCTGCTTTGCTTCACAGAGTTTATAGACGAAGCGCTAACGAGCCTCGATGTGTTTCGATCTTCGACTACACCTGTCCGTCCGTACGACGGCCAAACAACCTTGGTGGTCCTCGTACAACAACGTAGATAGAACTTGACTCTCGCCAAAATCACTTAACAATTGCCTCAGCCAGATGGCCGGGGGCAGCCCGTATGGCATAAAGTCGTTTGGCATAAGGTCGTTTGGCATAAAGTCGTTTGGCATAATGTCATTTGGCATAACCATAACTTGAGCTAGGTGGTCATTTAGCATAATGCCGTTTGGCATAATGACCATTTGGCATAACACTTTTGAAATAACATACAACATACAACAGCGATCAAGGGTACCTTAGCGCAATAGCAGCCAACTTAGGATCAAAAGCAAAGTAACGTTCATCAATTGATATCATGTAATTTTTTCACCGTAATTTTATTTTATTTTATAAAATGCATACATTGAACTAAATACCTATCTATTTGACTAATGAGGCATGTTACTCTTTGTTCATGAAAAATGCGAAAGTAAGACATTACTTAAATGATTATCGACTGGAAAGTTTGGTATTTCTGGATATGGTTTTCAAATCTAGAGTTTATCTAATAGTACGTTCAAACTATAGCTTATATTACGTGGTATAGAGTATCTTGATATCAAATGACATGTACATTATTTCCTGAAAACTAGATGTATAGTTGCTGATATCAAGATACTCTATATCACGTAATATAAGCAGTAGTGCGAACGTACTATAATACTACAAATAAACCTACACTCACAAAACACACTTTCTTTCATATGTCCCAACAAACATCGGTGTTGAATTAGAGCTTGTTCAAGCAAATTTGGAGAAGCTATTCAGCTGTTTCTTCTAGAATAGCTGAATAGCTTCTCCAAATTTGTTTGAACAAGCTCTTATTCAACACCGATGTTTGTTGGGGTAATACTATCTCTTTTGTTCTCACGAAAAAGTTATTCAATTTTCGTAAAAAGTGGATCTACTCAAGTTTTGAATTTATTCACATTTTACGGAAGTTGAGTAACATTTCCGTGTGAGAAAAAGAGATAAGAATTCAATTTTACACTTCAGTCACTGAGTAAAATGAAACGAGCAGTGTAGGAATTCTCACAAAAATATCAGTTCATCGTGCGATACCTTTTCACTTGCGAACTTCCCGTTGCTAGTTTCACACGCCAACGTTTCTTGAGTGAACTTTCTGGGATGAGAGAATGAAACATCGCGAACTTTTTCTACTCGAATCACCGACGCGAGGATACGAATAAAATCAGATATTTTTTTTACTCTATATCTTTACACTACATTCGTTCGTGAAAAGCAAACTGCGCATTTCATGGAAATGAAATCTAGACAGAAATATATCTCCCTTAAATGACATCCCGCATGATGACTGTGTGGCCGGGGAGGTTGGGTTGAATTAGTCCTCAATGCGTCACCCCTTTCCAGCAGAAGTTTCCTACCACTCGACTTTTGCGGCGGCACAATACTTAAAAAAAAAACAAACATCACAACTCACGTGAACATTGCCTACACATACTCACTAGAGAAAAAGAACAAAGCCGAGGAGATATTTGGTTGAATCGGATCTCGAATACGAGTGAAACGTTGTGAGATGGAGGAACAAAAGATCTTTCGCGATGAGAACTGAAACGTTTCCTCACTCTGCGCTTTCATGAACTTTATATTGAAGTTCGTTCGCGAGCTTCAAGTGCGAAGTTCCTCGGTGATATATCATTGCACTGAGTAAAGAGTGAAGGTTTTTTGAAAATGATTTTTCCAACACTGGAAACGAGGGTGTAGACTGAGAAAACAATATCCAGAACATAAGACATTATCATCGCTAGGTTGATTAATTTAGGTTTTTCTCTATTGTAATATTCCCTTCTTTCTAAATAGGCTGTTCATCAAAATATGGCATTCTTAGGTTTCTGGATTAAAATTGAAATTTGAAAATCAAATGTTTTCTTCTCTGATGTTGAACAGTGAATTTTTGGATTGACTAAATGTATGGTTTAGTTATGTTTGGCACAATTTATTCCATACCGATAGAAACGCAAATGTCATAAATAGGCGAATATGGGAAGTATTGTAATCTTTCTTGTTTATTAATTAGGTTGTTCTTTAAAGTTTTTTTTTAATTATTTTACATTCTATGATATAATGAATATCCATAACCACCGAACATGACAACACAATAACAGTTGATGTAAATCGTTCTCATCAGAGTTATTCGTTAATTGTCCAGTGTAATTGTTGAGATTGCGTATCAATTATCAGCTTGTTGAGCTTGTACGTCTGTTTGCGTTTCCAGTATTTGAGCCAAATGATACACATTTTCATTCGAAACAATATATTTCAAACATTAATCAATGGTAAATAGCCATTATTCCAACTCTATGTGTACTGAATTTTGAATGTCCAAGTTATGCCAAGTTATAATTATGCCAACTACCAGCTTTCATTTTCCAATATTTATGCCAAATGGTCATTATGCCAAACGGCCTTTATGCCAAATGACCATTGTTTATCCAACATCTTATGCCAAATGACATTATGCCAAACGACTTTATGCCAAACGACCTTATGCCAAACGACGTTATGCCATATGGGGTAGCCCCCAGATGGCCTCTTGGCAAGTATCGCTTAGGGCGACGAATTCTGCCTTCATGGACGACAGCGTAACGCAGGATTGACGACGACTTGTCCATGAGATGACACAGCCTCCAAACGTAAACACGGATCCGGATGTACTCCTCCTGCTTTCGGTGTCCCCGCCCAATCGGCATCCGAGTGCCCGATCAGCGGTTGATCCAAAGATCCTGAAAACTCCAGCCTCTCGTGTGACCTCCATCTCAAGGAAATGTCGCACCTCACCTAACGATGTCAGTTCGAATTCTTTCTACAAGCCTTTCTCAATCTTCTTTATCCCTGTTTCCGTTGAGGCGACAAGGAAATCGTCGACATAAACCAGTAAGAACGATTGGATTTGTCCAGAACCTCTCACGAACACTGTAGATGGTGTGAATCTTAGTTTCGTTAGAATTTGTTTCAACTTTCGGTTCCAGCACCCCGCTGATTGGCGGAGTTCGTAAATACTTCGCTTAATCTTGCAGACTTGATGCTCTTTTCCGGGTGCTTCGAAGCCGGGTGGTGCTTCATAAATATCTGCTCGTCAAGCACGCCGTAGAGGTAAGCTGTCTTGACGTCGAAATGGGGAACTGCCATCGATTCCCGGTTTCTGGCTGTAGCCCTGCGCTACTACTCGTGCTTAATATTTAACTATCGCATCCTTTTCGTTTCGTTTGATCTTCAGCACCCATTTCGAACAACCTTTCTACCGCGGGGCGGCTCCACGAGCGCCCACGTTCCGTTGCGCCGATGAGACTCTAGCTCGTCTACCATCGCGCTTCGCCATTCCGGTTTCTTCATTGCTTCCTTGTAGTTTTCCGGCTCTTCGTTGGCACTAGCAGCAAACCCGACGACTTCATCCAGCAAGTAATCTTCGAGCGTTCAGGTTTTTGACATATTGTGCCAAACAAGGAGGCCTTTCCCAAACCAAATGTGGCGACGTCCACAACGAATGTACTGTTCCTTTTGTCGGAAGAGGAACTGTTGGGATCTTGAACGATGATCTTCAACTGGTGGCACATCTCATGATATCGCCGCCAATATGTATACAGTAATTCTGTACTCGCGAAATCCAACGATTACGAACACCAATGATACGAAGATGCAGGAATGCATTCTGAAGCAGCAAAAAGAGGAGCTGAAAAGGATGAAAATTTCGCGGGCAAAATGACGGCCAATAATTAAGAGATCTCTCGGTTAAAGAAACCCACTGGAATGAATCGAAGCAAACTCCATGATGCATCGGCCATGGTTATGGCGCTGCAATCGATTCGGCCTTGTAAAATGTATGCAACAAAGAGAGCCCCAGATGTGTCACGAAGAAACCGAAGCGGTGCAAGAGCGATCGATTGACAACGATGCTTGTAACTCGACATATGAAACGGGTCTCTCCAAGGCAACCTTGAAGGCAATGGACAACCAACACCACCACATTCTCGTACCAATGCAGGTGCTACAGCGTCCATTCGGGCAAGACGAATTTGGGAAAGCGCAGATCAAATGAGCACACTCGCCCAGAACCTTAACCAGCGATTGGGTGAAGTTTCAGCGACGGTGAAGAAAAGCAGCCGTCTCTACAAGACACCGATTCTGGACCAAGATGGGTTTCTTCGTATGGGAGGTACAATGAAAACATCATAAGAGATGCCGTTTGACAAAAGGTTCCCGATCATCTTGCCAAGAACGAGCTCAACAAACTTAATAGCGACTACTGGAAAGGGTCACTTTAAGCTCGAACTAATGCCATATCTTTTGTTATGTTATAAGACATTGCTAAAGTAGCATTATTGCATTGGTAATGCATCAATATATTCTTAAAGCAAATCTAACGCTTCATTACTTCATTTATGATGTTGATTTTGGGTAAATCAAGTGCAACAATATAATGCTTGAGGTTACTTGACGATTCATTAAGCTTAGGGCCGATGTGCTGGTACTTCCTGAGACAAAAGCTATATCCATTTCTTCTTGACTATCCAGCCCCCGGTACTATCCTAAGCAGGTCTACCACTACTTCCGACACTACACGGCTTCTGTACGTTGTTCGGATATAAAAAATGACTTTCATTAAGTAGTTTTGTGACCTAACAGTCCCTTTATGTATATATTTTTTTGAGCTAAGATAATAAAAACATAAATCCGAAAACTACTCCTTAAACGCAAATTTATCAACTTATTTCATGCTTATACTCTTAAGAAGAGTTAGTATTTCATCTAGCTTTTGACTTTGACTTTCTAATCGAGCATCTAATTTGGCTTCGAGGACTTCAAATTTACTGTCTATATACTGCTTGGCAATGTTTCCAATAAATGATTGCTCCCAAGGAGCACTTGAGGTTCCTCCAGGATCAACACCAGAGGTTGGCATGGTGGGCATCGGTCCATTGCTGCCAGCACCAATAGCCGGTTCGTTTCCACACGGCACCGTGTTTGCGATGTTGTAGTTGAGTATATTTTGGAGAGATTTGTACTTGCCCAGGTTGTTGCTATTTGAAGTCGCCGTTGAAAGAAGGAATTCTTTGCAACGAACAGCTTTTTCCGACAGTTTGGAATCGTCCACTCGGAGCTCGATCATAGCCCGGTTTAGTGTGCTATCGCTGGAGAACGTGCCCAGTGGATTTGAATTCTTCTCCACTACCAGATGCATTCCGTACAGACAAAGCTGCTCATTTCGCGGCGAAATGTATCGGAGAATAATTTCGGAAGTTCCGCACACTTCAAACTGCACATCGAACCGGTAAAGCTGCGATCCGTCATCAAACACCAACTGACCGTTGTGGGTTTGGTGGTATTCGGGAATTTTTCCAACATAGGATTCAATCTTGCTGCATTCCGCTAGAATCGCAAGTTTTATCACTTGATACATTGGATTCACACTGATGGTTTGCTCGCACGGCTGACGTTCGTTGTTTGGTTCCAACACCAGGCAGGCATCCGGGTTGAGCAGATTCTCCTGAGGTATACTGCCGCAAAACGAAATGCATTATTTTTCGATGCTTTAGTGGTATAGAAACAACTTACATATTGGAAGTTTCATTGGCCTCTATGTTAAACGATATCTGTCGTGTTGAATCACCTTCTAGGACTGTCCAGTTGAACTTCGATCGGAACAGTGCCTTACTCATGTCCGTGTGATGAAATAAACAACTTGAACTACATAAATCCCAGTTAATATTATTTCTAAAATTCTATTGCATGCCTCAGCATTGCACTTTTAGCATTACCGTCAGTACAATCGTGCACTCTTGCACGAAATCAAGATTGGCTCCAAGAACAATAACAAACAAATTGTCTGGACTTGTTCGACTGATTCATAAAACTGAAAATTAATTTTGTAAGAAAATTTACTGGGAACTTGATTAACCAATTGGTTAATATTAGAATAATTAATTATAACTATAAATATTTAATAAAGCTTTAAAATCGTATTGCGCAAGAATGAATCTGTTTTAAAAGACTACGAATATTTCAGCCCTTCAAACCGGGGGATAGCCCAGTAGATGTGATTAACAAGTTTTGTTTCCTAATTGGGCAATGATTTTTCATTAGGGCTTAACTAAAAAACTTAAACAACGTTTGTTTTCTGCAAATTTCTCGTGACACAAAGTCTACCACAAACTCTTCTTCTTCAAAATTTTTGTGGAGGATTATGAGGCGCGATTTCAATCCCGCAAATTTGCGGACGAAGTCATTATTTACATTTGTCAGCTATGTCCCAATGAAAAATCTCTGTTGAATTAATATATTTTGAACCAATCCAGTATTAAGCTTATCACGTCTGGTTGTGGTTGTGTTCCTTTTGGGTGGTAGAACGTTCGTTGAAAAATAAACCATAGAAGTCACATACCGAACTTTTCGCCTAATTGAGAAGAGAAACGTCCTTATTCTTCACCCGCTTGGAGAAACAGATGAGAATGTGAGAAACGAGAGGCTATTATACGCTCACAGCAGTTTTCGCGAGAAAAGCAACGGTGATTTCTCGAGTACTTTTTCAAACAGACGTATCTGATTTTGTAAACAAAGAGGGGAAGTAAGATACAAACGTAAATTTCTCAATACTCTCATCACCCTCACGGAAACTAGTATCATCATCATGTTAGGGAAATGTTATTCTTTGTGATAGTGGCCCTTCTTTGCATGAAAATGCTAAGGGTTTCAAGAAATCAGCGTTTGAATCTTACTTCCCCTCTTTGTTTACAAAATCAGTTACGTCTGTTTGAAAAAGTACTCGAGATTTATAATTTTCGGAGAGCAAGAGTAGCTGATAAATCGTTTCTTTTTCCATGACTCCTAGATGCCGATAATTATTTTTCACTTAATTTTTGATACCTGAAAATGCACCAGTCTGCATGCTTGTTTTATTCTGACATTATAATTCGATAAAAAGCCAATTTTTCTTCATGTTGTGAGCAAACAACAATTTGTATATTTGAAACAAACGTATTTTTTCATTGACCTTCAATATCATCAGCGACATCTTCATTTGGGGCATGGGGAATGACACATCGGGGGATACATTTTATATCAGAAGTTTTTCAATTATGGTCCATGTCGGTACCAGTGTGCACCGGCTTGGCCTCATTTTTGGGTTTGCTCATCGTATACGATCTAGATAGAATGTTTTCAGTAAAAAATGTGACATGAGAAAATATTTTCGCTGAATTTTGGAGAGATATTTTTGCATATGCAAGAATTATCGACAAAAAAGGAAAGATGAAAATGTGAACGGTTCGCTACTCATCGACAACCTGCTTGAGATAGAGAGAGCAAGGTTTTCACCCAGCTGAGTGAGAATTTCGATCTCTGATAGAAATACATAAGACAAAAGACAAATACATAACCCAAGTAACCATTAAGCACTAAACGTGGCATTATATCAGCATTATATCTGCATATAAAGCAGCACTTAAATGCCTTAAGCCTTTTTATTCATATATAATGCTAATATAATGCTAAGAAAGGCGAAATAACGTGCTTTTATAATGCAGAAGTGACAGCTCGTAAATAGCATTAATAATGCTATATTAATGCACCTGAACATAACTGTCAGTTTTGATAGCCCGTTGTTGCACTGCTAATGCTATAATTCTGCATTTATCTGTTGTCTGTTTCCGATTTATTTTAAGAACTATTTCTTCTTTTGCTTTTTCTTATTGATAGTATTAGCAAACGAAGGAGGAAAAATGCATGCAATATTGAGCTATAAACAAACCTATTCTCTGTTCCAATAGAATAGATTATGCGTGTGGTCTAGGTAATGGTCAAATATCTAATGAGATTTTATTGAATGTCAAAACTTAGAACTACATATATGCCCAAGAAACCACGAGGCTGTAAGAGCATGCATATAGATTAAAGCTGAAAATGGATATGGATTAAAGCTGAAAAGGGCCCCACTAAGATCGAACTAATGCTATATCTTTTGTAATGCCATAAGACATTGCTAAAGTAGCATTATTGCATTGATAATGCATCACTACATTCTTAAGCTAATCTAACGCTTCGTTACTTGACAACTGTTGAATTGATGCGATCCCGCATTACCGATGTTGGTTTTGGGTTGAATAAGGGCAATAATATAATGCATGTGGTTACTTGGGTGGGTTGCTTCGATTGCAATTTTGCATTCACCAACACTCCTCCTCAACCCATTGGATGTTGTAAGCCCATTGCTTCACGACAAACAGTCATTTTTACCGAAGGTAATGGTTTCGTCAAGCCATTCGCAGTCTGCTTGTCTGTGCTGATGTACACCACCTTCACGTCTATTTTTTCCCACGAATCACGAATGAAATGATGGCGAATATCGATATGTTTCGTCCTTGGTTGAAAACCAACTTTCGCCACGGATATGGCACTTTGATTATCGCAGTGGATTACGATGGCATCGTCCTTCTCGAACAAGCTTCGTAATCGCTTCCACCATAAAGCTTCCTGTACTGCAGCCGACAATGCCATATACTCGGCTTCACAGGTGTATAGGGCAACGGTTTGTTGTCGCTTGCAGCACCACGATATAGCTCCTCCTTGAGCGGTAAACACATAGCCTGTGGTTGACTTCCTATCATCCGGATCGGACGCCTAGTTAGCATCCGAAAAACCGTCTATTGTTGTCTCTTTGTCGCGGTGGTAAACCAGGCGACATTTGGAGGTCCCTTTCACATACCGCAGTAGATGCTTCACCGCATTCCAGTGGCGTACGCCGGGATTAGTATTGAACCGGCTGAGGATATTCACGGCGTAACAGATATCCGGTTGCGTACTTTGTGCAAGGTACATGAGACAGCCCACAGCTTCTCGATACGGGACATTCTTCATGTTTTCTTCCTCTTCAGGCGTCGACGGGCACATTTTCTTCGTCAGCTTCTCACTTGCATTCATCGGGGTAGTAACCGGATTGCACTTGGTCATTTGCGGGCAAGTATGGCATCGATGTAGGCTTCCTGGTCGAGAGTAATCATTTCTTTGGTTTTTGTGATCCGGATACCCAGGGCGTGCTTTGCTGGTCCAATGTCCTTCATTTGAAACTCCTGACTAAGCTTCGATTTAATCTCTGTTTTCCAACGTTTGTAGTTACTAAAAATTAGGACATCGTCGACATAAACGGCAACAAAAAGCACTTTGCCACCGCTGATACGATAGTATACGCACGGATCGTATACAGTGCACTCGAGGCCGAATTTCCGGAGAGCAGCATCCAGTTTGGAATTCCAGACTCGGCTGGATTGCCCGTATAGTGCTTTGTTGAGGCGACAAACCTTAGACTGTTTAGCACCATCCATGAAACAAGGGGGTTCCTCCATGAAAATTTCTTCTGCTAGATCACCCTGCATCTCCCTGTTACAGCATCCATTTGGTCCACATGCAGGTCCCATCTTGCAGCCAGCGCGAAAAGATATCGCAGGGAACTATATCGAACCACCGGGGAGTAGGTGTCCTCGTAGTCCATCGCTGCGAATATCCTTTTATGACCAGCCTGGCCTTGTACCGGTCAATGTTTCCATCCACATCAATCTTCGTGCGATAAACCCATTTGCACTTAATCGCTTTGCGTCCTTCCGGCAAGTCGACCAGCTCCCACGTTCCGTTTGAGATGAGAGCATCGGACTCTTCGATCATGGCCTGTTTCCAGTGGTCAGCATCGTCTCGCGATAGAGCCTCGTTGTGCGTGTTTGGATCATCCAGAAACGTTTGTGGAAAATCAGCACCAGTATCGGAACATTCACCGTTATTGCAAGCGCCCCCTATCGCAGAGCATCAACCGCTGTTGCGTATCGCCGCTAGCAGGCCTTTGATTTGAGCACGATGAGGGCACAACGGAATCCTCAGGTTCAGTTGTAGATGACATCAGGTGATCATCAACGGAGTCTGTATATTTTGAAGACGGCAAACCTTTGTTCACGATATAATAATCTTTGTACTTGCCTGAGAGAAAGCGTTCCCGACCGCTGCGCCTCAACGCCATAGGCGGGTTTGAAGATTGGTGCGGTGGGAGCGCAGAGCTGGCGTTCGTGTCGTGCTAACTCTAAGACTAGTAGGTCCCATACAAATACGATTTATTTCTTGGCTCAGTCAGTACTAGCACATCAGTCCCAAGCTAAATAATGCGCCCCTAATAATGAACTCACACGAACACACTCTAAAATATTCTGTCAAAATAACACAGCAAATCAAAACAAAGGCGCAAATATGTATAACAAGGTACTGGCTTCAAGGTTTACTTCGGACCAATGGATTCTACAACAGAGAACCAATTTCAAATCGCTAGTTGCATATTGATTGTTGGTAAGACCTTGTCATTTATGTAGCTCCACTTCATTGAGGAACCCAACTTGAAAAAAGAAGAAGACACCAAGTGGTGATAAATCTGACAGCACCCATGTTAAAATATAGGACAAAACTATTAAAATGCTTCTAGAAAATTCAAATGAATCTCTAATTAATAGCGGTTTGTTGTATGATTTAAGAAAAATCCAGATTTAGCTGAGATTTATCACCACTAGGTGTCTTCTTCTTTTTTCAAGTTGGATTCCTCAATAGTAAAGCTGTATGAAGGGTCAAAAACGGTGGGGCGGACCCGTGAGCAGACACTTACGCGAAACTCACGGGAAATTAAGATTCTCCTTCCAACGATACGATCCAAAAAAATCGAATAACCCAATTCGCAATACTTATTAAGCTTTCTATAGACACGATAGTGTACGTGCGTTTAACGTCACTTTCCTTATTGATGACGCCATTGTGTATAATCGATCTGTCAAATAGCAATATTAGAGGTTATGCCCATCAACATAAAAACGAAATGATGTGCTATTGGTAACCACACATACCTACATTAAATTGTTATGTTATGTATTCTCCGTGCGAGGAGTAACGATTATGATTTAGAAGGAGATGTTCGCTCATCACCATGAGGCACCAAGAGTGAACAACAATGTTTTTGGCTAGAATGAAAGATGTGAAGAGAAAGTGTTGAAAGGTCCGTCAGAGTGCGGCAGGTCTGTTAATTTTCCTACCTGCCGCACTCTGACGGACCTTTCAACACTTTCTCTTCACATCTTTCATTCTAGCCAAAAACATTGTTGTTCACTCTTGGTGCCTCATGGTGATGAGCGAACATCTCCTTCTAAATCATAATCGTTACTCCTCGCACGGAGAATACATAACATAACAATTTAATGTATGTAAACCCATAAATGGTGGTAACCATTAATTATACTGGTGGGGATCAGTATCGCATCGCTTCACGATGTTTCTCTCCGAGGTCTCTACGTTGGAGACGACGAGAAAAACTTTAGTGATCGTCAGTCGGTGCGAATCAAAACAAACCCAAAAAAGGAGAGAGTTCCTCTCCCATGTGCGCATCAGTAAACAGAGTGCACACAATAGATCGCTAAGAATAAACTATACAAGCCACAGTGGTACATGAGCATCTTTCCATGCGTCAATTTTTGCCTGATGAAGTGGCGGACTTGTTCCGTCGCTACAACCTACCCCGCAGTGGGATGTTAGGCAAAGATTGGCGTCCATGGTTCGAGTACCATTGGATACATGCCCTTTCGCTCAATTTTCAAAAACATCTGTTAATTTTCCTACCTGCCGCACTCTGACGGACCTTTCAACACTTTCTCTTCACATCTTTCATTCTAGCCAAAAACATTGTTGTTCACTCTTGGTGCCTCATGGTGATGAGCGAACATCTCCTTCTAAATCACACACATACCTGCTTATAACCACATACTTTTTATTTGTCACATAAATTTAATTTGTGTTTCTCAGACGTTCTGTTTACACACTTAGAAAAATTTACAGTATTCGGTAATTTTTTACCGAACTGTCAACAGCTGAACGTTCGGTTATCCGATTTACCGGATTTCGGTGAATTTTTACAGTATTCCGGTAAAAAATTACCGGAACTTGTCAAATTTTACCGAAATGCGGTAAATCGGAAAAAATTACCGAATACTGTAAAATTTTCTAAGTGTGTATGTTCACACATCATGTGGAATTTTCTATGGATTTTTGCCAATACATATTCTTCTTCGTCTTCTTCTTTAGCATTTCAAGCTTATTGCTTGCTCTCAACTTAGTGTTCTAAATTCACTTCCACAGTTAATAATTGAGAGAGAGCTTTCGATACCATTTTTGTATTAGCATGATTGTGTGGCAAGTACAATCATATAACCAAAAATCAATATGTAACTAGCGATTTGAAATTGGTTCACTGTTGTAGAACCCCTTGGTCCGAATTACACCTTGAAGCCAGCACCTTGCTCACAGAGAACAGACATTGATGTCCATATACCTTTTCTTGAAAAACGTGTGTAAAAGTTAATATAGGCAGTCGGTATAAGAAGCAAGTGCAGAGAAAAACAAACAAAACTTTTCAAGTTACGTGCTAGGGTTTCTAGTGATAAACATTTATATGACAGTTTTCACACTACTGCAGCGCCGCCTACCAGGAGCATAACGACATACATTTGAAATGTCGTTTTAAAGTTTTACACAAGTAGCAGACCGAAGATGAACGTCTGTTCTCTGTGCCTTGCTATACATATTTGCGCCTTTGTTTTGATTTGCTGTGTTATTTTGACAGAAAATTTAAGAGTGTGTTCGTGTGAGTTCATTACTAGGGGCGCATTATTGAGCTTGGGACCGATGTGCTAGTACTGACTTAGTCAAGAAAAAAATTGTATTTGCATGGGACCTACTGGTCTTAGAGTTAGTCTATGATATAACTGTATTGATCGATTTCTCTTCATCGATTCTCACTTCCCTCAATATGTCGGCCAGAATAATATTTTCCGTAGTTTTTATTGTTCTTTCTGCTAGACTCAACCATCTTCCGTCGTGCTGAATTCTAATTATTCGCATATGACACTACTGGCACTTAGTAACAAGAAGTCCTTTTTACTTACAAATTATGTTTTTAGAAACAAGTTTTGTAAACACCTCGCACATTACCACGATAAATTCAGACACGTTGGTCCATTGCAACACAACACCAGCAACAGAACGATAAACGTCACTCTCGTATCCAGCTAGCCTTCACAATTTTCAATTCGGCCGTCCTTACGCGTTTTGGTCGATACCCCCTAGTTAAAAACCGGTGAAAAGTGCTCGTTTCGGTGTCATAGGACGTGAAATTGTCCCCGCAAATGTGTTTTAGTGATTGCCATTCCGGTGGAAGCTTACTACGCGCTTTTATATTATAATTTAACGCCGAAAGTTGCGGAAAATATGATTCTGAAAAATTGCGTCCTGTGGAATTAAAGGGAATTCCTTCACATCCTTTCATCCAGCTAGATCCAAACACACACACACATACCCATAACGCGAAGGCCCCGCAGGGGAAGTCAAGTACAGTGAATGTTTTTTTTCGGTGTCGGTCCTTCCTGGAAGCGGGAGTTCTCCAGTTTAGGGGTTTCCATTTTACTCACAGTAGAAGATGTTGGGTAACAAGTTTGTGATATTTACTAAAATATGGATGCTGTTTGCTGATGTTCATTGAGTTTTTTCTCAAGTAAACCTACGACATACACATACATAGACGAGCATACTATAGTTGAAAAATGTAAACAATACCGACCGTCGACCACCAATAGCAGCAACAAGAAGAGATCTTCTAACAACAAACGGCGGCAGTGTTGGCAGTTTTATCAGTGTGTTAAATGTTTATGAATAAAAGTGAAACCGCACAAATTTTAAACTAGTTTGTAGAGTATTGTGTAGCCGATAAGGATAAGCTGTGTTGATTGACATGTTTGTAACCTTTCTTGTAGAGAAAGTTGAATATTTATAGAGGTGCGTATAAGTAATATATTGCAATATATGAAACAATATATAATCATTAAAATTTTTATATAAATCGAAAAATAAATGTACATGCTTTATTAGCTTTATGTTTTCCCCAAAAGTTTCTTAACATTTTGATAACAAATTCTCAAAATTCTATAATAATTCAAAATACTTCCCTTTGGTTGACGTTGGTGGAGCGGCTCAACCTCATACTCTTATTATGAAGCGTCGGAGACGGTGGATTATCGTCGATCCATGTCTTATGCAAGGACAGGCGATTAGGGTTATTTGACCTTTCCTCTCTGATGAAACATTGCATGAGAGAACTAAAGATCTACACGGCCAGACGTTGCAACTCACTTTCTCACAAATCAAAAACATCGACTCAAATCAAATGACTCATCAAGTGACTCCAATTTTGACGAAAGTGAGTCAAAAAGGACTCAAAACTGAGTTGAAACGGCTGGCCGTGTAGGTCGTACATTCTTGGAAGGGCATTGGCGTTGGGTGTGATACTGGCGAGTTTTGCCGTAAATCAGTATTGTCATGACTGTCGTGACCTGACTAAGATGTTTCACTTCCGATGAATTCGATGACGACTCGTTATGGTACGACATATTTACTTGAAAAAAATAACGATACACGTCAGAAAGGGGCTCTTATTAGTCACTTCACTGTGAAAACAATGTGAATTGAACACAATCCTTTACGAGAGTCACTTTAGGATAAAATTGTCGCCGCCGTAAAAGAGTTCATCCACAGCGGACGCTCGACTGCGATGAGAGGAATATGGGCTTCTATAGAGCTTGCGGCAAGTGTGCGTCCCGGAGTCCAGATTGTAGAAGTTGAGCGTACAAATTTCGACGAACATAGAGCTTCGTTGAGGTTTGTGTCAGGTGTGCGTTTATGCCTAAACCAATCGCAGGGTTTATGGTCGTTTAAACTATTGATACGATCTCTTAGCAGTCAGTTAGCAGTCGAACAAGTTTTAATAGCCATTCAGCTTGGGGATCGACACCTGTTAATTTACGCATTCTACATTCCTCCGGATCGAACTCGAGACATTGAGCTCCATGTGACGAAATAATGGTTCTGGGCGACTTTAACCTGGCGAGCATTGCCTGGACTAAAATCCATAGCGGGTTCTACCGCCCTGATTATGAGCTCTCGTCTTTCCACTCAGCAGCGACTAAGCTTCCCGACAGCTATAGCATCGCGACTCTCTCCCAAATCAACGGCGCGACGAACAATGATCGCTCCCTCGATCTTTGCTTTGTAACCGGCTGCGAAACGGCTCCTTCCATCTGCGCCATCGCTATTAGTAAAGTTTGTTCCACACCATCCACCACTGCTTGTTACAGTTGCGAACAATGTTGCTCAGGATTTCAGGTCCGCACTTCAACTGTTGTGTCGTACGAATTTCGAAGGGCCGACCACCAAAGTATAGACATTTTCTTGTCTAAGAATAGAAGCGCATTCTAGATCCGGGAGATGTCAATCAAGCTGCACAAACGTTTTCACATGTCTTGGCTTATGTCATTGACAGGTATGTCCCGAAAAAGACCATCCGTGCTGATTCTCGTGTACCTTGGATGACCAACGAACTTCGGTCGCTAAAGACTACCAAGCGAGCTGCCTTTAAGAGGTTCAGTAAGTACCGTACGCTTCCGCTAAAACAATATTACGTCAGGTTTAACCACGAATAGAAGCGCTTAAGCAAGTTCTGCTATCTTCATCACCAAAGAGATATACAACGCAAGCTTAAATCGCACCCAAAATCATTCTGGAATTACGTCAATAAGCAACGCAAGGAGTCCGGATTACCATCCTCTATGGTGCTCGATGTCATAACAGCTTCGTCGCAACCCGATATCTGCCATTTGTTCTCCATCAAGTTTGCCAATGCTTTTACAGATGAGGTACTCTCCTCTGATCAAATCTCGCTTGCTGCGCAGAACGTTCGGATATACAATCAACCGATGAGTGGTGTGAACGTAACCGATGCAATGATTTCCAGCTCCGCGTTGCGAATTAAGACGTCGTTTAATCCGGGACCAGACGGAGTTCCATCCGCATTAATTAAGAAACACGCTTCGTCATATATTTCAGCATTCTATTTCATGTGGTACGTTTCCTCAGTGCTGGAAATCTGCTCATATGTTTCAAGTCTACAAGAAGGGTAGTGAGTGCACTGTCAACAATTACCGGGCATCACATCGCTGAGCGCTGTTTCCAAACTTTTTGAGGGTAGCGATGGATCCAATCGTCTCACATAGCAAGCAGTCTAAGCTCTGATCAACATGGATTCATTGCCGGCCGCTCGACCACGACAAATCTGTTATGCTTGACATCGTACGTCACCAAAACTATGACGAAACGGACTCAGACGGATGCTATTTACACCAGAGGACTGAAGCAGGCGTTAGTTCTTGAAGCCTGCTACTTTTGGTGTGGCGCTAGTGACAATTTGAACATTTTAAGCTCGGTTCACAGTGGATTATAATTTCTTATAATATTTCTACTATCAACCTACTACCCAAGTAACCACGAGGCTGTAATAGCATGCATATATAGGGCATATGCATTACGTCTAGTGCATCATTGCAGTTGGATTATAGCTGAAAAGGGCCCCACTAAGATCGAACTAATGCTATATCTTTTGTAATGCCATAAGACCTTGCTAAAGTAGCATTATTGCATTGGTAATGCATCATTACATTCTTAAGCTAATCTAACGCTTCATTACTTGACAACTGTTGAATTGATGCGATCCTGCATTACCGATGTTGATTTTGGGTAGAATAAGTGCAATAATATAATGCTTGTGGTTACTTGGGTAGTATCAGTAATGTAGATAAAACATTATTATACCTGGCTGATAAACAATGAAAAAATACTATCGTTGTGATAATCACTGCACTAAGTACAACACGGAAGACTTTACTCTCGAATCAAATTAACGAAAATTACCAACTTCCACCGCGTATATTGTGTTTGCTGCCTACAGCCTTCAAGAAATCCGAGTTGTCAAATTAGCACCACACGCAGCACCAAATTTTCGGCTTCACGATTGTTGTTCGTGGATGACAGCCGCTTCATTCCTGTGATTTACACCGATCTATTGGCTGCCTCGACAAGGTGAACCACGCTATAGCCAAACTTGACAGGCTCGAAATCAACGGTAATCTACTAGACTGGTTTCGATCATATCTTACTGATCGGCTACTTAAGGTTGCTTTCGGAGATTGACATTCTTCAAGTTTCTGTGCCTCATCTGGCATTCTACAAGGCAGCCATCTGAATCGGTTAGTTTTCCTACTGTACTTCAACGACGTGCATCTTATCATCAAAAGTCCGTATTTATCATATGCAGACGATTTCAAAATCTAACTGAGGATTCGTTCAGTTAATGATTGTATTCATCTCCAACGACAACTTGATGCATTGGCCAATTGGTGAACGATTAATCGGATGGTGATCGCTCCTGCCAAGTGTAACGTAATGACGTTTTCGCAGACGAAGCAGCCGATAACCTTCAATTATGAACTGCTTGGATCGTCAATAGGCCGAGTGAGTCATGTAAAGGATCTCGGGGTGATTTTCGATACACAACTAAATTATAAGCAGCATGTCTCATACGTCATTGCTAAAGCATCAAGAGTGCTGGGAATCGTCTTTAGAACAGCCAAAACATTTTCCGACGTTTGTTGTTTGAAACCGCTCTACAGCTCTACAGCTCTTGTGAGGTCCACGCTGGAGTACTGTTCTGCCGTTTGGAGGCCTTATCACAACAACGGTGCGGAACGAATTGAATCGTTCAACGTCGCTTTCTCCGTTTCGCTCTCCGTTTTTGAGTTCTTTCTTCGTTTTATTTATCAATTCCTCCTCAGTTTTCGCGACAAAATTGATGGAGTAGATCTTACGCTTCAGGTTGGCCCAGAAATTCTCGATGGAACGCAGCTGGGGGACGTTGGGCGGGTTTGCCAACTTGGGTACCACATCGATATTCAGCCGCTCCATCTTCTCCAACAATCGTTTCGAGTAGTGGGTCGGCGTCAGAACACCGCGTCTTCGCCCTTATGGTATTTCTTGATGAACGACGCCACTTCCGGCAGGCATTTTGTACTTTAAATTTCCCAGTTCACGGCCAGTCCGGGCGAAAGAAGAGCGGCTTTGACATCCCCTTCTCTAGAAATAAGAAGAAAAATTAGTATTTTCCATTTAATTCCAACTACCTTTGCTTATCTTGACAGATACGCGTATTTCGTCTACAATGTGCAGACTTCTTCAGTGTCTCGTACTAATAACTCGACTTTCCATAATCCCCTTCTCGCTGATTGTCAGCCACAGCAGCACCTTCCTGCGGGAACTTGGTGTGTGAAATGAACTTTACCTCGGAGCTCACTTCCTTCGTGGGGGAAGTAAAATACGAAGTGCCCTGCCAGTCGTTGCCATCCAGGGTCAGATAGGTTTCGTCGTCTATCAGCACCGCCACGTCGCGATTAGCCGGGAAAATGAAGTTGACCATTTTGTTCAGCCGCTGCCACTGCGTCATTGCCTGCAGCTCCGAAACCAGTGGACGCGACTTCCGCTTCCTGACATCAATTTCGATGTTCGCCAGGTGCTTTTTCACTGTTTGGCCAATTGAACCGACGTCCCGGCGATGTAGCCACTTTTCCCTCGGTCTTTCTCTTCACAATTCTTTGGAGCTTTTTGTCGTCGGTCGTCCGGAACCGGACTTTCTTTCGATGCTCTGATTGTTGTCTAATGGTGCCAAGATGTTGTAGATGCCGGAACGGGTGTATCCGGCGTCCACAAAGTGCCGCACGATGTCTGTTTTCGACGCGGCGGGGTGCCGTTCTTTGAACGCGCACACTTTTGGTTGGAATTGCTTCACTGTTTTTGCCATCACGCATAGAGTTCGACTGATAGAGTTGTCAAATTTTGTCTGCTGACTCATGGGTTACTATGATTGATGCTGCATGGGTAGTTTCGTCAGTGCGGGTGAAGGTAAACCCTTGAAAAATCGGCAATTTTTCTCCATTTTTTTAAATGCAAACGTTACACGAGCTAGAGTTGATTAACCTTGCGATATTTGTCCAGATCTCGGCTTTTAATTCGTCCATGATTTCAGACTTCAATTTCATCGTGGAATCGCTATGGGAGTGGAGTGCTTGTTCCTGACCAGCCTCATAAGCAGCACGTGTAGTCTAACGGAAGCACATGTCCTTCATTAGCGTTGTGCACGACGGACAGAACCAGAAAACTTGGTGATTTCTCATTACTGCTTCGAGCACATCAGACGCCACACAACACACAAGTTTTTTTTATCACTTTTGGCTATGGAATTGACATTTACAATAAACTCAAACCACGGCTAAGAACAAATAAATGAATCCTAGAGGGTTTGAGCTGTTTAGTGGAATCCTTGTAACTATAAATTAGAAGAAAAAATAGTAATCTCCATTTAATTCCAACTACCTTTGCTTATCTTCGACAGATACGCGTATTTCGTCTACAATGTGCAGACTTCTTCAGTGTCTCGTACTAGTTATTAGTACGAGACACTGAAGAAGTCTGCACATTGTAGACGAAATACGCGTATCTGTCGAAGATAAGCAAAGGTAGTTGGAATTAAATGGAGATTACTAATTTTTCTTCTAATTTATAGTAACAAATAAATGTATTTTTTCGTCTTATCTTCAGTTTCCCTTTTCTTTCCAGATCAACTGTTGGCACTTCGTATCGAGAGCCATGCAGTGGTACTACAAGCTACTAGCTCGTCGGCCACATTTCGTGGTGGTTTCAGTCGGTGTCTTCTCGATCGCCTGCATAGTGGTGGCTTTGATAACTAAGAAGCTGCCGGACTTTGATGATCCGACGTTGGGTTTCGAAGCCAGGGGGACCTCAATCGGTAAACGATGGACTGCTTGGCGGAACTTGCTCGAAGAAACCAGTGCCTCCGGTCGGCTGATTTCCAATCCGAAAGAACTGTACGACCGGACGGTAACGGACTTTGGATCTGGATTTCGCGCCCACAAGCGCAAAAAAGACCGGAAAAAGGCCAATGGGAACGGGAAAAAGCGAAATAAGCTGAACAAAAATATCCGAGTTTTGAAAGAGCTTACGTTGAACAAGTCTGCGAATGGTGAAGTGATAAGTTTCGAAGAGTACGACAATGAAACGTTCAGTAGTAGACACGATAATTGGGAATATGGCCGGAATATGTCGTTCTACGCGGAGGAAACGGGCAACAAGACAATGGAGAAGAAACGTGCCAAGTGGGATACGTTGAGAAATTTAAAACCCCCACCAGATCCGATCGAAATGCATATTCCGGCGGATGGCTTCTTCTGTGAATCACCGAGTAAGTATTGTGTGCCTGATTAATCATTCAATTTGTGACCGTTAATTCCTCCCAACAGATAAAGAATTCGCTCATTTTGTGGTGCAACGTGTCAACTACAATCTGAATGACACTCTATTTGAGCTAAATGCCTTCCTGGCGATGTGCGATCTGGAGCAACGTATTATTCGCACCGACCATTATACTGATTTGTGCCAAAGGGAGCTGACCAGCGACAACTGCTGCCGTCCATGGTCTGTGGTGAACTATGTTACGTTTCTGTCCAACAAGACCTCCTGCTTTGAGCTGGACGAAGAAGACATTGCCATGGTGAAAACGTTGCTGTTCGACTGTTTTCAGTATTATCACAACATGAAGCTCAGCAATGACTGCGTTCGATCCAGTTGCGTTGTTCCCAACGAGTGCAAGCAGCACAATGCAGTGTACAACATATTGCATTATTTGGCGGACGTAGATTTTATTAAATTGAATGTAAGTACCTTGGCTGCGATGTACATGCTGTAATATATCTTCATGAATTCGATTTTTTTTCAACAGGAATCAGCGGAGTTTCTCAACGCGACCATGATCTTCCTTCCAATCGCCAGAAGCACAAAATCGTTGGAGCTATATCACAGCCTTCAGCAAGAGTAAGTACCATTTGTGGATTCATGCCTCTGATAGTACTTGTTCGCCGCCACTTCGGTGAGAGCTGATAACTCTTCAGGAGTTCGGTGAATCGCCTGAAATTTGAAAATTAATCCAAATTAGAAAATTGGTGTGTGTGCAATCTAACACCCTCTGCCATACTGCAAGAGACAATGGAACGCAGCTTCCATCCGGGAGCTAAAAAATGATAGCTCTATTGCAGATCCTGCAAATCATTTCAGATTGTCGTCCATTCCTAGGTTCCTTTCACATACAATAAGCTCCGCATGTAATTGTTACCGATTTGGATACGGGTACTGCAACACACTTCCAGATTTGGTGATAAAAATATTGAATCGCCAGGCACGTAGTTGGTATTATTAGTGTGTATTATATGTTTTTCTTTTATATGTATAATTAGATGGATCTCACCATAGGCAGCGTCCGAAATAAGCACCAGCTTGTTCAGTCGTAAACATGGCATTTTAATATGTTAATTTGTAATTATTTTCATGGATTCTGGACGAAATGAATGCAACCTATTCCAACCTATAAATTTACGTTGCTAAACTGTCCGTTAAATATACAACCAGCATTACGAAACCTGAGCAAAGTTATTTACTCACTTAAGGATCTTGTGCACCCCGGGTGGTGTTAAGGACAGTATTGAAAGATCTCCATTCTGGGTCATTGCCCGCTATCGCCTTAACCAGGTTAAATTTTCTTTTTTAATGTCTTTCTCTGGTGCTGCTTCTGTTGTGATGCAGATTTCGTTTCCGCCTCTTCGTATGATGTGGCTGACCCCAGTGATGTCCATATCCTCAGTGTGGTAGAGAGAGATTTTAAATTTTCCACACACTCTTCCTACTTATATTCACCGCCGTGTTTGCATGTGGGTAGCGCATTTGAGTGGAAAAAATGATTTTTTTTCACACTACACTCGATCGCTCTAGAGTGAGAAGAAGAGCTCTCGAATTCACAGAAGCGAATGCAGTTAAATTCACTGACGCGTGCGCCCCAGTGAGCTCACTGGCGTAGGCTTTCTGCTAATATACAGCAGTGATTGCAAATTCGCTTTGACACTACATAACAAAGAAAGAAAGAATAATGTTTCTTCCCGCTTCCTGTTTTCGAACATTTTCTGCATTTTCTGCGGATATTCCGATGATGGTTTAACTTTCAATCGCACCAGCGAATCACAGAAAGCGCACTGGTGCGTCCTCGCCCAAGTGTACGCAGCAGTGATCGCAGACGAGAGCACGTGGGCGAAGACAGATGAGAGCACGTGAGAGCGATCGTTTAAAAGAGAGTGTAGTTCACTCACTCCATGTAATCCCATCACAGGCGCACACTTTTACTCTTTCTTTTTTTCCTTGAATAAAAGAGCACTTTGCTCTGCGGTGAGTTGTGGTTGTATCCTCTGTGAAGGTACAAATCTCACGCGCCGGCGTAACATTAGCGTGAAATGCCATCTCTGGCTGACCCAGCCCACTTCCATGCCCGAGTTTCAGTTGCTATCGGCTTCTGGTAACACCGACGATGGAGCTCAGCATTCGACATCCAATTGTGAGGCCACCAAGCTCGAATTATATACCACAGGTATCTGTTGATGAACATCTGCAGCCGTTGAGTGTTCGTCACTGACACACGCCACATTTCACTAGCTAGTTCTATAGCAGTACAGATTCCAGGTTGGAGTTTAATATTAATGATTTACCTGTTTGTTCATATGTTCCACAAACTCGCAAAAGCTGCCCTTGCCTTCTTAATCCTTGCACCTATGTCCATCGTTTTACCGCCGTCTAACGCCATTTGACTGCCACGATATTGAAGGTTTTCAACAATCTCCACGGTTTGCCTGGCTACTGTAAAGCTAGAAGGGGTCGCCGTGTTCACATCCAACGATTTGGTGTTGGTGACGTTGATGGTTAAATCTGCCGATCAGGAGCGTTCGGGAAGGTCGTCGGCAGCATATCAGAGTACCGTTGAGATAGTAGTGAAACATCATCAGCCAATTCAAAGTCATTTAGGAGCTCAACTGTATTGTAAGGGGTACCACAGCAACCCGCGGATTGGGTCACGCTCCTACCGGTATCTCGTCGTTGCGACGAGGAACAGTAGTGGTGATAGTATACATATTTGCATCACCTCAGCTACGACCGGGTTGGACAAGATTCCCTTGTGCAACACTCTACACGAAAAGCGTCGATGAGGCCGAGGATTTTCAGGAATTCACATATTCTCGTGATTGAGTCGGTCGAAAGCTTTCTCGTAGCCAATGAACACCAAATAAAGGGACTTTTAGAATTGGTAGACCTGTTCCAGAATCATACAAAGCGTGACAATATGGCCCACACAGGATACTCCGGCATGGATTCTAGCCTACTACAGGCGGAGAGTCGTATCGATCTTCTCCTGAATCCGCGATAAGATCATTTTAAATACAGTTTTGAGAACGGTACACAACAACATAATGCTACGCCAGTTATCGCACACAGGTAGGTTATTGGGAACCTCTACTAAGATACTCTGCATGCAGTCGGCCGAAAAGTTCCGGTGTCCCAGATATTGTGAAAAAAATGATAGAACAGTTGAGCGGATATCACGGGGTCAGCTTTGAGCATCTAGGCTGATATGCGATCGACCCCTGGTTGTTTTCATCTCTTGCAAGGATGGGGTTTTGGTATTGACTCGTGTGACACGTCGAACCCTTGGCGGATCATGTCGACATGTTGCCTGGACGGCCACTTGTAAAAGTTGTTCAAAGTGCTCGAACCAGCGGTCAGTTGGGTCGGTTGTTGCGGGTTTCTCGCTTTCGTCGGCCAGAGAGTCCGCTAACGCTCGTTTGTCCCGTCGAAATGAGCGTTTCACTCCCTTTTCCAGGGCCAAGTATCGTTGACGGGCTGAAACTTTGCCTCCTCTGGGTTTTGATCGCTCTATCGCGGGTTTGGCTTCTCTTCGCTCATCTGTCTTCATCCCGGTTTCATCTGTGATCCATTGTTTTCTCTGGGTGCGCAGCTCACCGTGGTATCTTCCAATCGGCGGGTATTCAACCGCCATCCAACTTTCTTCTCTTGCCGTCGAATACGCGCAATGCGCAGACGTACGAAGATGATGGCCAGACGCGATGTTGGCACTACGTATATTCCGCACATCAAGAAGGCTCAGTTTCCATTTTTTTGTTCATTTTTCTACAAAGCTATCGTGGAAAACTCACGTGACCTTGTGGTCTGGTCGATGGACGGAGGGCGAACCCCCGATCACCATGTCGTTGTTACAAAAAAATTCTGCGAGCAGCTCTCACTTTTCGCTCATTTTTCCGCGACCATTGCGTCCCATGGTTACCTCATAGTAAGAGTTGTCGGATCCGATCTTCGCATTGAAATCGCCCATACAGATCTTGATATTCCCCTTCGGAATTTTACCTACGGCGGCATAGAGTTGGCTGTAGAAGTTCTCCTTGTCTTGCACGTCGGCAACATCAGTTGGCGCGTAACATTGGATTATTGTAAGGTTTTTAACCAATGTTCTGTCAACGATTTCATCCACTTCATAAGCGCAGAGTGTGCCTGGTGTGCCAGAGGAAACCAACTCCACGGTGTCGGAGAGCGTGTTCACCTCGCAGGCCAGAGTATAGCCGAATATGTCCCAAAGGAGTTCTGTGTGTTCTTCAAAGTTTAGCTAACGGACTCCACACAGTCCTAGGATCTCAAGTTTCATGTGCTACCAGATAAGCAATGCAATTCTTAGCTGGCAGAAGGAAGTTGTGAGGACCGTAAGCTTTGTTGGTCGCTCCTTCCAGTTTGTAGACTCACCATTTGTATTGACCGGAACAGATTACATCTGAAATTATGTGCTAGCCTCACATGCGTGTATGCGTGTTTACATCGTTTGTTGTTTCTCACCAGCAAGTGGCTGTTTCCTTCATTTTTATTATGAACTATTTTTTCACTCCACACTCTGTAAAAATCTAAATCTCAAGATGTTTCTTTTCAAGTAATTTATCGGTATTCGGTAATTTATTCCCACTTATATTCCGAAACACGACTCTTTGACACACATTCAATATTACTTTCGGTCGAAGATACGATAAGTTCTAAATGTCGTCTTTACTCAAAAGCTCTGTTAACATATTTTATTCTGATTGTATGCCAAAAAAAGCTTTACGAAGCGGTGCATTATTTTTGGATGACCAGGAAGGTATTAGTGGAGTTGCGGCCACCACGAAACTCTCGAAACCAATATTTAAAACTGTAATCTGACGGCGCATTAGCCTCATAATACTGCTCCAACTTTTCTTTTGCTTTCTTCGCCGTAACCTGTTTTGCATTAGCATCACATTTTGGCGGTCAAGGAGGTTACTTTTCATCCCACCTAGTGAAACAGGAGTAAATACGGATAAAAACATTTGCCAAAGACCTAGGAAACGGAATAAGGACTACAATGGAAACTTGGAACATGGAACCGCTAATTGCTCCGCTGCCCAGGTTGCGATAGGATAATCTACGACGAGCTTCAACCTCGCTCCCACTTCTAAGTCGAACCACTGAAGAAACTGTGCCCGGCCGCTAAGGTTATTCCAATGAGCCAATCGTAACCAGGTAACCCAACTAAACCCTAACCATTGTGAGGCCGCTCAGCGACTGCTGTGTCAGACAGTTCGCGAGTCGGCATCGGATATCGCCATAATATTAGACCCATACCGCATACCAGCCGGAAACTGGGTTGCGTACAAGTCAAATATGGCGGCATTATGGACGACGGGAAAGTACCCGGTTCAGGAGGTTGTGTCTACCACAAACGAAGGCATCGCGGCAGTAAAAGTGAATGGAGTGTTCTTCTGCAGCCGCTACACACCGCCAAGATGGTCGATTGAACAGTTTTCCAATATGCTCGATCGTATGACAACTGAACTAACTGGCCTAAACCCGGTAATAGCAGGGGCCAGATGCTTCTGGAGGCCTTGGCTATGCTCTATGTGGACCTAGCCAACGTAGGTACGAAGAATACATACCACAGAAATGGAGCGGAATCGATAATCGGATGGTATCCCGAACCGGAGCCTCCCTTAGCTAAGTCGGCAAAGGCGCAGCTACAAAGCAATACAATGCTATAGGTGACTGGGTTCGATTCCCGGTCTGGTCTAGGAATTTTTCGTTAAGGAAAATTTCTCGACTCACTGGGCATAGGGTATGATTGTACTTGCCACAAAATCATAATAATGCAAAAATGGTACCTGGCATCGAAAGTTCTCAATTAATAACTGTGGAAGTGCATTTAGAACACTAAGTTGAGCGCAAACAATAAGCAAATTGTGAAAACAATAAGCTTGGAATGCTAATAGAAGAAAGATGTCCTACGTCAAAACAATGATGTAACTTGCCTCTTAAAACATACAAAAGTTCATAGAACAACGAGGAAACCGATTCCAATATATTATTTTGAATATTGACCGAATTCTTTTGGTTTGAGAAAAACATTTGTACACGCATGGTTATTTATTTTGCCGTGTTCCTGCTCTAGATTAAAATCTCTAAATCTAGTCTACGACATTTGGTCAGCTAGTTTGAACTAACATTCGATACACTGATAGGCAAAATAAAGTGCCCACCTCAGTTTTTTCAATTTCTCTCATTTACTTGGTTCAAATTAAAGTAAACACACTGTATTTTTTTTATTATTTATATTTTATATTTTTTTTAAGTTTCACTTATGGAATACTGCAAAAAAGGCGTTTTACTTAAAGAAAAAAAAATCAATTTGTGTTGAAAAAAAAAAACAGTGACAAAATTATGTGCCCACTTCATTTGGGCTACAGAAAACATAAATTAAAGTAAAATAAAAGCATTTCAATAATTGATGTGTCCTCCTTTGGCCTTCAGGACCTCCTGCAGGCGCTTCGACATGCTCTCGAGCAGGTTCTTTAGGTGCTGTGGATCTAGCTCTTCGCAGGCGCGCTCCAGGCCTTCAAAATAGTTATTTTTATTGGTAACACCAGTTTTGTCAACCCTGGCATCGAGAATCGCCCACAAATTCTTGATGGGATTGAGGTCCGGGCTTTGTGGAGGCCATTCCAGTGGTTTGATCCGACAAGACCGGAAGAAACCTCCAGATTTTCTCGCAGGATGTTGATGTAAGAATCTGCCGTCATTATCCCGTCGATTTTCACAATGCTTCCCACTCCACCCCACGAAAAACACCCCCAGACCATCACATTTCCTCCTCCATGCTTTATCGTGCCTTGGATGTGGCGCTCCTGAAGCTCCTCTCCCGAACACGAACCCGCCGCTTTCGGTTAAACAGCTCGAATTTTGATTCGTCCGTCCAGAGAACCGTTTTCCAGAACTCTAGGGGCTTATCAGCATGCTCCTTAGCAAACTTAAGCCGTTTGGCTTTGTTTGCCTTGCTGATAAATGGGTGCTTCCGGGCAAGTTTGCTATTCAACCCCTGTGCTACGAGACCGCGACGAACAGTTCGACCGGAAACTGATAACTGAAGGGTTTCCTGGATCTCGCGGACAGTTACCTTCGGGTTCTTCTTGACTTCGCGCATGATCTTGGTGTCCGTTCTCGCATCCGTTTTCCGCTTCCTGCCTCTGCCAGGATGAACCACCACTGATCCAAACGTTTTAAGCTTCAGAAGAATTTTGCTTACCGCTGCCTTACTGATACTGTACTTCTTAGCGACAGCCCGGTGCGATTCACCGTTTTGCACATCACGAACGACCAATTTTCGGATACACAAGGGAATTGCTTTCGAAAGCACTGCGTTCTCCATTTTTTTCAATTGAATCAAATGCGATCACGTATACTTCTTCTTCTTCTTCGTTCTGGTGGTCATCACGTATACAAATGCACCAGGTTGAGCCGTTTGCTTCAAAACATGTCAAAATATCAAAACACAAACAATCAAGGGGTCTTCCAATGGAAATTTATCGAAAACATATCGATTTTTGAAGTGGGCACTTTATTTTGTCACTGTTTTTTTTTTTCAACACAAATTGATTTATTTTTTCTTTAAGTAAAACTCCTTTTTTTTTCAGTATTCCATAAGTGAAACTTAAAAAGAATATAAAAAATAAAATAAGAAAAAAAAACTACACTGTTTACTTTAATTTGAACCAAGTAAATGAGAGAAATTGAAAAAACGAAGAGGTGCGCACTTTATTGTGCCTATCAGTGTATCTAAAGAAACGCCAGCAGTAATATCTTTTATAGAATCTTTGGGAAATTCAATTCAATTCTTAAAAAATTATCTCACAAAATTTATGGAGAATTCACAGGAGGGCACTAACTTTCAGACTTTAAAATTTAAGATTTTTGAGTGGACAAGCTTTTGCCTAAAGTCGTAAAAATCTTGGTTTACCAAAAAAAATCTGCAATCTCTTCATACAGATATCTGTTTGAAAAATATGAAAAAAAAATCTGTGTCAAATGAGATAAATCTGTGCATATGGCAACCCTGCTTCAGCCTGGCTAATTTCTAAATGGACGAGTAGTTTCTTTAGAATCTACTTCATCTTCAAAAATGTTTCACTTTGTATTATTATATTCTCTAACGTATTCTTCATACACATATCAATCCGATTTTATGTTGACGAGATTTGGTGCTCTAAGGATCATCTACATTTCACTTCCTATAAACTCCATTTTTATGGCAAGCCACTTTTGAAAGGCTGTAATGAAAGTGATTCCCAAAATCACTAAACCGTACCAGTATCATTCCAAATAAATCGAAAATCAGACGAACAGTATAAAAAGGAAAGCAATAATAATAATAAAACTTAAAAGGCCAACATCTGGTGAACATTCCATAACTGATACTTCTACGTGCTTTTACCCCACCCATCCTCGAGTCCGAACTTATGCTTGCTGTAAACAATGAACCCTATTCTTGCTTAGTCGAACCTCTGCTGATGCAGCGCAATCCTGCCCTAGCTAGTTTATTTCTCTTGGCATTGCCGTCTCAGCGCTGTGTTAATCATGTTTATATTTTTGCTGATATTTACGACACTACTCACCGCCGTAGAAGTCGGTTTGAAATTCCACCCGTGAGGTAACTGGACAAGCATTTTCGATGCTCGAATTTTCTTCCTCGTGATAGAATCTGAACCCAGCTCCCGGTTCGAGTGACAGAAATCTCTTCGGTAGGTCGTGTTGTTCCGGTTCAAAGTATCTCTCTTTAAAAAATCAACGCCCAAGCATTTTCCATCGAAATGCTCCCGGTGGATGCAATCATATCTTCCCCCGTTCATATGTTTGATTCGTGATGCAAAATCTTCGTAACGCTCAGCGTCTGTCTGGCAAGTGGCAGGAACTTCCTGTGCAGATTCGAGGTAGAGATTATTGAATGCGTACCCATCAAGTAGATGTGGATCATTGGACTCCATAGACGTCTTTATTGGTCGAGATCGGTACAAATTTGGTTGCCAAATACCCGGATGTTCCGGAAGCTTCGAGTAAAGTGGTTTTTCAAATTCGGTTAACCGGTTCATTTTGTTCGTTTTTTTTTGTTGCAGGAATTTGGAAAATGATCTGGTCGCCGTGGTTGCAATGGACATGGGTCTGAAGAATGCCCTCTTTGACGAGTGCCTTCTGCGGGATGGATGGTTGGTTGGCCTTGGTGGAATTTTCGTAGTTATTTCGATGTGGCTCTACACGAGATCCCTTTTTGTCACACTGATGACAGTGATTGCTGTGATTTTCTCGCTCGGGATCGCCTACTTTATCTACACGCTCATTTTTGAGCTGTCTTTCTTTCCGTTCATGAACCTGCTGGCTGTGGTTGTGGTGGTTGGTAAGTTGGTTGGCATATTTGAAAATTACTGGTTTTAAAACACATTTTTGCTGTCTCGTCCCTAGGAATCGGAGCCGACGATGCGTTTATTTTCCTGAAAATTTGGCAATGTGTCATATCGGATCGGATGAAGGCCAGCGGTGCTGTAGTTGCACTAGGACCATCCACGTCATCGTTCGCATCGGAAGCTAACGTGGCTCGGTCGGACACGCTGGTCGGCATTATGGCCTGTACGCTGAAGCATGCTGCTCTGTCCATGTTAGTCACCTCGCTTACCACCGCTGCGGCTTTCTACGCCTCCTATGTGAGCTCGATAACAGCCGTACGATGTTTCGGGTAAGATCTCTAATGCAACAGTGGCGGATATTTCTTAAGATAATCGTTGTCTTGTATTTTCAGTATATTTTCTGGTACAGCTGTGATGGCGAACTATTTTCTTATGGTGACGTGGCTACCGGCGGCGGTATCGATTGCGGAACGAATATCGTGCATCTCGCTGGTGAAACCGGTGGAGAGCATCGTTGAAAAGCTTACGTATCCCTTTAAGGCAATTAGTCAATTAGGTAGAAAAATAGAGGATATCATAATATCATTAGTGATTAGTGTTCCATTGTTGTGGATTGCGTTGTTAGGTAGGTGACCGTGCATTTTGCCTTGGACAGTCGAGTATAAATCGAAGTTTTTTTTTTAATTAGGTATAACTGGTGTGCTAAGTGGTGTAATGGTGTTACACTGGCCAAAACTGCGACTTCCGGATTCTCCGGATTTCAAGCTTTTCATCAGCAGTCATCCGTTTGAGCGGTACGATAGCGAGTATAAGGATCTCTTCTGGTTCGAGAAAATCTACAGTGTAAGTATCGGTTTTTTGAGTATTTAATAACAGTTGCCAACGGAAATTACGACGTCATCGATCGCCTAGCAACAAAAGAAATTTTCAACAAGCCAGCAATGCGTACCGATTTTTGAATGCCACGCTATATAAATCTTACGTTTTGCGTGTGCAAATGAGTCTGAGAATTAACGCTCGTAGCTTTTGGAAGTTTGTTAATGCCAAACGAAAAAGTGCAACTATTCCAACCAACGTTTGTTTGAACGACACGACTGCAGCATCTGCAACAGAGTCCAGTAAGTTTGCTGAGCATTTTGCGTCCGTATTTGCAACGAACCCTGCTTCAATATTGGAAATCGAAGAAGCCATACGTGATGTTCCCGCTGGTTTAGTTGATCTTGGAGTTTTTGATGTAAATCCAGAAATGGTCTCAATGGCTGCAAAAAAATTGAAACGTTCGTTTGTTCCAGGCCCTGATGGTTTGCCTGCAGTTGTAATCTGTCATTGTATTGCCGTTTTAGCACAACCATTGTTTGATATTTTCAATCTTTCACTCCAGCAAGCAAAGTTTCTCCGCATCTGGAAAAAATCGTTTATGGCACCTGTTTTTATACGTGGAGATCGCCACGATGTTATTAACTATCGAGGTATAACGAGTTTGTCAGCCGTTTCGAAGTTGTTTGAAATAATAGTTTGTGGAATTGTTCTGCTACAAAAAGCTACATATCTACAGATCAACACGGATTTTTGCCTGGACGATCGGTTACCACCAACTTGTTAAGTTTTACGTCGAGGTGCATTGCGAGTTTGGAGGATAAGGCGCAAGTTGATGTTGTTTACACTGACCTGAAAGCAGCGTTTGATAAAATTGACCATGGAATATTGCTGCACAAGTTGTCACGCCTTGGAGTCTCTACGCAATTGGTATATTGGTTAGAATCCTACCTTACGGACCGTGAGTTGCGGGTGAAGATAGATGGTTGTATATCACGGCCGTTTTCTAACAAGTCTGGAGTTCCACAAGGTAGCTATCTCGGACCGCTATTGTTTATCTTGTTTTTCAATGATGCCGCGCTGATTTTGGGCGAAGGTTTCAAAGTGGTCTATGCAGATGATTTAAAGTTGTACATCGTGGTGCGCACGCCAAAAAAGCAGTCTTTTATGCCAAAGGTCCCCCTTTGGCGAAATTGAAAAAAAAAAAATTTGGTCGTCATTTCTCCCTTTGGTCCCCCCTTTGGAGAATATGGCGAAAAATTTTTTTTTTCAAATTTTGCCTATAGTCCACCTTTTGACAATACGGCACCTAGTTTCATCCTCTACGACCAGTTTTTCATCGGAAATTATGCCAAAGGTCCCCCTTTGGCGAAATTGAAAAAAAAAAAATTTGGTCGTCATTTCTCCCCTTGGTCCCCCCTTGGGAGAATACGGTGAAAATTTGGTCGTCATTTTTCCCTTTGGTCCCCCCTTGTGAGAATATGGCGACATTCGAGTGCTGGCGCTCTAACGTGATAGACGTGCCTCGTTATTTCTGTTTCTTTTAACTAACAGATCAACCGTGTGAAAGTGATTTTATCATTGTACTTCATTTTAATTTGTGTTACTATCGCCGTGGAATAACCGCGACTAAGTATACTGTATTGTTTAGTGAAGTGCGTATTTTGTCCCGTGACCCGTTTTTGTGAACGTGAACACTTCCCGGATCGTCGAGATCCAGTGACCGCCTTTCATAGGCTCTCGAAATTCTCTAGCCCCGTATCAGTGGGTTAGACGTACCCTAGGTCCACACAGGAACAAACCAAGTGGACACTAGTGACCGTCGAACAGTAGTGCTTGTCCCCTCCTGACCCCCCGGTCTTGGGCAGGGGGTGGCGCTCAAAAGAGCGGACAGTTTTTTCCCGGTATCGTTAAACCGTTGCGCCGCGAGTGACTTTCAAGTGTCGAACAAAGAACATTGTACTAAGCCATCATTGTCTAAGCGAAGAGAATACACACCTTTTGATTTGGTGACAATAAAGCTGCACGCCGCGTCTGAGCGCGGCTCAAAATGGAGACGATACCCGGTCCCACCCAGATAGGGTGGGACGGGATCGACAACCGTGGTACAAAAAGAACAATAGATGGGAGTGTAACAGCCCGGACAATTCCGGAATATATGTACCCCGACGGCCGGTATGGAGCTCTCATTATCCTCCGCATCACCGGAGTCGACACCGATGGAAACCCATCCGACCTACCTGTGAAACCTTACCTCATTAGAAAATCGATCGAAGAATACGCAGGAAAAATTGAGGGGGCATTCCCCGAAAGAAACGGAGCCTCATATGCACTAAAGGTACGGAACTCGGCGCAAGCCAAGAGATTGTGCACTATGACCCGATTGAACGATGATACTCCTATCCGCATTACAAACCGTCCTGTTCTAAACACTACCCGTTGTGTTGTGAGCTGCCGCCAAACCGTTGGAGCAACCGACGAGGAAATTTTACAGATGTTGGAGGATCAAAACGTCTCCGAAATTCGCCGCATCAGACGTCGCGACGGACAACTTTTTACAAACACCCCAACGATTATAATATCCGTCAAAGGTACGACTTTTCCCGAATATATGGATTTCGGATACCTAAGATGTCGCACCCGGCCATACTACCCGGCACCCATGCAGTGCTTTAATTGCTGGGCATTCGGGCACACTAAGCTACGATGCAAAAGTAATAATCGCTGTGGAAACTGTTCCGAAGAACACCCTCCCCCCCCGGACGGTGGTAAATGCGCCTCCGCTATTTATTGCTCTAAATGCAACACAAACCAACATAACATCTCTTCTCGGGCGTGCCCTGTTTATCAAAAGGAAAACACCATCCAACACATTAAAGTTGATCATGGGCTGTCGTATCCTGCTGCAAGCCGTTTATATGAAGAAGCCAACAGATCGGGTCCATCCTACGCCAGCGTCGTCTCCAACGTTCCCATAAATAAACCGTCTCCATGTTCCCATAAATAAACCGCAAACGTTATCCAACTCTACACCACCAACCGCAAACATTCCTATGAACACAACGCCTACTACTTTTGCAAAATTCGTTGAGTTCATTTTGTGAGTGGTGTCAGAGAAACAAACTGATACTTAGCGTGGATAAATGTCAGGTAATCACATTTCACCGTATGGAAAATCCAATTTTGTTTGACTACTACGTTAATGGCAATACTCTCAGTAGAGTGACCAGTGTGACTGATCTGGGTGTTCAGCTGGATTCAAAAATGACTTTCAAACTACACCGTTCTGCGATCATATCAAAAGCAACTCGACAGTTGAACTTTATTTCCAAGGTGGCGAAGGGTTTTTCGGACCAACATTGCTGCAAGTCATTGTACTGTGCACTTGTCCGTCCAATTTTGGAAAACGCATCGGTGGTATGGCAGCCTTACCAGGTCACGTGGTGCCTCAGAATCGAACGAGTTCAGAAGGTGTTTATTCGTTTGGAAAACTTGTCGTGGCGAGATCCTGACAACTTGCCACCGTATCCTGATAGATGCCAGACTACTAGGTTCGGACACGCTTGAACGACGTCGAAAAATACAGCAGTCGTTGTTTATTGCTAAACTGTTGAATCGGTGAAGCTGATGCCTCGAACTACCTTCTATGTTGAACTTTAGAGTACCGAATAGAACCCTACGGAACTCTACGTTGCTGCAACCAATTTTTCACAATTTTTTTTTTGACTTATTTTAAATACAAATACAAATACAAATAACAAACATTCGGTCAACAAACATTTATCAATATTCCAGAAAAAATATGTTGAGGAAAAACGTATTTAATTTTTTCATACCATTTCCTAGGAGATAATTTGAGTTTTGTTGGGAAGTGTGAGCTTTTAAGTGGAATACCAGTAACCAGGAAATGAGAAAAAAGATTATTAATTTCCATTTAATTCCAACTACCTTTATGTGGTGGATCGTAGTGGGCTGTTATCGAAGTGAGACGCAAAAAGTTTTCTGCTGTCATTTTTGCACCGTATAGCAAAAGTACGTCTTGTTGGGTTTAATGATAGTAGTGGAATGAACATTTATTTATTCTAACAAACTTGAGGTTTGCTATGCAGAGAGCTTGATAACTCTCATGGATCGTGAATTACTTGATCGCCTAACATTCCTCCCTATTCTAGATTCCTAGAAACCGCGTCTGGTTCACGATTCCGGCTTGAACCAGTGGCTTGGTGAATCCATCAGCAGCTTGATTTTTTGGTGTTTACGTAGTTGACCACAACCGACAATCCAATCCAATCAATCAGACTAAGGCTGGCCTGGCCTGACCCATTATCGATTGCGTCTGGATAAAATGGCAACGCTGCTGTCCACGTGTTTGGTCCCTCGGATTTGCAGGATCCGTGCTTGGCGATGCAAATGGCTGATCGGTTGTCGCACAAGATCGGAATAGTCATCTCATCGAAGATTTGCTTTAGCAAGTTCCTCCACCATAGCGTTTCCTGGATCCTCCTGGGCAACGCCATATACTCCGCCTCGCAGGATGATAAGGCCACCGTCGGCTGTTCTTTACGTTCCAGGAAATGGCTCCACCCTGGAACACGAACACGTAGCCATCGTTGATCGCCGTGTGTCCACATCTCCTCCCCAATCGGCATCGGTGTAGCCAACGATCTTCCCATTGCCTTGCTTGCTGTACCGGAGCCGATTGCCTGCCGTGCCCTTCAAGTATCGAAAAATCCTCTTCACCGCCTCCAATGCTTCCGTCCGATGATGCTGAATTAGCTTATAGCATTTACAGCGTAGCATATATCGGGACGCGTTACCTGTGCGATGTACTGCAAACATCCGACAGCTTCCTTGTACTGAAACGTTCTTCATCTGCTCTGCTTCTTCCGAGTTCCGTGGTGACATTGATTTATCCAGCCGCTCGTTGGCTTCGAAACGGTGTTGATACTGGATGACTGCTCGTCATGTTGAACCTGGCCAGCACGTCTTCGATGTGGCTTTGTTGATCGAGGGACAACTCACAACGCTCTCGGTCTCTGCTGATCTTAAGTCCCAGGCAAAACTTCGCTTGACCAGACATTCATCTGGAACCACGTGCACAAGAACTTCTTTAACCGTTTCTTCAGTTTTGCATTGTTTGTGAAGATCAGAAAGTCGTCCACATAGATGGTAACGAACAACATTCTGCCTCCATCGCTCTTGTAGCATAGGCAGGGGTCGACCTTCGATTGTTCCAGTCGGAACTCGCGTAACGCCTCATCAGCTGATGATTCAGACACGGCTGGATTGCTTCAGGTCGTACAGCGCCCTCTGAAGCCGCGCATACCTACGTCTTGTCCTTCGCAAATCCTTCTGGCTGCGGCATGATCGTGCTGTCATTGAGCTTTCCTTGCAGGAAAGCCGTTATCCACGTCCATTTGGTCCATCTCAAGGATCGAACTTCGTCGTCAAAGCCATCGAGAATCTTATCATCAGAGTACCGGACCACCGGTGAATAAACCTCGTCGTAGTAAATGCCCGGCCGTTGCGAACATCCTTTGACGACTAAGCGGGCCTTGTACCGCTCAATCTTTCCGTCGAGTCGATTGTTTTTGATCGCCTTCCTGCTTACTGGCAAGTCTTCAAGCTTCCACGTATCGTTGGTCTCCAGTGCTGTGATTTCCTATGGCATAGCCATCATCCACAGCTCTCGGTCTGGTCTACTCAACGCCTCGTTGTACGTGGCTGGATTGCTCATCTTCTCGACATCTGGGGTCGCAGCATTTCGTCTGCTGCTCGTCATCGACTGACGGGAAACATTTTGGCCAGTATACTGCCGTTCTACGCATAACTGTCCCATGTTGCTTTTGGTCAAATTGCAGCTTTTTCAAAATATGCTTAATTTTTTAACTATACTATTGGATACAAACAAAAAATTATATACTTTGTTCTGAGTTTGTATCAAAAAAACATCAAGTTAGATTGTCCCATGTTGAAATTCTAGGCATAAAAGTCCCACTACGACATATCTTAAGAGATCTTAGAAAACAAAATTGATTTAAGTTTACAACATTCTTTGTACACACTTAGAAAATTTTACAGTATTCGGTAATTTTTTACCGAACTTTCAACAGCTGAACAGTTTGGTAATCCGATTTATTGGATTTCGGTAAAATTTGACAAGCTCCGGTAATTTTTTTACCGGAATACTGTAAAATTTCACAAAAACCGGTAAATCGGATTACCGAACGTTCCGCTGTTCATAGTTCGGTAAAAAATTACCGAATACTGTAAAAAAAATTAAGTGTGTAGGAACTACTCGACACTCAGCATTGATATATAAGCCACCATTTGCATTTAATAGAACTGTGTTTTTAATGATGAGATGGTGATAAAAAATAATCAGAATCATGGTAGGAGCATAAACAATAATACACATAGCATGTGTATTTGAAAACGTAAATTCTATCGCCAACGATCCATCATTACATCATGCAGTGCGACTGACATGCGTAGAATTTTCTGCTGCAAGGCAAGATTCTACGCATATCAGTCCCACTGAATATTGTACCTCGTATTTTACATACAAAAATAATCTTATTGTTTGTAATACCGCAGATTACATCGAAACTCAGCCACATCTTCAAATGCCACTCATAAATTTGTGGGTTTCACCACGAATCTTACCAGCCCTACACAATAGTGACGCAAAACTTAAAACGCTTTTTTCTCAACTACAACTTTTGCAACATGGGACAGTTATGCGTAGAACGGCAGTATACGTACTATAGGTAATAGATTCTTTGTACTTGCCCGACCGCTGTGCCTGGCAACTCGCGCTGCATATAAGCAGGTCTGTCTGGTTGCGATGAGGGCGCGATATCCTCGTCCGCATCTTCAAAAATTCTTTTCGAAGACTACCTCCACGTTGCACAATGGGTTCGACTTGCAGTCGCCTCACCTTCGTGTTGTCCTGCAGCCGGCAAATCACCACACACTTCGTTGACAGCCGTATCCGAAAATACGATCTCCAAGAACTCCACTGGCTTTGATCGCTCAGGTGTTACCTCACCGCTTCGTCCCTCATTAACGATCGTAACGTCACGACTGATGACGATTTCGTTGCTCTCCGGGTTGTACAATCTGTAGCCTTTCGTGTCCTCAGCTGGTCTGAATGGACCAGCTCCAAACGTTCCTTGTGTGCTGTACGCAACTATCATGATTTCCCATGCTGACGAATTCCTTAGAATCACTTCAACTTAGGTGACAAACGACGATTTCCAAACCTTCATGATAATATTTCAAAACCCTCCAAGTACAAACATGCATACTAGAAGAGTGCATAATTTATTTCCCATCATCCTATTCCAAACCATTTCCCACAGTACATGCATTCTATTTCTTTCAACACCACTCAACTCGAACCAACTTCGTCACCTCGAGGTTCTCGCGCGCGATTGACATTACACAGCAATTCTACTTTCTGTTCTAGTTCTCACATTAGCGAGTAACGACATACCCAGTGACCCACTGATCAACATTCTGTTCTGATTGACTTAAACTCACCACGCTCTCAAGCTGAATACTTTCTCTCACTCAATAGAATAGAACGACGCGACAGTTAATCCTTCCTTGTCTAATTAACTCAAACCGACGCCGACGAACCAATCAGAAGACTGTACGACGAATGGTTGTAAAAGTAACGCCTCCGACGCCTAGCTAGATAGTCATTCTGTATTTGTATTCTATTACCTTTAATTATCTATGTGTTGACTGAATGTAAAATGTTAATTTTATAAAAACTATAGACGATACTAATAAACGGCATTCTTTTTCTTGAACTCAACAAACAAGTTTGTTTTATGGCGACCGTTTTCTCCCGAGCGAGCAATGCTTCGGATCAAAGAGTAGATTCTAACTTAGAAAATTTAGAATCAAAAACCTAAAAAGTGCCAATTGTAAAAAGTGCAAAGTGAAGTTAAGAAAATAATCATGGGGTGGTTTAGTAGTGACATGATCATTACTAGCACTGCCAGCAGTAGCAGCACTGTGGAAGATAAGTTTGTTGCTGGAGCACTAAGTGTTATTGCAATTGTGCTTATGATTGTGGTTATCTGTAAGTTATTCCATACTTACTACACATCAATGGTTAAAAAAATAGCACAGCAAGAAATAAGACTCCAGGCAATAACCAGTGCAAATGTGTAATCGAACAATCTGTGCATCAAACGACTTGTGTAAAAGTCCAACTGAAAATTGTGTACTGAAAATTGTCCAACTGAAAATTGTGTAATAATGGAACAATTTTTGCAAAAACTACTAAATAAAAAGTGACACCGCAAGAAAAAAAAAAACTTACTTCTACAAAAGTGACCCACAAGGGTACCCACAGTGTGTTCTGTAGAACAACTTCAATATAAAAAATTCGACATGAACGATGAAAAATACACCGTGTACCCGACCAAACAAAAACGTTAGAACAGTGCATCAACCAATTATCAATGAAAAAAATTCTACCGTTAGTTAAACAGTGATTAAAATAACGGGTACATCCCGTAAATAAGAAAAAATAACAACAACAAAAATCATCGGAAGGAGAAAATCTATGAACACAGCGACTGTTTCCAACGAAGTAATCAGCTACCAAACCAGACGGCGATGCCTATCATCGGGCTACTACTTCACCATCATCGGACACCATCATCGAACTACTAGCAAGATAAGTAATATTTGTGTTTTGATTTATTTAAAAGTGAAAATTAAAATTAAAAGCGTAAAATACAATGGATGATCCAATCTCGAAAGAAATGTGGATCTTAATCGATGATTTTCTCGAAAGTGTTAAGGATTTCATAAATTAATTAATGCTACCAAATATTTATTTTGCACATCTTTCAAAGTTCATGAGTAAATTTTCCCGAAAGTGTTAAGGATCTAATAAATTAATTAATGCTACCAAATATTTATTTTGCGTTCTTAAATATCACATCTTTCAAAGTTCATGTGTAAATCTATGTTCTGAAGGTCGTTAGTTTTTTAATGGTCATGTGTTATAAAACATCAATTTTATCGTTAAAGTACCTAATTAATGGATCGGCTCCGAGAACTCGAAGCTCATATAAAACGAGAATTTACAAATTTGGTAAAAAGTAAACATAGACCGCGGACATTAGGTGGTATTGAGACGAAAAGGCAGCAGTTACAAGCTCACTTTTCGGAATATCGAACCCTTTTGAAAACATTCGAATTTCGAATTAAATCGTGCAGGTGGAATGAAGAAGTAGAGTTATATTCTGCAATTAAATTAATTTATGCACAGAGTATCCAAATTTTAGATAATACAGTTATTACCGATAAAGAATGCGAAAGTGATCCTGATCTTCCTACTGTTCGACAGGATTTGTTAAAACCAAACTGTGAAGACTCACTGTTGAGAGCAAACAGTGATATTCAATTAGCTAAAGAAACTTCAATTTTAAAGTAATTGTAAAATTAATAATCTGGTGTCTCAGACTTAAAAATATAAACATGACGTTTAGCATCAAAACTGCCGCTGAGCTGGCGACATTAATCCCAGCGTTTGACGGTTCTCCCGCAGGGGCAAAATCTTTTGTTGATGCCGTAAATTTGGCAAAAACAGTTGTACCAGCTGAGAGTAAAGCAGCTGCAATCCAAATTATACTAACCAAACTAAGTGGTAAAGCAAGAAATTTGTTTGCTGCCACACCTGCTGAATATGATGATATCATTACATTGATACAAAACAATTGTGGTGAGAAAGGAAATTCAGATCTTGCTTTGGCAAATTTGAAAAATCTGAAGCCAAAATCGGCTGAAGATTTACAAAATTTTACAAAACAAGTGGATTTGCTTGCGGACAAATTATCAGAAACATATATTAGGGAGCAAATACCTAATGATGTTGCTAAAAGACTCACTCAGAAAGCAGCCATTCAAACTCTCATTAATGGAACTGCTAATAAAGAGACAAAGATGATGCTGAAGGTTGGAAAATTCGACAACCTTCAGGAAGCCATCAACGTGGTCATTGAGAATGATCAAGCTGAAAAAATTCAAATGCTGTGGTTTTCACGCATCTAGGAACTTCCGGCAATCGTCAAATCATCAGGCTTAAGGAAGATACCAAAATTTTCATCCTCAAAACGCTAATAACCGCAATGTCTCGACGAATGGTAGGTTTCAGCAGAGACCGAATAATCAATTTCGATATCAGTCCCGCTATCCAGCGAACTATCAAAGAAATCCCAATAATAACCAAAATTTTTCTCGGTATCAAAGTAACAGGAACCATGGTAACAACAATAACTTTGGTCGTTACCAGGATTCAGCGCGGATGTATTTTGCAAATCAGCAAAATATTCCACAGTTGAATCAATTTACAAATCCTTCACCCCTCAAGGACAGCCTAGCGTTCCTAATTTCTCCAATGTCGTAGCTAGCAACAATCCCGTAAATCACAATCAGCAACTATCGTTACCACCCAACAATGGAAATCCCAACTATTTTTTAGCCCGCCAGTAATAATTGAACAAGGATGTCGACTACCTGGACAATTATTACCTTCTGGAACACCAATCTTGACAATCAATTTAAATGCGTCAAACTTTATCCAAGTCAAAGTGCACATGACTGGGAATACAGTTTGCAATTTAATTAGCGATACAGGTGCCGATATTTCGCTTTTCAAAGCTCAAAATATCCGCCCTGATCAACCTGTAAATATTCACAATAAGATCAAATTAACTGGAATAACTGAAAATAGTGTAGAAACTTTAGGAGTAGTAAACACAGCGCTATGCTTTAATAATACTTTAACTTTAAATCATGATTTTCATTTAGTTACACCTAATCTACCAATTCAAGCCGATGGAATTTTAGGTAGAGATTTTTTAATCAACTACAAGTGTGTAATTGATTATGAATATTGGCTACTTAATTTCAATTTAGAGAATACTCTGGTATCAGTATGTATAGAAGATAATTTAAATGATGGTTTTATGCTACCAAGTCGTAGTGAAGTTGTTAGAAGAGTACCACATTTAAGAATCTCTGATGATATGGTAGTCCATTCCGAAGAGATTTATCCAGGTGTTTTTTGTGGAAATACCATTATTTCCGCAATGAAACCTTATGTAAAATTTGTAAATACCAACAATGAACCAATATATATTTCTTATGCACAATTTAAGCCTACTCTAAGTTATCTGAATGAATATTCTATTTTGAATATGCGTAAGAATAATAGTAATAATAATGTTAACACCTCTAAAAGGATTGAACAAATATTTCACGATATAGATACTGAGCAAATTCCACTTTATACAAGGGATAAGTTCAACAATTTAATTACACAATTTCAAGATATTTTTTGCCTACCTGATGAGGAGGTCACACAAAATAATTTTTATTCGCAAAATATTGTTCTTAATGATGATGTACCTGTTTACATCCCTAATTATAAAACTATTCACTCACAGTATGATGAAATTGATAGGCAAGTTAATGCCATGCTACAAAGCAACATTATCGAGCAATCAACTTCATCATACAACTCCCCTATCTTATTAGTACCAAAAAAATCTAGTAATGGTGAAAAGAAATGGCGTTTAGTTGTTGACTTTCGACAACTAAACAAGAAAATCTAGCTGATAAATTCCCGCTACCGAGAATCGATGATATTTTGGATCAACTCGGAAGAGCAAAATATTTTACGACTTTAGATCTCATGTCTGGATTTCATCAAATCCCTCTTGACAACGATTCTAGAAGATTTACGGCTTTCTCGACAAGAAATGGCCATTACCAATTTACAAGGTTACCGTTTGGATTGAACATTAGTCCAAATAGTTTCCAGAGAATGATGACGATTGCAATGGCAGGTTTAACGCCTGAATTAGCATTCATTTATATTGACGACATCGTAGTTATTGGATGTTCAGTGGATCATCATCTCTCAAATTTAACTCAAGTTTTTGAACGTTTAAGGTATTATAATTTAAAACTTAACGCACAGAAATGCAAATTTTCAGTACAGAAGTGACCTATCTTGGTCATAAAATTACGGATGAAGGTATTTTGCCTGACGACTCAAAATTTAATGCAATTCTAAATTATCCAGTACCCACAAATGCCGACGAAGTAAGACGCTTCGTTGCGTTTTGCAACTACTATAGGAAATTTGTGCCAAATTTTTCAGTAATTGCATATCCTCTCAATCAACTTCTTAAGAAAGATTCGAAATTTGCTTGGACAGAAAAGTGTCAAAATGCTTTCAATACTCTAAGAAACTTCCTACTATCACCAACATTGCTCAAATACCCCGATTTTTCACTCGAATTTATACTCACTACAGATGCTTCTGACATTGGATGTGGAGCAGTGTTGTCTCAACAAACACAAAATGGAAATTTTCCTATCGCCTATGCTAGTAAAACATTTACGCAAGGTGAGAAAAATAAACCTGTAATTTTGAAAGAATTAACAGCCATCCATTGGGCTATTAATTACTTCAAACCCTATTTATTTGGCAGAAAATTTTTAGTACGAACAGACCATAGACCCCTAGTCTATCTGTTCGGAATAAAAACCCAACTTCGAAATTGACAATGATGCGTTTAGATTTAGAAGAATATGATTTCACAATAGAGTATATACCTGGAAAAGGAAATGTAGGTCGTTGTCACGAATAGTAACAACTTCGGACGAATTAAAGCAAATAAGTATTCTTAAAGTGAATACGAGATCTATGACTCGAAATTTACCAAATAATGTAAGTAATGAAAATCAAACAAAAATATCGAGCTCTGTACCAAGAGAAATTGATCAACTCTCGACGTACATGACAAATAATCCATCAGAAACAAATAAATTACTTAAGTTAGAGACAAAAGCAAACCGGAATGAAATAACGTTTTTACTGAAGAAAACAAATAAAGTTGTGGCACAAGTGCATCAACAAATGTTAAATGGAAGTCAAACCTTAGAGTTTGCACTTCTAAAATTGGAAGAATTAATGAAAAATATGAATCAGAAAAAATTGCGCTTCCTATTACAGATGAAATATTTAAAATGATATCTATTGAAAATTTTAAAATTATTGCCAATGCACAAGTGCATACGGTAGAAATAATAATATACAAACCACCGGTAAAAGTTACGAAGAATTCGGAAATTCAGAAAATTTTAAACGATTTTCACAATACCCCAACAGGAGGACATGTAGGTCAGCATAGACTATACCTCCAAATTAGAGAAAAATACGTCTGGAATAACATGAAACGTTCGATTGCAGAATTCGTCCAGGCCTGCGAATTATGCAAACGAAATAAAGTTATTAAGCATACAAAAGAAAAACAAATTATAACGTCAACCCCATCATCTCCATTTGAGGTGATCTCCATAGACACAGTTGGACCATTACCACGTAGCAATAGCAACAATAGATATGCATTAAGTATTCAATGCGATTTGACTAAGTATGTCGTATTGATACCAGTACCAACCAAAGAAGCAAACGTTATCGCTAAAGCGTTGGTCAATGAATTTTTGCTTACTTATGGAACATTCTTAACTTTGCGTTCTGATCAAGGAACCGAATTCAATAACGAAGTCTTTAACCAAATCTGCAATATGTTACAAATTAAACAGAAATTCAGTACAGCCTATCATCCTCAAACTATTGGCTCATTAGAAAGAAATCACAGGTGTTTGAATGAATACCTGCGATCTTTCGTAAACGAACATCAGTCTGATTGGGACGAATGGTTAAAATTTTATGCTTTCAATTACAACACAACCCCTCACACAGACCATGGATTTACACCTCATGAACTCGTTTTTGGAAATAAAGCAAAATTACCGCAGGATTTATTTAGTAGAGACATAGAACCAGTTTATAATTTTGAACAGTATAGTAAAGAGTTAAAATTCAAGTTACAAAAATCGAACCAGATTGCGAAAAATAAATTAATTCAACATAAAATAAGTAGAACAATTTCAGCAGAGAATGACATCAATCCAATTCAATTAAATATAAATGAACCAGTCTATTTAAAGATTGAAAACAGAAGGAAATTAGATCCATTTTATGATGGACCATACATAGTAGAAGAACTTTTAGATCCCAATTGTAAAATTAAAAACCCGAGAACAAATCAATCTATTATTGTACACAAAAACAGACTAATAAAGAATTAAACATATCCCGAAATATTCCTGATTTATTTATTTATTTATTTATTTATTTATTTATTATTATTATACTTCATCTGACTATCCGTCTTAATGAATATTAAATATTGAAGGGGAAAAGCCTGTGAGCAAGGCGCAAAAACCCCATATCTTCTTATTACATATACATGGAGAACACAAAACTTCTTATAAGTATACATAACACAAAATAAATTAATAACATGAAAATTCTAATTCGTGGTCTAGTAATAAAAGTAATTATCCTCAGCACATAAGTCAGGTCTCGTCAAGTCCTCGTCGAACATCCGCCAAAAATTCCGAAAGTCTTCGCTTAAATGTTTCAACAGATGCATTGAAGTCGAACAGCAAGTACACCTGGTTGAACGTAGCTGACATAAAGCGGATGGGATCGTGCTGACCATACAAAGCATTGCGAGATTCAAGCATCAAGAAATCACGTTGGCAGAAGTATTCGTTTTGGGGCGTATATATTCAGCTGCTCCAAGGATCCTCGGTGAGGTCCATATCGCCAAAAAGAATCTTGGCTACAAAAACAGATTGCGCAGTTACTTCTCCCTTTTTTCCAAGGTTTCTATGCCTCAGCAATCTGCATCGGTCCTCGTAGTGCGTGTAAATTGAGCGGATTTTGCCATGGGAGATCCACCAGAGCATACTGACGAATTTCCGTTGGATTGATTCAATCCTAGCAATCCAGATTGATTGATAGGGACACCAAACCACAGCATTGGATTCCAGGATCGACCGCACAAGAGCACAATAAAGGGATCGAAAGCCATAGGAAGTCTACGAAATTCATTTGCTATTTTGAAGATGAATCCCAGCTGTCGGTTTGATCTGGAGATAACTGATGAAACTTATATAGCTATAACTGATTTAAAAGAAACAAACTCTGTTAGATTTAAGAAACATCTTAATCCAAATTTATCAAAATCGAACTGTAAAGGCAATACAATGACAACCAGACTTATCTCCCATTTTATTTCCCAACAAGGCATGATTTTGTTTCACGCCACCATACCTTGTTCTTCATTGGGAAGGTGTGCTGTACGCAACTATCATGATTTCCCATGCTGACGAATTCCTTAGAATCACTTCAACTTAGGTGACAAACGACGATTTCCAAACCCTCATGATAATATTTCAAAACCCTCCAAGTACAAACATGCATACTAGAAGAGTGCATAATTTATTTCCCATCATCCTATTCCAAACCATTTCCCACAGCACATGCATTCTATTTCTTTCAACACCACTCAACTCGAACCAACTTCGTCACCTCGAGGTTCTCGCGCGCGATTGACATTACACAGCAATTCTACTTTCTGTTCTAGTTCTCACATTAGCGAGTAACGACATACCCAGTGACCCACTGATCAACATTCTGTTCTGATTGACTTAAACTCACCACGCTCTCAAGCTGAATACTTTCTCTCACTCAATAGAATAGAACGACGCGACAGTTAATCCTTCCTTGTCTAATTAACTCAAACCGATGCCGACGAACCAATCAGAAGACTGTACGACGAATGGTTGTAAAAGTAACGCCTCCGACGCCTAGCTAGATAGTCATTCTGTATTTGTATTCTATTACCTTTAATTATCTATGTGTTGACTGAATGTAAAATGTTAATTTTATAAAAACTATAGACGATACTAATAAACGGCATTCTTTTTCTTGAACTCAACAAACAAGTTTGTTTTACTTGACCCTCGAATTACTGTTGGGAAAAACGTCACGAGCATGGTTACCTTGCAGGCATGCGATGCAATCTTGCGTCTCCACGTTCTTGATGGAGCAACCGGCTGCAATCGCTTCAAATTCTGAAGATTCAGATGGTCGAATCTCCTGTGCCACATCTCGAGTTCACCGCACGCGTATGCCTTCTGCACTTGCCGGTTCAATCGGTATAAGGCGCTTTCAGCCGTTCCAGACGCGAATACTTCTCCATCTTCGGTGAGCACCTTACAGTCTTCCGCTCTGAACACCATCGTGAAGCCTTTGTTGCAGATTTTGCTTACTGACAACAGGTTTGCCGCCAGCTCTGGAACTTCCAGCACGTCCTGCATGTCCACCGCTCCTTCTAGGCAATCCAGGTTATCGACGCCCTTGACCTTGGCCGTCATGCAACTCTTGTTTGCCGTACCGACCTGGCCATGTGGTTAGTGGGTCCAGAATCTAAATACCACTCGCCTTGATCCACGTCGCCCACTGCAAGAACTGCACACATTGCACGTCCTTTTCTGCCCTTGGATGTATCAAGCTTCTCCGGACAATTCGCTGCGGAATGACCCACCTTGTAGCAATTGTAGCACGATCCTTCGGCTTCTTGGAACCGCCGCCAACGCGGCGTCGTTGCTGCTGTGCTCCTCCGCTGTAGAAAGCTCCTTCCTCACTGCTACTCCGCGGTCCATGCTTGGCTTTCACGTCCTATAGGATTTTGGCCTTCACGGCATCCGCCTTCAGTGCCTGTCTTGACGCTTCCAAACCCATCACCATCGGCGCTTAGTACTTCGGCAACACCATCAAAAGTAATGAAGCGAGTCAGTCGTCAGCCACTGGAAAGATAATTTCCGCGAGCTTATGGCTTGTCGAGACTAACGCATCCCCATACGCTTCCACGCTGTCGTAATTTTCAAGTCGGATCGAAGTCAGCTGCTGTAGCAAGCCGATTCGACGATAAATCCTGTCATCTTGAAAAGCAGTCTTGAGTTTGTTCCAGGTTTCTTGCGCGTTTTCGCATCCATCACCAGGCTGTAGTTCGTGTGTGCGTGTGCAATTGGTTCCGGTGAGCTGAAGTTAGAAGAGTGTTGCGTGTTGCGGGATCGCGATTCACGTGCCCCCAGAGCTGATCCCTCCGCAGCAACGCTTTGACGGAGAACGACCATGATTGGCAGTTCGAATTTTTCAACTTGATAAGTTTTGCCCACTCCATCGCTTCAAGAGAAAACAGCAAATACTTCACGCTTCAATTTTCGATTTAGCAGCTTCCATAACCTGTTCGAGTTTTCAGATCAGGTTCACACGGAATGGGTTTTCGGGACTACAAGTCGAGTTGAAGATTGAACTACTAATTGCAGATAATATTTGTTTTAGCTAGATATTTATACAGCACTTGCTTTCTAAAATACATAGCAACGAAATGGTGTTGTATTTTCACCGACTGCTTCGATTCTTCAGCAAATATCGACGTCGCCTTTTCCTTATACCTAACCTTATTATTTTGTAGCACCGGATGCTCAGCTGCTTCCGCTTTGTTGTCGTTTAGGTACTAAGTTAAAATGCCGTATGTACCCGTTACCTTTGTTTTTGTATAGTAGATTTGTGTTCTGTTGTTTGTTGATTTCTAAGCTTTCTGCTTATTTCCCAGGGTGAAGTGTTCTGCAACTGTCGATTTGAAGTTGTGTGAAATACCTTTGTCATTCTGTTTGACGGCCTTAGTCACCTCCGCTAGATGCTCTTTGAACCTTGTTGACAAGGTTCTCTTTGTTTGAAATGCATATATTTTGCTGCAGTGTTTACACTTGATTTTGTAGACCTCTGTTGCTCTGCCTAATACATATATTGATTCTATGGTGGAGCTTAACAACGATGCCAATTGATTGTGCCTACTAGAGAAAACTAAGTCCAAGATAAATTCCCTAAGTCGTGGTTTCAGCTTTTGCGTAATGTCCTTGTCGAAGAGGACGCTTAAACGTTTCAGGAGCTCAGGTGAATAGGAGAGGGTTGAGATGTTCTTCCTTTTTTTGGCGATTGCTTGAATTGTCCTCTTTTCGTAACCATTGAGCCTGGCAGTTTCGAAGATATATGCTAGCTCTTTAGCTTTTCTGGTTTCATTGAGAGGAAGGGTCAACATCCGATGGATCATGGCAACATCCGGTGGCCATTTTATGCTGAAAAGAGTGGTTTGAAGTGTAAGGGATGAATACTTGGGTGTTTGTGGCTTCTGAAGATTTCAAACTCTAAAGACGATGAAGACAATGATTCTCTCAGTACTAGAAGGTCGAGGAATGCTAGTTTTCCCATCCTGTTCAATTTCATGAGTGAACTTTATGTCTTTGTGGAGATTGTCGATATCTTGAGGGATTTAGGGGGGATCCTCTTGTTTCACTACGGCGAAAATGTCGTCGACGTATCTCCAGTTGAGAGTAATCCTTTCGCGTTTAGGATTGTTTCTTGATTCGCCAACAGTTCACGGAGGAATGGGGACAAAGGGTTTCCCATGGGAGCTCCTTTTAGCTGTTTATAGAATGAACATCTGAAAGTAAAGTAGTTCTCTTCCATGCAAAGTCGAGTCAGCTTAATGTACATCCGCACTTTTTGCTTTCATGCTGTATCATCTTCTTGTTTAAAAGCCAATCTTCTAGAAGGTTACCCCTAGAGAAAGGGACCGTGACGTCGAAAGCTACCATAACTTCATGGAATTAAATGGAAACTTGAGTTTGTTCTTTTGTCATGTTTGTAACTGTTTTATTTTTCAACTTTTCTTTGACAGTACCAACCGCTATCCTTTATTTGTTTTTAGCTGTATCTAGGTAAATGGTTTACAAAACCTAATTCAACGCTTCTCCAATTCTTTTCAGACAACGGACACCTTTAAGCTGCCGCTTCGCTTCGTCTGGGGAGTACAACCAGTCGATCGTGGCAACTTTCTCGATCCGGAAAAGCGTGGCGCGCTGTACTTCGACGAGAACTTCAACATGAGTGCGCCCGAGTCGCAACAGTGGCTGCTGGAGTTTTGCAAAAGCCTGAAAAATCAGACTTTCTACCAAATGAGCTACGGGCTGCTGCTGCCGAACTGTTTCATCGAGAACTTCATCAACTGGATGTCCCGTCGGTGTAACGATTCTATGGGCGAGATCGATAGGACACCGTGCTGCGAAGTGTCACCGTTTCCATTCGCCCCGGATGTTTTCGATCAGTGCTTGCCGGAGTCGATATCCAGCCTATACGAAACGCCACAGGAGTTCTTCATCCCCGGTGTAGCGGGGCCGAAGTTTGCGCGGCAATCGTTCGACAATGGGAGCGGACTGCCACAGGTGAAAGCTGTGGTAATCGAGTACGAGAGCAATCAGGTATTTACGATGTCATATTCCGAAATTGATAGCTTTGTGAGCAAAGTAGAGTCGTGGTTTGGTAAAATATTGGAGGATGCCCCTCGGGGATGCGGAGCGCGTGGTTCATCAGTGAGTTGGAGTTCTTCGACTTGCAGGATACGTTGTCCACCGGGACAATGGTAGCGATTTGTATGGCGATGGCTGTAGCGCTGCTGGTCTTACTGTTAGTGACCCTGAATGTGTTGATAAGTTTGTACGCGATAGTGACCGTTACGTTTACGATTCTGACGACGGTGGCCGTTTTAGTGCTGCTAGGTTGGAAGTTGAATGTATAGAAAGTGTAGCCGATCAGTACGGCGATAGGTTTAGCTGTAGATTTTAGCTTACATTATGGCGTTCATTATCGGCTGTCAACCGATACGGATAGGAAATCGTCGGCGCATTTTCGCTTACCAGAATGATTGGTCCAACGGCAATGGCAGCGATCACTACCGGTATTGCGAGGGCATTGATGCTTCCGTCTGCGCGTGTTGGCGTACATTCAAATAGGAGTGTTTCTCGTTATCGTCATGTCCATCAGTTGGATCTGTGCGACCTTCTTTCTGATGAGTCTGCTGACAGTAATCGGGCCGCAGTACGGCTTTGGGCAGTTTCGGTATCCGAAGCTGCAGGGGTACTGCGTGACAGTAGTAGAAACGCAGATGGATGGACCAAACCGGTTGAACCATCATAACCAGAATATGGTTTCGAGCAGTTGCTGTCCAATTCGAGCTCGGCGGCGGGAGAACTAGTGGGCTCGGAATCACACGAGCTCGACTCACTGACGTCCAATTCCATAATCAAACCTATCAATTTGGATATCTCGAGGCCGATCAACTTCGATCGAGCGTTCAAAAAAGTATTCGCTACCGCGCGGAACACAGCCCATCGACGGCCAGTGCCATTACGGTTGTGCTACCGGATGATGTGGATTTTAAGAATGGGTAATGTATGGGACTGCCAAGTGTGATAGGTGAAATGTTGAGGATCGCGTTTTCCAGGTTTGATTCACCGTGATGTTCAATGGAAGTTTACTGAGCTCAGTTGACTAGGGTTATTTTTGACGACTAAAACATCCTTTTTGCTTTGAGAATTTCGGTTCAAAACTGACGCAGCCTTTTGACTGGAAAGACTGGAATAAAATGTATTGGTAATGAAAAACACGTATCATGATACCAATCAAACTGAATGATAACTGCTCCTCCCTTATGAAACATTCGTCCCGAATCTTGTATGTTTCAGATGTTTTATGTGGAAAAAGATGCCGGATCACGTTCCACTGCCTGATCCATTCATACGCTGGACTACATGCGTTTCACGGCAGTTTGGTCTTGAGAGAAGCATGTTTCCTTTCATGGTCCAGAATATCAGTCCAATGATTAGCATAGCGAATACTGACAACAGTCCGGATGTTGTATGTTGAAACAAGGTCGGAGGTATGAAACAAAAGTTTGCTTATGTGGTTCCGGTTTCCAATCCGAAGGAGGTTCAGTTGATGTAAGTCTGTAAGGTGTAAGGATGTAGGTGAAATGGTTGAACGGCCATTCCGTACGACCAAGCTGTGTCCGTTGATTGATGTGATGTCCGCCTCGTCCTTTGGCTCTATGTAGGGTACGATCCTCGGAGTACGTTGTTGATACAGCCTTCGCTTGTTAAAGGTCCTCCTAAGCTCCTTTAGTTTACATATTCTATAATTCTCTATTATTGGGCAAGGATTCTTCATTCCTAGCAGTTGGCTTGATTCGCGCAGGAACGGTTGGGGTTGAAATCTGAGTTGAATATTAGTTACAATTTTTATGTAATCCAAGCTTCCTAGTAGGAAAGTTTGAATTTTAACAACAATGATAATTTTCAGGATATGTTTCAATGCTGAAAAATCTCGTATATTTGATCTGCATTATTAATTAAAATATGTTGCTCTTCTAATCTATCTAATAAAAATTTGGTTTTATTACTGTTTAGTACAGCTTTTGATAAAATTCCTATTCTAGATAACTGTACAGTTTCAAAAATATCTCTTAATTGATCGTCTAGTAACTTGATGTTAAATAAAGTCATGAATAATTTCTTTGAAATTTATCTGATTTTATAAATTTAAATTATTAATAATGCTACAGACCTTAATCAAAATTTCAATTTGTTGTTTTTCATTTATTATAGACCTTTAAAAATTATTCGGTTTTTTTCAAGAAGAGTAGTTGCAATAAAAAATTTCAACCTTAATCTTGATCAAAGAAGAAGTTTCCTTGTCTTCCAGCGATTCCCGATTGTTGGATAGTGGCAAACCGCTCGGGCAGTTTCTGAATGCCTGCTTCTTGCAAGAATCTCCATAGCAGCTTCATGATTTTTAGCGCGAGCAGTGTTTGTTAGATGGGATCTAGCAGAGCAAACAATAAAACACATCTGTACAGATTGAGCTAGCACACAAGAGTGATATTTATTCATTTCATTACAATTACAATTACAATTTCCATTTTAAAGCTAGTGAATGATCTCAGTCAGTCTCTTTCACACTGATGAATGATTGCGCGGTGCTGAATGCACTGCACCAGTGCTGCCATCACTCCTCCTCATCGCGCAGAGATCGTAGACCAATCCTCTTACGTATGTCCTCTAGCTTTACCTTATTCAGCGGTTTGGTGAAAACATCCGCCAACATATCCGCTGATGGGCAATAAGTCACATTGATGTCGTGTTTCTCAGCCAAATCGCGCACGAAGTTGAAACTTGGTATCCACGTGTTTTTGAGTGCTTCAGTTCCGCATTTTGCTCCAACATTTTTATGCAACTTTGGGTGTCTTCGAAGATCTGCACGGAGTTTGTTTGCACAGGATCCCCGAAGTCTTTTCAAGAGGTTCTGGCAAACCATAAACAGCTCCCGAAAACTTTCCAGCTAACGAAATGTACCCACTTTTTTTTTTTTTTTTTTTTTAGACAGGATGGAAAATCTGCAGCCAGACACCTGAAGAACTCAGGGTGTGGGGATGAGGGCGCCAACTCCTCGACCCACTAAAAACCCACCCGTGCCTTAAGCCTTTCTCCCTCCCCGGAACCACCTTTCGGTATTACTTCAGGGAGGGGCTTTTGTGCTTAAATAAGCACCCACTATGTCTAACTACTTAGGTCTTTGGTAGTTAGCTTCGCCGACCTGACGCTGATTCGATCGAGATGCTCCTGGATCCAAGCAGGGTTCGGGACGTCTGGTCGCGGTCCAGATCGTCCGCGATCTCCCTACCCGACCGCTTACGGTACCTGCCGAACCTCGCGTCGTATGGTCCCTCCTCAGATCGAGAAAGTCAGGGCCATGTCACGACCGCTTACGACCTTCTGCCGGCTCCTGCGCCGTATGGCGCTTCCTCCGTTGTAGTTCGTTTAGCCGTTAAGGGGAGCTTAACGTTTCCAGGGTGCACCGCGGGGAGGCGAACTACTTCCACACCCGACACCGACACCGACACCGATGAAAGTGTCACACACGGCTGCTTTTTGGCACACCACGAGATCGAACCACCGCCCAACCGGAACAGGTAGCCCGAATTCGATTTCCGGTCTTTCACATTACCGGCCCAGTCTGCGTCCGCGTATCCTTGAAGTTCTTCTTCACTGGTACCCAACTCCAGCTTTAGGTACCCAACTCTCGCTTGTTGCCTTCAGGTAACGCAGAACTCGTTTTGCTTCCGTCCAATCTGCATTCGTTGGTTTGCTCACCTGCCTCCCAAGATTCAATGTACTCATAGCAATATCCGGCCGTGGTATTCGTCAGACACATACAGCAAACCGCCAACATACGACTCTGGAACTTCTCATTGTTCCGGGGCAAGACTCTACAGCTCCTCCGGCTTTGCTGTAGGTAACCGACGATCCATGGGAATCCGTGATCCCTTCGCTTCCGTAAGTCCGAACTGCGCCACCAATCCTGTCGACGTAAAGATTTCTGGTCCAAGCCGGTAAGCGTCGTTTCTCCTTCGTTCCTCTTATTCCCAAAAAAATCTTCACTTTACCAAGGGTGGTTATCTGGAACTTACTCGCCAACGCTTTCACCACTTCATCATACTCCGCGTCGTTGGATGTGACGACCAGCATATTAAAAGATACTTCAACGTTGATTTCAGGAAACAGATTGAGTCTTTATTGGTCTTGTCGTTTAGTTTTATAAAAACTGGATATCTGCTTAAAGTTAATACATAGATACTTTTAGTACAAATACGGAATGACTATTTGCTAGGCGTCGGAGGCGTTACTTTGACAACCATACGTCGTACAGTCTTCTGATTGGTTCGTCGGCGTCGGCTTGAGTTAATTAGACAAGGAAAATAGGATTAACCGTCGCGTCGTTCTATTCTATTGAGTGAGAGAAAGTAATGAGTTTGAGAGCGGAGCACGTTAAAGAGAGTGTGGTGAGTTTAAGTCAATCAGAACAGAATGTTGAAAGGTGGGTCATTGGGTATGTCTTTACTCGCTTATGTGAGAACTAGAACGGAAAGCAGAATTGCTGTGTAATGTCAATCGCACGCGAGAACCTCGAGGTGACGGAGTTGGTTCGCGCGAGTGGTGTTGAAAGAACATGAAGATGCATGTGTGCTGTGGGAAGTGGCTTGATGGGAAATAAATTATGCACTCTTCTGGTATGCATGTTTATACTTGAAGGGTTTTGAAATATTATCATGAAGGTTTGGAAATCGTCGTTTGTCACCTAAGTTGAAGTGATTCTATGGAATTCGTCAGCATGGCAAATCATGACAGTTGCGTATAGCACAATATCATCCACATACACTAGGATGTACACTATGCTTCCGTTCCTTTTACGCACATACAGACACGGGTCCGCTTCCGCCTGTTTGAATCCGAGTCGCTTCAGAACTTCGTTCAGCTTTTGGTTCCAAACTCTGGCTGATTGCTTCAACCCGTAGAGACTTTTGTGCAACCGACAAACCTTGTCACCTCCAAATCGCAGTCCGGGTGGTACTCGCATATAAATGGTCTCTTCCAAATCGCCATTCAAATACACAGTTTTCACCCTTTCGGAATCCCTTTCGTTGACCTCTCAGAACGAAGAGGCGTATTCTCATGCACCTCCTGGAAATGGGCCGACTCCTCCTGAATCGGGATAGATGCGCCGTCTTGGCGAACCACTTCACTAGCATCTTCATACACACTCTGTTCTGCCGGATTGTCAAAACCAACCACCGGTTGCTCAGCAGAATTGTCATCAAAACCGGGAATATCACTATCGCTATCTTCATCCTCTTCATCGGATTAACTGGATTCTTCATCGGACTCATCCGACTCCTCTTGTTCTACGCTGCTACTAGACTTCGATGGTGATGGAGGCAGCTCGGAGAGTTCGACATTATTCGCATTCTGGACCGCACCATCTGACTGCACGAAACGAGCATCTCGACTGAAAACGATCTTGTTTGTTTTCAAGTCGATAAATCGCCACGCTTCATGCTGCAGAGAATATCCAACGTAAGTCATTTTCGTTGCCTTCGGTTCCAGCTTTGTCCGCTTCTCTTTCGAAATAAGCACATACGCCCCGATCCGAACAGCTTGACCATACTCATGTCCGGCTTAACACCGTGCCAAATCTCAAAAGGTGTTAGCCGCACCGCCGTCGGCAACATATTCTGGAGGTAGTTGACCGTGTTCACCGCCTCAGCCCAGTAACGATAATGCAATCTCGACTCAATCACCATGCAGCGCGCGACATTTTCTACCAGCGAACAATTCTTACGCTCCGCGACACCGTTCTGCTGTGGCGTGTATGCTGTCGTGAACTGCTGCTGAATTCCTTCCTGTTTCAGGAACCTAACCAGCTCGGCGCTGGTATACTCTCCTCCCTGATCTGGCCTAACGAACTGCGTTTTCATCTGTCGTACGAAATTGCGAATTGCATCCACCGTCTCGGACTTCTTCGTCAGGATGTAGAGAGTAGAGTAGCGGCTGAAGTCATCGATCAGCGTTAAAAAATACCGCCGACCGCCGGGTGTGACTGTCTTCATTGGCCCACACAAGTAGCTGTGTACCAAATCCAACACCTCTTTTGACTTCCGCGCCGCTTTTTTAAGGAAAGGCATACCGGTTGTCAAGCCTTACCGCTCGAGATCCAGGATAGCTTGAGTATCCTCCACCATTCGGAGGTGGTACCAGCCCTTGCTGACCGGCGCCACAGCAGCTTCTCTGCTCCTGCTCGAAATTGGGCAACCCTTCTGATCGAAGATTACAGTCGCACCTTTCTGTACGAGCCTGCCGACCGACACGAGATTCATGTCGAGTTCAGCAACAAATAGCACATCACTGAGCGAAATTTGTTTTTCGGCACTAGCAGCGCCGAAGCAAAAAATCTTGCACGATCCGACGCCTTTCACTACTGCCCGTTTACCGTCGGCAACCGTCATCGATTACGGAGTGTCCGCACGCGGCTCACTTAACGACGCGAAAAAATTCCGATTTGCACAAATGAGCGAACTCGCGCCTAAATCGACCAGTCATTCACCAAACACGCACTGGCAACAAACGCAAAAGAATCCTGTCCCGACGTTGCCAATTTAGCTTTGGCTTGCTTTTTCGAATTCGAGCTACCGGCACCTTCTTCTTCCTCTTTTTCTTCAGCCACGCGTTTGTTGTCTTGTGGCCGGGCTTCTCACAGTAGAAACACACAACACTTTTCTTCTTATCGTCCGCTTTCAGAATAACCGAATCCACTACCGCCGATTCTCGACGCTTGCACACCTCGTTGAGAATTTTTCCCTTTGCTAGCTGCAGCGTCAGATCGGTGTCGGCTCGGTTTTCCAGCGTCGTTGTTAAGGCATCGAACGAACGGGATAAACTTCCGGAACACTAGAACCACCTGAAAATCCTCGTCGAGTTTTGTTCCGCTTGTCGAACAAATCTTCGAACTCCGTCAGGTGTTCTTCTATGTTTTCCCCCGTCGCGGTATTGCCAAGTCCGCGGATACGTTTGAGCAACTACACTTTGGTCGTAAGCGTCTTCTTCTGGTGTTGCCGCTTCAAATTGTCCCACAGCTTCTTTGCGGTATTCGTATTCCAGATGTGTCCGTGTTGACTTTTGGACAACAGCAAACCAATCATCGCTCTCGCTTTCTGGTCTCCTTCATCCCAAACTAGCGCAGAATCGTCGCACTCACGCGCGGGTGACGGAGGGCAGCCGGCTGCGCCTCACTCCCGGCGAAACATACTTCCAAAGTCCTTCCCTCACTATTTTCTATTTCTATTTTAACCCTTACACAGCCAGTATTGAAAAGCATCCTGGAAAATACTATAACCAGTATTTTTCTTAACAACATCAATATTTGCGGCATATTTGGCAATATGACGAAAAATATTAATACGGCCAGACCCACTGTGTAGAGTTGAGGGAAAAGAGGATTCAAAAATAAGCGGCGATTAAATTATCCACTTGATAGATAAGTTAATCAACGAATATTTTCCGGATCGTAAGAACGAAGAAACGGGGACAACCGTCCTTCCGTCTCGATTTTGTAGTTTTAGATGAGTCGTTGGGAGTGACGTGGCTAAGAAGGTTAATGTCACTCCGTGTGTCCTGACTTCTTTGGGAAAGACAGAGGTATTTCCACCTTGTGTCCTGACTAATGGGCCTGGGATGGGTTTTAGTTCCTTGTGTACTTCCAAAGTCCTTCAAAAGTCCTTCGTCCTTCCCTCACTAACAAAAACTCGACTTCCAACTTCCACGAATCGTAATTATCGTTCGTCAATTTCATGATATAGGTTCTCTCCATTTTGTTGAATTCAAAAATGTCCGAACAAATTCAACAAATGCACTCGCAGACTTATTCAAACGTGTTCACTTTGCACAAAAGAAAATGGCTTCTTTCCCTGGGCCCATAACCTGTTAGACGGGATCTAGCAGAGCAAACAATAAAACACGTCTGTACAGATCGAGCTAGCACACAAGAGTGATATATCTAGGGTTTTTTTCATTAGGAGCGAATCTACAATTGAGAGATTCTCTCCGGGCTCGCTCTCTTTCATTCATTACAGCGCCACTATAAAACTTACGAGGCATTCTTAAGTACAGATCGAAACACAACAGTGCTGGCTAGCATACTCTTCAAATAGTAGAATGAAAAACGTAAAGGTGATTGGTTTATGAATGAAAGAGAGCGAGCCCTAATGAAAAAAAAACCCTAGATATATTCATTTCCATTTTAAAGCTAGTGAATGATCTCTGTCAGTCTCGTTCACACTGATGAATGATTGCGCGGTGCTGAATGATGCAGTGCTGCCTTCAGTGTTGACACTGGTACCATTATGACCAGGAGTTTCCACTCGTGCTGGTTATGCGATTTCAGTGATGGATTTACTAGTTTTGTAATTGATGGTATACTTATGTTTGATTTCACATTATTCACTTCTTAAAAAAGGTCTACTAAGTCCTGGAGCACAGGTTTTATTCATGATCTTAACTCTGAAACTATTCACTAAGTCCTGAAGCACAGATTTAATTTACGATCTTAACTCTAGCACACACAAATCAATACTGAGATCTAACTTCCTCACGACTCTAACTCGAACTCTCTCAATGCTCGCCAAAAACCAAATCAAGTAACCTAAATGCCTAATCTAAATTACTGAGGTCAGCTGGGAACATTCTGGCGCGATGTCTTCCATCCAGATGTCACGTTCGAGGTGTCCGGTTCCTACATCATTGATCGTTGATGCCTGGGAGTCTGCTGAGTCGCCTGTTCAGATGTTTACGCTGCACTTGCATGCTACGTTGCACCTTAGTCTACTGGAGCGATAATTTGAACTGTCATGGGAAGATGGATGCTACTGAGCGATGATCTGCAGCCTCGTGGGAACGATGATGATTATGATGATTAACGGCACATAACTATACTTCATCTTTTTTTTTGTTTTCCTGCACAGCTTGATTAAACTCCTCTCTGAACTGTTTCTTCTAATTGGCTTCTAATTTCTTTTAATTGGCTTTCCATTTGTGTTTCAATTTTTTTGATTCTTTCTTCAATTTGTTTATTCGATCTAGGTCCTGTGGTGCTTGCGTAGGATGCCGCTGTCGAATTACTTTCAACGACTTTCCTTGCTTCCCAAAACGAAATATTTTGATCGACTTTAATCTTGTTAATAGCTTGCTCTTTCACCAGGTGCTGAGCACCCTTTGTAGAAGGCACCACAGTTAACACATTTTTCAACGTTCTCACTAGGCTCGTGATATGTTTCGCCGCACTTATTACACTTTTTACCGCTGGTACAGTTTTTCCGTCATATGCCCAAACTTTGAGCAAACAAAGCACCTTGAGAATTTGGACACCACGGTCTTGTTTCCAAGATGAGGTAACCAGTTTCTAACGCACTCCGCGGTTATTAGCCTTCGATGGCTGATGACGGTTCACTTTACTAGCGCAACAGGTGTGTAATTGAACACTTTGCTAACGTGAATTAAATTGCTCGCTCACAAACAGTCAATTGCACTTCACCGTAGCCATGCTCGGAATGAATTAGTTGTTAATTTACATGTTTTATGAGATTGTTGACTTTAGTTTCGAAATGTTCGTTTATTTTAATTTGTCTGTTATTGCTTTCTATTAATACATTGGTCTTTGATTCAGATTCGTCAATTGTTCGTTTGATTAGTTGTAAATCGTTGTTGTCTAGATTTGCGGTTAGGGGTTTCATAAATGTGCCAAGTGGATTTAGAAGTCCTCGTTTCTGTCGGTGCAATGGTTTGAGTCTGAAAGTAATTTTCCGATAGTCTTTTTATTCTGATGTCTAAGATTTGGTTCAATCTTTCCGGACTGTGTTTATCTCTCCAAAACATGTATTTTTGCTTTGAGAACTTTTCTCAAACTGAAGTAAACGAAGACAACACTTGTGTTCGTCTATCAACAAAAGCTCACAGCTGTTTATTTCAGATGCCTTTTATACGGATAGATTCGAGCAGTTGGTTTTCCAAAAACAATAACACTATTCATCAGAGTTCATTCTATACCCATAAATGCGTCCACTCACTTCCAGTGGTGGGTTCGAACCAGTTGGTCGATTACGATAATAATCCAACATTATTGTATAACGCAGGTTAGCAAAACTCCTTTCGGAGTTTTCCAAATCCACAATGTGAAGATGGAAATGTTCGGAATTCATGAAGCTAACTTCCCGTTCCTTGAATGCTACATATCAATCCCTCATTACGTGATAGGCTTTATCATAAATGAGTAATCTGAAAATATATATAGTTTATGTATTTGATTGTAAAATGTATTATACTGAAAGCAAAAGTAAAGGGTGTATTCGATAAAAATGGCACACACATATATACTCATCAAAATTAAACTGATTATCGGATTTTCTTGAAATTTTCAGGGAATGAAGAACTACTAATGAAATTTGATTTACAACATTTGTTTTATTCAATTTCGTCTCCCATCCCGAATGCTCGCACCTTCCTTTTCACTCCACCCATCAAATTTTGTACAACCGATTTTCCCAGTGTTTTTGTTGTTTTTACCCAAATTTTCTTCACTTCTAGCTCTGTTTTTATAGTTTTGGGATGTTTGCGAAGTTCTGTTTTCATAATTGCCCAGAGTTTTTCAATTGGACGAAGTTCTGGTGAATTTGGTGAGTTCATATCCTTTGGCACAAAATTGACTCCGTTGGCTCGGTACCACTCCAATACGTTTCGAGCGTAGTGGCAGGATGCTAGATCAGCCCAAAACAGAGTTGATCCTTTGTGCTTCTTAATAAATGGCAAGAGACGCTTCTTAAGGCACTCTTCCGTGTAAATCGCACCGTTTATTGTTCCGGAAGTGATGAAGGGAGCACTTATTTCACCACATCCGCAAATCGCCTGCCAGATTAGAAACTTCTTTGCAAATTTCGATAGTTTCTTCTTTCGAACATACTCCGGAACATCGAACTTCGACTTGGCAACGAAATATTCTTGCCCAGGAAGTTGACGGAAGTCGGCCTTGACGTATGTTTCGTCATCCATCGCGATGCAACCGGATTTGGTGAGCAGCTTCGTATAAGTTTCCGGGCGCGGGTTTTCGCAGTGATGTTTTGTTTTTCATTCCGGTTTGGGGCTTTTTGCACTTTGTAAACATGTAACCCAGCACGCTTCATGGTTTTCTGCACAAAACCGACTGACACCTGAGACTTTTAGCAGGACATCTCGAATTGACATGTTTGGACGGTTCTTGAATTGTTGTACGACTTTCCTGGCCATTTTACTGTCCATTGGACCACTTTTACGACCACTCCCTTCCTTCCTTTGGATACTTAGACGCTCGTAAAAGGTTCTTATTACACGAAGACACAGTTGTACTTGCAATTCCAAGCCTTTAATATCCACCGGTGAGACGCCCCTGGATTTTGATTGTGAGTGCAAGAAAATTTTCTCACGGACAATTTCTTGTTTCGACGACATGACTGGAACTACTGAATGTATAACTATGAAAGTTATACATGGCAGATGTAAATAATACACTATGGATAAGATCTACTCAGAATTTCTAGGTTTTTACTCATACGATTCAAAAGTTACAGAAGATTTTCTGTGTGCCATTTTTATCGAATACACCCTTTATATGGTTATTTTCGTTGCCGCCGGATCTTTGTTTTATGGATTTTTCGTCCTGTGTCATCTTGGAAGGCCTTACTGTTATCCCTGGCAATTTGGTATCTCCTGCATTTATCCTTCGTCTTATTCTTAACACCTTGGCGCGCAATGTATACGAAATCATCTGTTTCCATGGGTGGATCTGGTTCCTTGTGATCTTGTTGTGATACTGAAGAACCTGCTTTCGTTTTTTTGAAGGGGAAACAATAGCTTCGTCATAGATTTTGTTCCTCATTCTTAGAATTTCCTCAATATCTGTTGGTCTAATTTCTCCCTCTTCTACCCCATAGAAAATTTCTTTGGGCCTCAATTTTGTTTGTAGAGTGGATAGTACCGATGTACAAAGCAACGCAAATTCTAAACAGCTCTTTTTTTACTCAGATCTTCGTATTTCGATCTACAACATCGAAACATCTCTGTAATTGTGGAATGGAAGCGTTGAACGACCCCGTTCACTTCGGGTTTGTTCGATGGTGTATAATATGTTTCCACTCGTAGGTCTTGAAACATTCCACGTACTTCAATAATCCTTAGAGCTGGTTCGTTATCACTAACCATCAGCTTAGGTTTTCCATAAGTTAAGAAATTTTTTTCTAAACCAGAACGCACGTCAGGAATAGATCGAGATTTGATTGGTATCAACATACCGAATTTTGACAATTTGTCTACGGCAGACAGGAAGTAGTTTGGCATACATATGAAAATATCAACATAAATTATTTCTAGTGGTTTTTCTGGAATAGAAGTTTGCGCCAGACTCATTTGATAAAGTTGTCTTTCATATTTTTAAGTTATACATATCTCACAAAGAATGACATATGTACGAACTGCTTTCTTCATTTTTGGGAAGAATAACTGGCTCAATAACCATTAGTTATGTCATTAATAAAAAAACAACAACAACAATTAGTTCTTCTGTTCTTAAATCGATCAAGAACTTTTGAGAAATAATTATTTTGAATGTTTTGACGCGTGAAAAATAATGTTTATACACAATTTGAATTGTGTTGATAAGATTTTCAGGTCAGTAAATGCAATTTACCCTCTTGGGGTCGATGAAATCTTTGAAAATTCTCAAAATTGTCGGTATGCCATAAACAATTTATGTAAAGGTGTGCCTTAGAACTTTAGGAAAACCTGTTCTCCAGTGCATTCACTTTCGTTTGGGTAAATTTTAAGAATTATTTGATTGGAAAAATAATTTAATGGTTTTTCTGTGCACGGAATGAATTCCGAGTCATCAGTGTCTGCTGAATGTTGAGTAGCTGCATCTGATGAAGAATCACTCCCTTCTTCGTTGATATTTAATTCGTGGGGAATTCTGGAGAGGCCGTCAGCAACAACATTTTGCTTTCCGGCAGAATAACTTAAATCGTACGAATAATCAAAAAGTGCGATCATCCATCTTCCAATTCTCCCGGCGGGATCTTTTAGAGTTACAGCCCAAGTGAGTGGTTTGTGATCTGTGTATAAAATAAATTTGTTCCCAAATAAATACGGTCGAAAATATTGTTAATTGCCTCTTTTCAATAGTTGAGTAATTTTCTTTAGTTTTGGTTCTTGGCTTTTTTTTGCCGGCACCTCGGCTTTTTTTTTGCACCGATATTTCAGCAAGGTCAGTATCGGGTGAAAAGGGGAAATGCTCGTGTTGGTGCGTCAACTTTGACACCAGCTGTAGTCCAAACCACTTGATGGAAACAGTTCAAATTTTGTGCACATTATTTTCTGTATTTTTTTGAGTTATGGAGAAATTTTTAATTTGCTACCTAAATTTTTCACAGAAATACGGATTTTTAAATTGCTATGTCCAAAAATGACTTTTTTCACATATTTTATAATAACTTCAAATCTATAAATTTTATGAACATGAAATTTTGATCACATTAGGTCTATACAACTTTTTTAATGTTGTCAAATTTTCATTCAAAAATATTGATAATTGACAAAATTACAGGAGGTTGAACATGGAGTTTTTTGCTAACATAATTTTGCTCGGCTTTTTTTTTGCTACTGAGTGTAAGTCTCGTCGTCCATTACCACCGCCAAGTCGCGATTCACCGGGAAAATCGAGTTGACCATCTTATTCAGCCGCTGCCGCTCCGTCATTGCCTGCAGCTCCGAAACCAGTGGACGCGACTTCCGCTTCCTGACATGTATGTTCATGTTCGTCAGGTACTTTTTCACTGTTTGGCCGGTTGAGGCCAAGCGCACGCAGCGATGTAGCCACTTTTCCCTCGGTCTTCCTCTTCAGCATCCTTTAGAGCTTCTTGTCGCTCAGGGTCGTCGGCCGTCCGGAACCGGGCTTTCTTTCGATGCTCTGATTGTTGTCTAATAGTGCCAAGGTGTTGTAGATGCCGGAACGGTCGTATTCGGCGTTCAAAAAGTGCCGCACGACGTCCGTTTTCGACGCGGCGGGGCGCCGCGGCGGGGCACCGCCTTCTGAACGGAGTTGTTTCACTGTTTTTTCACTGTTCATCACGGTTAGAGATCGATTGATAGAGCTGTCAAATTTTATCTGCTGTTTCATGGGTTACTATGATTGATGCTGCATGGGTAGTTTCGTCAGTGTGGGTGAAGGCAAACCCATGAAAAATCGGAAATTTTTGTCCAAACGTTATTCGGGAGGTCTATCTTGTAGTGTCTCTCCGAGGACGTAAATACTGTAAACTAATGTTGAACAAAGTTAGTACTCACGATTTTTTATGGTCCTAGCCCAGGTGTGTTGGTGGATATGCGGCGGTGTCCTCGAATCCTGGACCGAGCGTTGAAGTTTGCCCGGGGATGGTGTCTTCTTTGCAGAATTACCGGAACACACTACACAAAGTTGGTTTTTCCTCTGATAGCACTGTCTATTCACTTTACACGTATCAATCGACTCCGGACGTCGAAAAAAATGTTTTATTAACTGAATTTATTACATTAACATTGACTTCTTATCTACTCGCGTACACTATCGGGAATGAATGTGTTCTTCCAAAGGTCCCAACCTATTAATTGCTACTCGTTTGGTGAGTGCGAAGTTCGGTCGGCGACCACGTTCGATCTCGTTGCTGGGGCCATTCTGTCGGTCAGTACTTTTAGGGACGAGTGCAATCGAAATTCCGTAGCTGTTGCTGAGGGCGTTCTGGATCGTCAGCAATACTCGGTGCAGGTGCCAACGCAACTATATATTGTCGGCATTCCATACACACTCAGATTATTTTACAGAAATCTGTAAAGTTTTACCGAATTCTCAACAGCTGAACGTTCGGTAATGGATTTTGTTAAAATTTTACCGAAATCCGGTAAATTTTTTACAGAAATCTGTAAAATTTCACCGAAATCCGTAAAAAGGATTACCGAACGTTCAGCTGTTGAGAATTCGGTGAAACTTTACAGATTTCTGTAAAAAAAATCTAAGTGTGTAGTTTGGAATGTAATACTATATGAATAAGCACTTGCCAATGAATCTGGCTCATGATTTTTCAAAAAATTTCCGACATGTCCATCGAGACCTCGGACAAAAGCGTCTATTGCTTTTTGGATGGGAAAAATTCTTCTGAAGAGTGAATTTGACTTGCAATTAGAGTTAAAAGCTTACTATATTTATGTCATCGAAAAAATTTCTCTAAACTCCTTCCTTTTTGTGCGCAATTCATAAGTTGATAATCAAGGGTCGTTAGGTCACGCTTCTTTTAATGGTTTTTTTTATCAAATTCCAGTTGATATTGACGTTTAAATTAACTAACGCTGTGTTCGCTTCTCCTTTTATCTTGCGTCTTATAGATACACAAATTGCATAAAATTTATTTTTCGATCTACAGTGCTGGCTTCGGTAACTTGATAAGATTTAACTATCGCATCAACATCTTTCCTCCATCCACTAAGCTCATCTGAGCTCATCATTCCACTACATATTGAGACTTCCTTTACTAAATCAGGAATCTTTTTCAATTGCCGTCTGGGTCTGTCTTCTCGAAAATTAAAATGGGATCTATTACATTTGGAACGTTTGCTTGCTCTGAAGCCTGTTTAAAATTTCTTGTAACTGTTGCGCCATTATAGGATTAATATGTAAATTTTTCCAAAACCATTTTCCAACCATTTTTCAAAACCATTAATCACTATTTAGATGATCTTTAATTAAGATTAGGTTTAAAATTCACAAAATAAAATTCCCTTTATTCACTCAACTACAGGGCGAAAATTTGTTCTATTTCTTTCAAATCCCATTTTCAACTAATTCAAGCAATAATATCAACATTTTCGAGTGCAGTTATCTTTATAAAGTCCTTTTAAACAAATTTATTGAATGTGTCCTCCATTTTTATTAATAACATCCTCGAGCCGACGCCGGAAGCCAGAGCATGCCTTTTGGACGTAGTCCTCCGACATTGACTGCCATGTACGTGTTATGGTTGACTTCAGGGTTTTCACACTAGGGTGTGATGTTTTACATGCTCATGCTTCAACATATGCCCAAATCGAATAATCCAACGGATTAAGATCGGGACTGCTAGGGTGCCACAAATCCTTCGGCCAAAACTTCATGTTATCGTTCAACCATTGTTAGGTTCGATTGGACGTGTGACTCTAGCATCAATGAAAACAGACGGCATTTTCAAACCGTTGGACGCCACCAAGCCAAACATCATGACACCAGCCGGATATTTGGTTTGAAATCTGACATTTTCTGAGGTGAAATGAACCGGTCCGTGCGGCTGTTCACTACAGCATCGATGCTGAAAAGCTTTTCGTCGGAGAACAGGATTATCATTTTTTCCTTCTTCAACAAGGAAAGCAATCTCTTGGAACGAGTCACTCGTAGTTCCTTGACCCGGTCTGTAATCAAGTAGCGTTTCACTCTGGCTCTGGAAGATGCATGCAGGTCTTCTTTGATGATTCTCCGCTTGGATTTCTCCGAAATATTGGCTTCCTTTGCAAGTTTTTATGAAACGCACCGGGTTGCGAGCAATTTTCGCACGGACCGATTTGATCCCGTTCGGCGTGCGTGCAAAGCGCGGACGTTCGCTTCCCGGCTTCCGCTGCTTAGGACCATCCTTCAGGGTTTTTTTTAGGCGGTAAACTGTTGCCAAATGGCACCCTATCACCTTGGCAATCTCTTTCGGCTTTTTCTGGGCGAGCAACAAACTGGTGATCACTTCTTTCGCGAACATCTTGACGAATTTGCAATAAAACAAATAGAATGTTTGGATGCAGCACTTGAAAGTAAACATAAACAAATACACTTTCGACAGAAATTAGTCACTAGCCACATGAATTAACCCAATACTTATGTTTGAACATTTTCGTATTATTGTCTGCCGCACCCTGGAATGAGTATTCATTCACTCAATTTAACGTTCAAACTTTTTCCTCATTACACTCGATATATTTTCAAAACATTCACTTTACATAGGTTTTTCGTTTAACTAAAAATAATTCACTTTCGCTTCACTTTGAAATAATTGATTAATTAATTTCTTTCTTTCTTTTCTAGTAATATTTAGCATGACGGGGACACCATACAATTGCGGGACACGTTCTAACCATAGCTTATCCTTTAACGGTGGCAAATTGGTTAAGTTCTGGACGCAGTGCTCGTTATCGAGTCCTAATATTACTTCCTCCTTGGTCTGCCGGGAGCAGGAAACAAGCCACGGCTAGAACCAGCAGGTGTGTTCAACTTCCCGGTGTGGGGGGCATCGATTCTCTCTGCGGCTGCTTGCTAAGCTGGATGGCCCAATGCTTCACACGTTCGGATTGGTGATATTATTTTATATGCACTATATTCGGTGTGGGTGTTTTTGAGTACTTGAACACTACTTTAAAGTGTGTTAATTTGGCACTTGTTTCTGCGCTTTACTTACGAACATTTTACTGGTCCCTATTCGGACGCCAGTTACGCAACTTGGGTTTAAGTTAACGTTATTAAAAAAGGGTGAATTCGGATTTAAGGAACATACTTGTTCTGCGGTTAAACTCGTACTGTTTTACTTATCATGAACTAGTCATTAGCTGGGCTATGGGTCTGCTACTTGTTATGAACAGAATGTTTTGATATAGCAAGTAGTAAACACAACATCACTTTCCATATGTTTATCGATAGTTGGATATGACAATCTGATATGCTGCATGGTGTTGCTGAGCCGAAGCTTCCTATCGGCGGGTGGTGGTGGCTGATCGGGTCGATGGGTGATAACCTGTGGATTGGTTTGGGTGGTATTTTTGGTGGCTGCGGTATTCGATTAGTTGGTCCTGAATTGCATTCATAAACCTTTGGATGGGTTAAACTATTACGAAACTACAGGTTCTGGAAGGTTAGGCAGTAAGAGTACGCTGTTGCTAATGAATCAACGTTAGCGTTTTTCGAGCAATTTTCCTACTTCCCCGTCCAGTCCTCATACAAATGCATCTATTGCTTCTCGATTGTAAAGTGATAAAATTGATTTAGCTGCCTCTGGATGTGCAAATTGGTCATGCGTCGCGACACAATTGGATATCAATGAGAGCATTTTATTAATCTCATGGTAAAATACTTCCAATGATCTACCCTTTTGGCAACTGTTCGAGAGTTGGTAATCTAGAGTGCCTTAATCTCGCTTCTCTCCGTAATAAGTTACAAGAGTTTTTTTTTTATTAGGTTCCAATTTATATTTACGTTTGATGCGACTAAGGCATCATTCGCTTCACCTCTATTTTTTCTTCAAACGGTTGTACATATAACGTAAAACTTGTATCTTTGGGCTACCGTAATACTTTGAGTCTTATGTGTTCATTTGAAAATAGGTCTGGGTATAGCCTGACTCATCACGTCATGGTGCCACTTGTGAAGTTGGCTAAAATGCTTAGCATGGGAATATGTTAACGTGTGCAATGCATATGTTACAGCGGATTAATTTCACTGCTTCACGAATTCGATGGTTAACGTTCTGTTATGCAGGCTGCTGTTCTCCATGACGGGAGATTTATGTCGCTGATATTGTATTTCTGGTTAGCACTTTGTTCCTCTTTTTGAACTTCCTGCAGATTGTCTCTACTTTTTGCTAATTTGAACGCCCGCTTGCGTTCTCGTCGCTGCAATAGAGAGTACAAAGTGATCAATAGTTGCGCAGCCACTATTACCAACACTACGATCAACACAATTACGTGTTGATCCAACTGTTCACTGTGTAACTCTTGGGTATTGTTATATTCTTTGCCAAAACAAGTGAAGTGGGATCTGAACAGATCCTACCAACCGCAGGGACGTGATCAAATATAAAGACGTCTGATCACACTTATTGGCAAAAACTAACTGAGAACTTTATCCATTTATATTTCTTTCGTAACTTACTCTTTTGTTGTTTATTTGGCAGCGTCGGGTGCTGCAACATTATCATCATCGTCATCATTGTTAGGTGTCATCGAATGCTGCTCCGATGGTGCCGGGTGCACCAATTTTGATGCATCAGCAACTTAGACTTGCACGCTGCGTTGAATCCTCTTGGTGGTTGCTTCTAATTGTTTAAGGAGTTGAACGTTCTTTCGCCAACGCCAAAGCAAGATGATGATAAGGAGCGCTACTAAGAACGCTTCGTCGATAGAATACGATACCACATCGTGTGCGGTTATCGACTGCTGGTATGTTTCTTTTCCGTTGAATGGCCACATTGTTGCGTTTGTTTGTTGACTGATCAATTTCTGGATTATACTTGGTATTTATCGGATAACCGAGTTCAATTGTTTGAATTATTTGCTGATGTCCATGGAAACGCACCCTCTGATTTACACCCATTCTGATTTAGAGAATCTCCAGGTGTTCATTATTCTGATCTGGGGATCCGCATTATGAAACTTGTTCTTTTTTTTCATTTTCAGACCAGTCACACCACACACTAAAATCTAAAACTTAGACTTCACCTGTCTACGGTAAGCCACGTAGTTATTTTGTCTACCACTAGATAGATACTAATATATTGGAAGTCATCTCACGTAGGTGTGTACGCTACGGCGTGAAGTTTAACGACTGAACTTTATTTCAAGTTGAAATTTATTCTAGCCCTAACTCTACACATTTCTACAAAAGTTTAAAAATTATGGGAGGTGCCCGGGGTCCTCGATCAGGTCAATCAGCAGTTGTTGTTTGCCAATCAATATGTATTAGGTCTAGTTCTAGCTTACAGTAGCAGGTTGAAGATCCTAAATTCTTGATGGCGTAAATTCACTCTGATTCAAAGCGATGCTGAGTTTCTGTTAGACGCTGTTCACAATTACTCGAGGATTTTCGTATATCAAATATATCACACTTGTGCATAAAATTAAAACGTTTATTTGATTTTTCTATACTCTCTTTTTAACACTTTACTTCGCTTACTAAAGCTACGTATCCACGGTTGTTCGAAATCACTAACAATTCTACATCTGGCTTTGCTACGCGTGGTACTTGTGTACAATCGTTTTCACATTTGCTTCGATTGTGTTAAATATTCATATCAATCACTAAAAAATCTTGCACTTAAGCAAAATTGTCCTCACTCGTGATCTGCTTGTATTATGTTTTCAAAATCAATAAGTCTTTTGAGTTTTCTAGCACTTAAGCTTCTCACTGGTTCTGTTGCTATTTGTGTGCTTGTGCCCAATCACTCACTCTCCCGGGGCGAATTCGCCGTTCGACTGCGCCAGTTAAACGTCAAGAGCTCTCGGACAACCGATTCAATTAACTAATGGATAAAGACTAACTTTATTTCTACAAATTGACCAAAAGCTAACTTCCCTGAAACAAGCATGTGGCTAGGTAACGTTTTGCTGATTCTTCGTTCTCGTTCGATCGTTGGTCTCGATGTCTTCAATCGATCGATTGATCAATCGATGGACTTCGTTCTGGAGTAGTTCGATGTTGATGTGCTCGATAGACGTGATGATTTCGGTTGAGTTGGATTAACCATAGTTGTTGTTCGTTGAGTAAGGAGCATTTCCAGCCAAAATGGCAAACCGGTGGGACCCTACTCTCTCCGATCGGAATGAAATTTTGTCCATATGTTGATTTCTACCCAAAATAACGTTTTCAATTTAAAAATCCAAAAACATCCTTGACTAATTTTCTCGAACGGGCGTATTTAAAATGTAGATTTTATTTTTTGAAATTTTGTTTTCGCTGACGACTCACCTGATCAAAATGTCGTTTTAAAAAAATTGTAGGTAATGAAATGTTCTTCAAGAAAAAAATACACTGAAACTAAAACATTCGTAAATTCATGCTGAAAAAACATAAAACGTTGATTTTCCCTTCGATCCATTTAATTTGTTTCAAAGAAAGGTGAAGTTATGTCCTTAAAGCTGGAGAAGAGTTTAGGATGGTAACTCTTTTAATTTTTTATTTATTGTTCTTAAATATATCTGAATATTTTTAAGATGTTAAAAATGATGATTTTTTTATTAAAATATACCGAAAATAGATTAGACGCATCATTTTTAATTAAAAAGCATATCAAGTTATTGCGAATTTTAATAACAGAAATTTATATCTTTGCAATTTTTGGCCCTTTTTGATTGTTAGTCGTGGTGTCCACAACAAAATGTATTTTTCATAATAGATTATTGAAAAACAGGCAATTTTTCCTCAGACACGGTGGTAGTCAGACTTACCTGTTTCTTTTTGGACGCGATGGAAAAGAATCAAGTTGATGCTTTTGGATATGTGTGTGCTTCGGATAGTTTTGTTTAGGGAGAGAAGAAGCAATATGTCATACAATGTTGTTGTTTTTCAAATTTCATTAAATTTATTACATATCAGATCATTTGAATACATTCAATATTTTGGGTTTAACATTAGAATTAGAAAATACCCTCACTGCAATTTGGTTATTTGAAACAGAAATGTAAGAATGATATTTTTGAGTTCCAGGAATTGGGTTTGCTTTGTATTCATCCGTGGAATTATAGCAAAATGTCATTTTTGTTTCATGGTCCTCTTTGCGATTATTTGCCCAGTCATGAAGTTGTCTACCATCCGTTATAGGATGTTCCTGTTGTTTAGCTTAACTTGCCATTCTCTTAAGAGTACCTCCGATCACATCACAAGAACTCTTGCCGTGTGAAGTTGCAAAACATGCCATTCAATTTCAATATTATGCTCATCTTCAAATCCACAGAGGCTAGTATTTCATTTTTATTTTGATGGTCCGTCTGTCAAAAATAATCTTTTAAATTATAATTTGTGATTTTAAATATTGCAATAATTTCCATTCTTTCTGACGTATCGTAACAACTGCTGACTTTGAATTTAACCACGATTCAGAAATTTGTTCTGGGCACGGGTTTAAATAAAAATTTACCTAGCTGCTGTCTTCTTAACAAGACGGTAAAAAAATCCCTAACCCTTTTTTGCAAGAAAAAAGAACTTTTGAGTTTGATCCATGTCTCAGATAGAGTTGTTTTTTTTAATAAATAATCTGTAACATACATTTTTTGTGGAAATCGCGATTAACATTTCAAAATGGCTGAAAATATTGTTACAACGAGATTTCTTTTCAGTAAAATTCGCAATAACTTCAGAATGAAACATGTTTTTATGTGCTTTTTTATTAAAAATGAATACGTGGAGTCTATTTCTGGTAAAGTTATATTAGAGATTTCATAAAATTAAAAAAATCCATAAAAATTTAAAAAATTAAAAAACGGGTGAGACGGTCAAACTCTTCACCAGATTTTAGGATATAACTTCAAGTATTTTCAAATTTGTTTTAGAAAATTCGAAGGGCCTCCGGAAAAATCAATGTTTTATGTTTTTTTAGTTTCCGTGTATTTTTTTTCTTGAAGCAAACTTAAGGCTGGGCTACAATGGGGAGCGCCGCGCCGTTGCGCTGCAGCAGTTTTTGACATAAAATATATGGATTAACTGTCAAAAGCTGCCGCAACGTGCCGTTGCGCTCCTCATTGTAGCTGGGCCTTTAATGACCTACAACTTCTTCTCAGAAGTAATTTTGATCAGAATAATCATATGCCCTTATAGAAAATTAGTCCAGGAAATTTTAGGATTTATTTTATGAAAAATGTTATCGTGGCTTTTATGGCGTCTTTGAAAAATGTTATCATCAGGCATGGCCATGGATTCGTTTGATAACTTATATACCGCTTTTTGATTCTCAAGTTGTGTATTCTGCTCGTAAAAGTTGTTATGAGTTAGAATTTAATTTTGTAAAGAAAAAACGTCGCTGAACTCTAGACACTGTGTCTTTACTTTTTCTTTGATTTCCGGCTCTAAATTTTGTGTGTTTATTTCGTTTTTAAGTTTTTGGTTCCTCACCTCGTCTCGGTCGTATTTCATTTGCTGCATAGTAGCAGTTTGATGCTATGGAGCCTATTCTGGTTTAAACCCAGTTGGTAGTTTAAAATCATTATTAGTCGATTTTCTTTTAGGGAATCTAAATAAATATATTTTCGAGCCTTTGCTCTTTCTTTATTCACTGTTCACTTAAGACTAACTACAATTCTGTCTTACACTTAAAAGGAAAGTTCTTGATTCTATTCTAAGTCTGTGGGAGCAGTGCAGGTGTTTATGCTGAGATTCGCGAAACGGTTGAGACTTAGGCAGGGTGGTCTGGTGACATCAGCATATCGGCGTGACGATAGTGAAAGCGATTGTTTAGGCTTATCGATAATTGCGTATGGTGTCTGCCTTCTGGTTTCTGGCGTCTGTTGTGATCGTCGGAGTTTGATGATCAAATCCCGTCGTTGCTAACTCTCCTTCTCTTAAATATGTTTGTCCTCAAAGTTACATGTGGATGGTTCGTAGTGCAGGTGGAGCATCAAAATCTGTTTGTAGTTCTTTCTTTCTTTCCTCGGATAACTCGTCAGGGTTAGTGGTAAGAGATTTACTTGCAGTTGATGTTGTGGAGATAAGACTCGGACTTCGGATTGTTCTATGCGTAAGTCTGAACGCAATGGCTTTGGGTTTGAATCTGATTGTATTTAGGTTTAAAGAAAGCTATGTGTAAAAGAGTATCGTGAGCGAAGACGCCTAGGTCGTCTTATTTGTCAAACATCTAGCAAACACTCGCGTTAGCGTTCATGTTTTAATAATAAGTAAAAAGGTTGTTTCGAGGGTTGCTGCCTGGGTGGTTTCTTTCCAGGTTCTCTGATGTACCATAACTGATTTTGCGATCCAATATCAATCTGTTCCTGACAGTAGTCTTCACAGCATCTAACATAGCAAGTAGTCTGTCATCTGAGACCCTTGCGCCAGGAGCCACTGCAGCTTGTCCAGTGCCTACGATTCTGAACAACTCATCGTCACCACCTACATCAGTTTTCATTTTACCAGAATATGTAGGCAGACTAAGTCTATCTGAGCAGCACTGGCCATTTTGGAGAATTTCTTGTAAGTGATTATTTGCAGTTTCACTTGCTTCCCTGATGTGGCTCTTCCGCGGAAAACATCTCCTAGCTCGCGCCTAGTTTTGAACGGAGTGTCCGTCATCCATCTCAAAAGGTTCAAGTTGTCCTTGTGAGTGCCCATGACCGCATGGAATAGCATTTGTGAGGCGTCCGCTCCATTCAATATCTCCGGGTCACCATGAATGTAGAAAGCGAAAGCTGAGCAACTGTTCCAGAAATGAAGAAGTCCATGTCCTGAGAAATCAATGTTCACGATGTTCGGCGGTAAGTATGCATCCGGAATCTCTACCAGTGTGACAGCAGCTCCTGCAAATCTTTCCATATATCCAGGACATCTCTTCTCAAAGGACGTCAATAGAAGAGCAACTGGTATAAACGCTTTGTTTGAAGTGCGTGTAACACCAAATAGTCCAATGTCAGCCAGCTGTCTCAGGATGGCTGCATGCTTCGTTCTTGTTCCGGAAATCGTGTTAGCAATGTCCTCGTGCCCCGTTACCAACTTGAATGCTTGACAGAATGCGTCTTTCCAGGATTTGGCGTACTTGGGATCCTGGTTCATGCATAGATTGAGTGCAGTAGTCATAGGTCCGAGAGCTTGTTTCATCGATGATTGCAGCGATGGGTTGTAACGACATCCATGGAGTAGACAGCAGTGAGTATTGTTAAGTCCAAAGCGGTGGAGTTCCATTTCATACTCCTGATCGTTCATTTTCTTTAGCGTTATCGACGTATTTCCAAGGCGAACTTCGTTGAATCTTGAGCGGTATCCGACTACGAGAACAAGGATAGACGAGAGAGTTCCCAACTTCTTACGGTCTTCTTCGGTGGCTTGGTATCTGAATCCGTAAACAGAAGCGATCTGTTTCATTGTTGGTCCGATTTGCGAGTATTTCAACGTATTTCCGACGGCGGTAAATTCGAAGTCGTCAGTGATTCGATCCTTCAGAGAGCCCACTCCATTGGTGTCCTGGTGAAACTTGGTGTGTATAGTGGAGCAAATCGAAGTCAAGTTCGCTATTTCATCGATATTGTATCTCGTTGGGACGTTAAATTTGTAACGAAGATATTCATGCCAATGGAGGATTAGCTTGAATACGTTCATCTTAACATTCTTCTCAGGCACTGCTCTGTTGCGCTTGCTATCCGGTACTTCATTTCCGAGTTCGTCAACGTTCTTCCTCTTAGCCGTTTGCACTTGAATGGGCGGTACAACATTTTGAGCTCCTGCTTCACCAACTTCCATGCTTTCAGCTGGTGCATTCCCGCGTCTTCCGCTACCTGTTGCCTGAGTTGTTTCCATCGCTTATATTTTTGTATTGTTTAGGTCTGTTGATACTTTTCTCTTTTTTTAATAATTATTAATAGGTCCAAGGTAACCAGTATAGCTACACCTAGCTCTGTTCCTGCGATTATTCTTGTTTCGGTGACGGCGGTTCCTTGATTTGTAATCAACGTCTTAGAGAACCAAGCCATGATTTCGATCTTCACTTAGCCCTTTCACTTTTTCGGTTGCGAATTGATAGCAACTTATAGGTTTTTTGGTTTCGATTTGATCACTTGTCACGGTGAGCCATGTGGAGATAAGACTCGGACTTCGGGTTGTTCTATGCGTAAGTCTGAACGCAATCACTTTGGGTTTGAATCTGATTGTATTTCTCGTATTTAGGTTTAAAGAAAACTATGTGTAAAAGAGTATCGTGAGCGAATACGCCTAGGTCGTCTTATTTGGCAAACATCTGGCAAACACTCGCGTTAGCGTTCATGTCTTAATAATATTTAAAAAGGTTGTTTCGAGGGTTGCTGCCTGGGTGGTTTCTTTCCAGGTCAGCTTACAGTTTATGGTTCTTTTTTTTTCCAAAAAATTTACCAAATTGAACTCATCATAAAATCGAATTACATAAAAGAATTGAGGGAAAATTGTATAAAATGGGTAGTTGTTTATTGAAATGAATTGATCCTGTTGATAGAAAAAGCGAGCGTCAACCTGTCCGGGACCTTCCATATATACTCGATTAGAGTTATCAAATCGTGAACGGTTGTCATTAAAACGTCCGCGATCATTGTAACCTCCTCTTTGATACCTTCCACGTTGAGATTGGTAATAATTTTGTTGAGGTCTATTATTAAAATCATTTCTTCGGAAATTTCGGTTTCTATTGAAACCGTTTCCTCTGAACCCGTTTCCTCTGAAATCCGATCTCTGATTCGGACGCTGATTATTTTGTTTGTTTCGAATGTTGAATATTTTTAGCTTCTTTGATTGAGGCAAAATTTCCTGCCTTCAAAATTAATTTCGTTTCACTGGCATTAATGCCATTGATAAGGGCAGTTACACCTGCTTTAGTTGTCATTTTCTTTGCTACATTTTCAGGAACATCCTGTCTAATATTACAGTTTTCAAGCTTATTGCAAAGATCTTCAATCTCTTCGCAAAAATGTGTGATTTGTCCCCGTTGTTTTGTCGAATTTAATTTAGCCACTATGGTGTCTGGGGTTGTTGTATCTTTACATTTTGTTTTAATATGATCGATTAGTGCATCGATCATGGCAATATTATCGGGAAAACCACTGCGGGCCTTCCCTGACAAACGTGTTTTTATAAACTTTACTGCTAAAACCATATTGTTAGGCTGAACAAAGTCTTTAAGGAAAGTAACCGAATCAATAAATGCATCAAATCCGGATGCTGTTCCATCATACGGCTGTACTAACGCCGTAGCTTGTTTTATGTCAAAAACAACATTTCCTATTCTTAGCTACTCTACAACAACTGATCGTCGTTTTTTGTCGCTTGCTTTGTTGGAGTTTTAACAATTTTTGTTTAATTATGTTTACTCCTATGTCTGTATAATACTTTTTTGCATTATTTATTAATAAATTCGCTTCCTCTTGAGGGATTTTATCTAGATTTTCTATAAATCTAATCTCTAAAATGTTTATCAAATCCTCGGCTAATATCAATTTTGATCTTAATGTTTGCTCTGTTATTATAGTATTAATAGCAGCCTTACTAAAGTATTTATGTAATTTTACCAATATTTCATACTCATTCATGGGTGAGTATAGAATTTAAATTTGATGATATTTGAGTAATTATAAAAAAAAAATCATTTTTCCATAATTAAAACTCGTTGTAAAGAATATTATCATACAGTTGTGATGCTTGTTACATGATGTTTGTTACCTGTGCTCTGGATGGTTGTCACCTGCTCTCCGTGATGGTTGTCACCTGCTCTCCGTGATGCCTGTTACTTGCACTCACTATCTTAGTTCACTTCACTGTTCAGATTGTCTTCCTTGTCACTGCAACTCTAAACGTTTTGGCGCAGAGTGCTCAATTGCACCTCTTTTCTTGCCTCATCTCTTATTTTGCCTTGAATGTACTTGTTGTACATTTTCACAATTAGTAGGATTACAATAATCGTTACGATTACTAGTAATGCTGATGCTATAATGGTACTTTCATCAGTTGTTTAGGACGAGTTTGCGACGATCTCGTCGAAGCTAAAAAAAACCATCTTTGTACTGGAAGTCACTCAACGCAATGCACTGTTCGTCATATGTTAGTTAGTATTCAACACACACTGAGCACATCACTTGTTCGTTTGCAGTCAGTTGTGCGCGGCAGCGATTCAGTTGGAACAATTTTAATTTTTCAGATTGCTCGTTGTGATTTATTCACAACCTGTCACGTTTCGCCATTTGGACTTCGAACTAATCAGGTTGAAACTTGTCCCATTGAAGGGTGTCAATCGAATGTCATTTATTTAATTCTCAAAGGTACAGCTAACCTACCTAATTAATCTAGTACTACTCTTAGTTTAGAGAAGGCTGAAACAACTTCCAATCCATGAATCATAGCATAATATAGAAAAGGGGCGTTTACCATACAAACGCTGTGACCGTTTGTGTACATAATATTTACATGCTGTGCGCTGTAGGTTAGGTCAGCGCATAAAGCAAAGGAAATGTGACACTACCACTCAGCATAACTGCGGTTCGTCGTGGGAAACAAGTGTATTGCTCAAACAGTATGGTATGCGGACAATCGAGTGTTGTTCGTGAGAACCTAAGAATTAAGAACCTTTTAGAATGTAACGTAAGACAGATGCACATGTGGAAATGTTTATCATGAAGTTGAGCTCTTGTAAATTGTCAAGATCCTTAATTTATGATCTTTTGAAAAACATGTAAGAAAAGATATGCTTCAGGCTTTAGCCATCGTTTTTCGCGCACTGCATGCACTGTTAGCACTAATAGAATTATGTTTAGTTTCAGCTCGTGGCTGGAATGAAACACTGTATGAACCTCCTGGTTCTCTACGATTGTGACCGTTTGGTCACCAATAGTTTTCAGGGCTTGTTCTTTGCTTTCTTTGCCACCCATTTTGGTTCAATTCACTTTTAACTAATAGCGTTTTGGTTCAATTCACTTTTAACACTTTTCAACTCACAACAGTGTTCTAGCTCGCCTCACGGTCGCCATGTGGCGTTCTTCGGCTGTGATATTTTCCGGAGAAGACTCGAATTTTCTCGAACGGGCGTATTTAAAATGTAGATTTTATTTTTTGAAATTTTGTTTTCGCTGACGACTCACCTGATCAAAATGTCGTTTTAAAAAAATTGTAGGTAATGAAATGTTCTTCAAGAAAAAAATACACTGAAACTAAAACATTCGTAAATTCATGCTGAAAAAACATAAAACGTTGATTTTCCCTTCGATCCATTTAATTTGTTTCAAAGAAAGGTGAAGTTATGTCCTTAAAGCTGGAGAAGAGTTTAGGATGGTAACTCTTTTAATTTTTTATTTATTGTTCTTAAATATATCTGAATATTTTTAAGATGTTAAAAATGATGATTTTTTTATTAAAATATACCGAAAATAGATTAGACGCATCATTTTTAATTAAAAAGCATATCAAGTTATTGCGAATTTTAATAACAGAAATTTATATCTTTGCAATTTTTGGCCCTTTTTGATTGTTAGTCGTGGTGTCCACAACAAAATGTATTTTTCATAATAGATTATTGAAAAACAGGCAATTTTTCCTCAGACACGGTGGTAGTCAGACTTACCTGTTTCTTTTTGGACGCGATGGAAAAGAATCAAGTTGATGCTTTTGGATATGTGTGTGCTTCGGATAGTTTTGTTTAGGGAGAGAAGAAGCAATATGTCATACAATGTTGTTGTTTTTCAAATTTCATTAAATTTATTACATATCAGATCATTTGAATACATTCAATATTTTGGGTTTAACATTAGAATTAGAAAATACCCTCACTGCAATTTGGTTATTTGAAACAGAAATGTAAGAATGATATTTTTGAGTTCCAGGAATTGGGTTTGCTTTGTATTCATCCGTGGAATTATAGCAAAATGTCATTTTTGTTTCATGGTCCTCTTTGCGATTATTTGCCCAGTCATGAAGTTGTCTACCATCCGTTATAGGATGTTCCTGTTGTTTAGCTTAACTTGCCATTCTCTTAAGAGTACCTCCGATCACATCACAAGAACTCTTGCCGTGTGAAGTTGCAAAACATGCCATTCAATTTCAATATTATGCTCATCTTCAAATCCACAGAGGCTAGTATTTCATTTTTATTTTGATGGTCCGTCTGTCAAAAATAATCTTTTAAATTATAATTTGTGATTTTAAATATTGCAATAATTTCCATTCTTTCTGACGTATCGTAACAACTGCTGACTTTGAATTTAACCACGATTCAGAAATTTGTTCTGGGCACGGGTTTAAATAAAAATTTACCTAGCTGCTGTCTTCTTAACAAGACGGTAAAAAATCCCTAACCCTTTTTTGCAAGAAAAAGAACTTTTGAGTTTGATCCATGTCTCAGATAGAGTTGTTTTTTTAATAAATAATCTGTAACATACATTTTTTGTGGAAATCGCGATTAACATTTCAAAATGGCTGAAAATATTGTTACAACGAGATTTCTTTTCAGTAAAATTCGCAATAACTTCAGAATGAAACATGTTTTTATGTGCTTTTTTATTAAAAATGAATACGTGGAGTCTATTTCTGGTAAAGTTATATTAGAGATTTCATAAAATTAAAAAAATCCATAAAAATTTAAAAAATTAAAAAACGGGTGAGACGGTCAAACTCTTCACCAGATTTTAGGATATAACTTCAAGTATTTTCAAATTTGTTTTAGAAAATTCGAAGGGCCTCCGGAAAAATCAATGTTTTATGTTTTTTTAGTTTCCGTGTATTTTTTTTTCTTGAAGCAAACTTAAGGCTGGGCTACAATGGGGAGCGCCGCGCCGTTGCGCTGCAGCAGTTTTTGACATAAAATATATGGATTAACTGTCAAAAGCTGCCGCAACGTGCCGTTGCGCTCCTCATTGTAGCTGGGCCTTTAATGACCTACAACTTCTTCTCAGAAGTAATTTTGATCAGAATAATCATATGCCCTTATAGAAAATTAGTCCAGGAAATTTTAGGATTTATTTTATGAAAAATGTTATCGTGGCTTTTATGGCGTCTTTGAAAAATGTTATCATCAGGCATGGCCATGGATTCGTTTGATAACTTATATACCGCTTTTTGATTCTCAAGTTGTGTATTCTGCTCGTAAAAGTTGTTATGAGTTAGAATTTAATTTTGTAAAGAAAAAACGTCGCTGAACTCTAGACACTGTGTCTTTACTTTTTCTTTGATTTCCGGCTCTAAATTTTGTGTGTTTATTTCGTTTTTAAGTTTTTGGTTCCTCACCTCGTCTCGGTCGTATTTCATTTGCTGCATAGTAGCAGTTTGATGCTATGGAGCCTATTCTGGTTTAAACCCAGTTGGTAGTTTAAAATCATTATTAGTCGATTTTCTTTTTAGGGAATCTAAATAAATATATTTTCGAGCCTTTGCTCTTTCTTTATTCACTGTTCACTTAAGACTAACTACAATTCTGTCTTACACTTAAAAGGAAAGTTCTTGATTCTATTCTAAGTCTGTGGGAGCAGTGCAGGTGTTTATGCTGAGATTCGCGAAACGGTTGAGACTTAGGCAGGGTGGTCTGGTGACATCAGCATATCGGCGTGACGATAGTGAAAGCGATTGTTTAGGCTTATCGATAATTGCGTATGGTGTCTGCCTTCTGGTTTCTGGCGTCTGTTGTGATCGTCGGAGTTTGATGATCAAATCCCGTCGTTGCTAACTCTCCTTCTCTTAAATATGTTTGTCCTCAAAGTTACATGTGGATGGTTCGTAGTGCAGGTGGAGCATCAAAATCTGTTTGTAGTTCTTTCTTTCTTTCCTCGGATAACTCGTCAGGGTTAGTGGTAAGAGATTTACTTGCAGTTGATGTTGTGGAGATAAGACTCGGACTTCGGATTGTTCTATGCGTAAGTCTGAACGCAATGGCTTTGGGTTTGAATCTGATTGTATTTAGGTTTAAAGAAAGCTATGTGTAAAAGAGTATCGTGAGCGAAGACGCCTAGGTCGTCTTATTTGTCAAACATCTAGCAAACACTCGCGTTAGCGTTCATGTTTTAATAATAAGTAAAAAGGTTGTTTCGAGGGTTGCTGCCTGGGTGGTTTCTTTCCAGGTTCTCTGATGTACCATAACTGATTTTGCGATCCAATATCAATCTGTTCCTGACAGTAGTCTTCACAGCATCTAACATAGCAAGTAGTCTGTCATCTGAGACCCTTGCGCCAGGAGCCACTGCAGCTTGTCCAGTGCCTACGATTCTGAACAACTCATCGTCACCACCTACATCAGTTTTCATTTTACCAGAATATGTAGGCAGACTAAGTCTATCTGAGCAGCACTGGCCATTTTGGAGAATTTCTTGTAAGTGATTATTTGCAGTTTCACTTGCTTCCCTGATGTGGCTCTTCCGCGGAAAACATCTCTAGCTCGCGCCTAGTTTTGAACGGAGTGTCCGTCATCCATCTCAAAAGGTTCAAGTTGTCCTTGTGAGTGCCCATGACCGCATGGAATAGCATTTGTGAGGCGTCCGCTCCATTCAATATCTCCGGGTCACCATGAATGTAGAAAGCGAAAGCTGAGCAACTGTTCCAGAAATGAAGAAGTCCATGTCCTGAGAAATCAATGTTCACGATGTTCGGCGGTAAGTATGCATCCGGAATCTCTACCAGTGTGACAGCAGCTCCTGCAAATCTTTCCATATATCCAGGACATCTCTTCTCAAAGGACGTCAATAGAAGAGCAACTGGTATAAACGCTTTGTTTGAAGTGCGTGTAACACCAAATAGTCCAATGTCAGCCAGCTGTCTCAGGATGGCTGCATGCTTCGTTCTTGTTCCGGAAATCGTGTTAGCAATGTCCTCGTGCCCCGTTACCAACTTGAATGCTTGACAGAATGCGTCTTTCCAGGATTTGGCGTACTTGGGATCCTGGTTCATGCATAGATTGAGTGCAGTAGTCATAGGTCCGAGAGCTTGTTTCATCGATGATTGCAGCGATGGGTTGTAACGACATCCATGGAGTAGACAGCAGTGAGTATTGTTAAGTCCAAAGCGGTGGAGTTCCATTTCATACTCCTGATCGTTCATTTTCTTTAGCGTTATCGACGTATTTCCAAGGCGAACTTCGTTGAATCTTGAGCGGTATCCGACTACGAGAACAAGGATAGACGAGAGAGTTCCCAACTTCTTACGGTCTTCTTCGGTGGCTTGGTATCTGAATCCGTAAACAGAAGCGATCTGTTTCATTGTTGGTCCGATTTGCGAGTATTTCAACGTATTTCCGACGGCGGTAAATTCGAAGTCGTCAGTGATTCGATCCTTCAGAGAGCCCACTCCATTGGTGTCCTGGTGAAACTTGGTGTGTATAGTGGAGCAAATCGAAGTCAAGTTCGCTATTTCATCGATATTGTATCTCGTTGGGACGTTAAATTTGTAACGAAGATATTCATGCCAATGGAGGATTAGCTTGAATACGTTCATCTTAACATTCTTCTCAGGCACTGCTCTGTTGCGCTTGCTATCCGGTACTTCATTTCCGAGTTCGTCAACGTTCTTCCTCTTAGCCGTTTGCACTTGAATGGGCGGTACAACATTTTGAGCTCCTGCTTCACCAACTTCCATGCTTTCAGCTGGTGCATTCCCGCGTCTTCCGCTACCTGTTGCCTGAGTTGTTTCCATCGCTTATATTTTTGTATTGTTTAGGTCTGTTGATACTTTTCTCTTTTTTTAATAATTATTAATAGGTCCAAGGTAACCAGTATAGCTACACCTAGCTCTGTTCCTGCGATTATTCTTGTTTCGGTGACGGCGGTTCCTTGATTTGTAATCAACGTCTTAGAGAACCAAGCCATGATTTCGATCTTCACTTAGCCCTTTCACTTTTTCGGTTGCGAATTGATAGCAACTTATAGGTTTTTTGGTTTCGATTTGATCACTTGTCACGGTGAGCCATGTGGAGATAAGACTCGGACTTCGGGTTGTTCTATGCGTAAGTCTGAACGCAATCACTTTGGGTTTGAATCTGATTGTATTTCTCGTATTTAGGTTTAAAGAAAACTATGTGTAAAAGAGTATCGTGAGCGAATACGCCTAGGTCGTCTTATTTGGCAAACATCTGGCAAACACTCGCGTTAGCGTTCATGTCTTAATAATATTTAAAAAGGTTGTTTCGAGGGTT